>CM069456.1:65934061-66345486 GCA_035610835.1 Ophiura sarsii
TAAACCCATTTTGGCTAATTGCCATTTAGTCTAGTTATCATTTTGTCTAAACCCATATGGTCTAATAGCCATTTAGTCTAATAGCCATTTGGTCTAATTGCCATTTTGTCTATAACCGTTTTGTCTAAACCCATTTTGGCTAATTGCCATTTAGTCTAATCACCATATGTGGGCTAATATCCCCTTGGTCGGTCTAATACTATAGGCTATAGCCATTTTTGTCTAATATCCACGTGGTCTAATAACCATTTGGTCTAAGCCCATATGTTACTACATAGGCATATTTTAGAAAATATCGTTTAAGGTATATTAATTATGTCATAGATGTTCAATGCAAAACACTCACTATATTGAGCTCATCATCAAACATTGCCTTTTTCAAAGTTATATCACAACTGCAAAACTTCAAAATCGGGAGCCAGATCCCAACTGGTGCACATGGATTCTCAAGCATGGCAAGGGAAAACCTGTCCTCGACATTCTCAAGCAAGACACTGGAGTGGACACCTGTAACATCAAGACAGTGGCGTAACTACGCTTTTCATATGGGGGGGGGGGGGGGGGGGGGGGGGTGGGGGGGGGGGGGGGGTGGGGGCGAAAAATCGAAAAAGTGAACCCGACAAGGACTTTACCAGAAAGTAAACTTCCAAGTCACAAACTTTGAGAGAGAGAGAGAAGGGGGGGGGGGGGGGGGGGGTTGTCAATCTCAACCGACAGTGCCAATCTTAACCGACAGAATCATAAAAGAAATGTTCAATGTAAATGTAATGTATTTCGTTACAAGTTTCACAGATATTATTTTCTTCTTTCTTTATTTTTCTTAAGAATTACTTTTGATGGATAAATGTTGCTAATGATTTTCCAGTTCAATGTTTTTAGTCGTGGTTCTTTGATATCTTGAACGAGTGTTTTCCAAATAATGAACCAATCGAAATTTATATTTTCAAACTTTTTTTCCCAGCTGAAACGTTGACATCTTAGTTTCAATGACATCTGTGATTGCATTGCTATTCTGTACAGTTTTGTGGTACATTTACTAATAGTTTCACTGAGTTTTCTCCATATAAATTAAACTGTACGTCATAGATATTATTTATAGAATTTGTCGATGTTTTCCACGGATATATTATTTATAGAATTTGTCGATGTTTTCCACGGATGTAGCAAGACCGAAACCAACTAAGTGTACTGTTCGTCACCGTCGGTTGAAAGACATTGATCTCGGCGCTTTACGTCATGACGTTGTCAACTCAACGTTGATCGTGAATCCTGATGATGATCCTGATGCACTTATTGAGCAATACCATACTGTTCTGAGTGATGTTCTGACAAACATGCACCTGTGAAAACTCGCGAAATTACTCTCCGTCCGCATGCTCCTTGGTATGATGAAAGCCTCAGAAATGCAAAAAGAAAGAAACGTTCTTATGAAAGAAAGTGGAAGTCATCAGGTTTGGAAGTTGATAAACAAGTCTTTCAAGAAAGTTGCTCTGATTACAAGAAGCTTCTCGATCGCTCAAAGACCGAATATCATCGGTCAGTCATATCTGAATGTGATCAGAAACAGTTGTTCAATGTTATTGACAAATTGTCTGTCGCCCAGTCCACCAGTGCTACCGTCGGGAACGTCTTCAGCAGATATAGCGAATGAATTTATCAACTTCTTTGATCAAAAGATTCGCAAACTTCGGACATCTCTTGATAATGCATCCACCTCTGCTTCAGTTAATGTTGCCGACCAATGTGATTCCTCTTTCGTTCGCTTTCAAGAAGTTTCGGAGGATGAAGTGCGCGCCATTGTGATGAAGTCTTCGAAAAAGACATGTAGCCTTGATCCATTGCCAATGTCGCTTCTAATCTACTTGCTCGATGATCTTTTGCCCATTATTACAAAGATCATCAATAGTTCGCTAGCCTCTGGGCAATTTCCAGGCGCTTACAAAGTTGCTCGTGTCAAACCTCTGATCAAGAAAACATCGCTCGACTGTGAAGACATGAAAAATTATCGTCCTAAGGTTTGACTCAAAACTCTTGGAGCGTGTCGCTGTAAGTCAACTCCAAGCCTACCTTAAAGAGAATGGTCTTCAGGGCAACAAGCAATCTGCTTATCGCGAAGGCTGCAGTACAGAGACTGCAATTCTCCGTGTGTGCAATGATCTCCTGCAGACAGTTGACAGAGGCGACGAGGCGATACTGGTTCTCTTAGATTTCTCAGCCGCATTTGACACTATAGACCATCATGTGTTGATTAGGCGCCTGTAGGAGCGATATGGAATTACTGACAGTGCACTGAACTGGTTTGTATCCTACCTTGAAAACCGCAAACAAGCTGTTGCCGTTGAGACTGCACTCTCTGATACGCTTCCAATGGACTACGGCGTACCGCAGGGATCAGTAGCAGGACCTGTCATCTTCACAATGTATAGTGCACCAATCGAAGACATAGCCTCTTCCAATGGCATTGAGTGTATTACATACGCTGATGACACACAACTGTTTGCCTCCATGAAACCATCAGAGAGAGACGTTTGTGTTTCAAAACTTGAACAGTGTCTTGATGACATAAAATCATGGACTGTGCACAACAAGCTTCAGTTAAATGACAGCAAAACTGAAGTGATCCATGTTACATCAAAAAACTTGAAGACGACGCCTTTATCTGGAATTAGGGTTGGCGACATGACCATTGAACCAACGTCCTCTGCCCGCAATCTCGGAGTGTTCATAGATAGTCAACTAACTATGAAGAAACATGTTAATAACATCTGTCGGAATGCAACTCACGCCATCAGAAGTATCAGGATCAGACATTATCTCGACCAGGATACAACTGAAAAACTAGTTCACGCTTATGTCACCTCACGTTTAGATCATTGCAAGTCCCTTCTCTACGGTCTCCCAGACTCTGAAATCATGAAGCTGCAAAGAATCCAGAATACTGCGGCAAGACTGGTGACACGTACTAAGAAATATGACAGCATATCTGAGATCATGATCGGTCTTCACTGGCTTTCCATCCGCCAAAGAATAGCATTCAAGATCAACCTGCTCACTTACAAGTGTCTCAATGGACTTGCACCTTCATATTTGTCGGACCTCATCACTCGCTACACTCCTAGTCGGTCACTCCGTTCTTCTTCCCAGAACTTGATCAAACCCCCTTCACTTCGACCACGTACTACCTACGGACGCCGATCCTTCATAGAGGCCACTCATACAGAATGGAACAATTTACCTATGCATGTCAGGGCTGCATCTTCCATAGAAATTTTTAAGAAAAAATTGAAAACTCATCTTTTTACGCAGCAGTTATTGTCTATGTAGATAATGGGAGACAATTTTATCGGACTCTTTTATATATATATACTTGTTCATGCTTTTTAACCATTTTTATACTGCCTTTTGTGTGATAAATTGCTCTTTTTATTATGTTTTGTGCAATAGTAATGCTGCTACTTTGGTATTTTTAACTTTGTAAAGCGCCCTGAGTCCTTGGTTACGGGCGCTTAATAAGAACTGTTTATTATTATTATGTGGCATTGCTTGTCTTAAAGCTATGAATTTCAACACGTAAGTACCATCATTTTTAAATTTACATTTCAGCCTCTCCATTGACTTAAACTCCCTGTTTTGGTTGTACAAATCCGAGACGTACATTAAACCCTTCTTGCCCCTTCCTTAAAATATAATGTTTTACCTCTAGTTATACATTCATTATTCCAAATCACCACGTTTCTACCACTTGATCTATGTTCTGGGAACATTTATGTAGTTAAAAACCAAGCCTTAAAGGTATATTATGTGATCTTTCCAGGGAACGCCCTCAACATCGAAAAAAAAAATAGAAAGCAGATTTTCTTGCAGATTTACATTTCTGATCATAAATCATGCATACATTCCAAGTAACAGAGCGATACGATTCTTAATTACTTCAAAATCATGGTTTTAGAGTGAAAATAAACTGTCGGAATTCCGACAGTTTATATTTTTCACTCTAAATTCACTCTAAAACCATGATTTTGAGGTAATTAGGAATCGTATCGCTCTCTGTAACTTGGAATGTATGTATAATTTATGATCGGAAATGTAAATCTGCAAGAAAATCTACTTTCTATAAAAAATCATGAATAGAGGGCGCCCTCTGGAAAAGATCACATAATATGCCTTTAATCAAATTACTGTATAAAACATGGGTAACTTAAATATCTTTGACTTAAACAATTCATTCATACTATCTAAAGTACAGTTGCATTTTAAAATATTGAGACCCAAATATGTTTCGCTTAATAAATGTAGTGGAATAATTTTTCATGTATCTTTTTCGGGAGATATCAGCTTTTTTAACCATGAAATCTTTGACGAATCTAAAAAATATTTAAAGTTCAGCATTATTTTGTAGACCGCCATTTCCATAATCATTAGATAAAGTTGGTGGGTTGGTAGTTGTGATGGTTGATTGGTCGGGTTGGGTTGGTTGGTTGGCAGGGATAGCACTGGATCAAAAATGTGAGAGGTCCCATGAAATTTTTCGGGACCCCGTAGGACTTCAAAAAACAAATTTAAGGGGTCCCTTAAGAAAATGAGAGGTCCCGAAGTATGGGTATTTGAAAATGGACGAAACTGATTTAGGAAAATTAGAGGCCACACTATGAGTCGATGACTTATGGTTTGGTTAGTTAGGGGTCGACGGGTATGATCGATGATGAGGACAGTTTTATTGAATTTATATTGTGAGCAAAGAATGGATATGTAATATACAGAATTTCTTAAGGTTTCCATTTCCATACATCGTCAAATGTGAGGGGTCCCTTCAATTTTGATCGGGACGTTGGAAAGGGTATAGGTAGGCCTATGTGCCGCGCTGAAGACCCCCCTTTTCATCCTCTGTTGCTAGCTCCTATGACCCCCCTTTTGAGCTTGCATCCGTTCTTAAAGACCCCAATTTTATTGAAAATTCAAAAATCGCGAAAGTTTGCGTTCCAAAGCCCCAATTCTACGAAAATGTTGCGTTCTAAAACCAAAAAAAATCGAACATTTGCGTTCTTGCTAATCAAAATTGAACTATATAGGCCAGTTCTCAAGACCTACTTTTTTGAAAAAAATCAGTTCCTAAGACCCTATTTTTCGTCATAAAATCCACTTAGTTCAGTTCTGTAGTAGAGCTATCTAGTGGATAGGACGCAGGACTCACAATACAAAGGTTGTGAGTTCGAGTCCTACTACAGCCAACATGTTTGTATCCTAGGGCAAGGTACTTAGTCTCAATTGCCTCGTGGTTCAGAAGTCACGTAGAAACGGTGGTCCCGTGTGAAGAGCAAAAAGGTCACAGACCCCGTCACAGACTCCTTCGTAAAGAAGACTAGGGGATCATCCTGGCCCTGGCCGCGTAGGCCTACACTTGTAATCCCAAGGAAACTGGGGCCTTGGCGTTAATTAATATGGATTCTGCCGGGTTGATGTAGATGTAGCTGTAGATGTAGCTTTTGAGACCCTGGTCCGAGGAACACCCACCCACAAAAAAGTTGAGGCCGGTCTTGCATAAAGAAAATACGCGTCCCGAAAAAAATAATCGCGTCCGGGCATCTCGACCATGTACAGTTGCAGTGTATTTTCGCCTTTTCGGTATTTTTCTGACACCTAATTAATTGGACGTAGGAAAAACGGGATGGCAACTCTGGCCTTCAACTATTTCAGCTGTTTATCAGTTGAATTTCAATGGCGACTTCCCGTGCGAGAAAACTCTGTGATTTTCTAAACCAAAGTATGGATTAAGATCGTGAAATAAAAGGCTTCTACAGTGCCACAGGGATATTATTATCACCACGATGAATGTACATAACTTGGAACTATTAAATTCGAGGGCTGTGAGGGAAGAAATACAGCGTTTTGAGAGCGTCCATCCTCATATTTATGCGATTTACGATTTATTGGAACAAATAGACGATCCGAATTTACAAGACCAACTACGTGAACATGTTGTTTGTATAGAAGGTACATAACATTAGAGAGTGTAGATTTAAGCTTATTATAGTATTACATTATATGACAAGTAGGTTGAGTGCATGAATGGATGCTTCTTCATGTATATAGTATGCTAGGTGCTTCATTTTGTGATCATACTTTCATTTCACACTGAAATGGAAAGCAGCAAATCTTGTTTACTTTTATTTTGTCAATCCTAATTCCTATTTTAGCCTAGCCTACCTGCTGAGACTGTTTATTAATAAATAGTGTTACAGTGTTAGAATAGTGTTATAGTCACCGTCGGACGTCAGAGAAGTTCATCACTTTCCCTACGCTCTTGTGATAAATAATGAGCGTGTGGGCGGTAACATTTTTGACGCCATAGTTATACTAGTAGTCCAGATACAATCGGGCCAGGACAGTCCAGGATTTGAAAGTTGGGTGTCCAAAGTAAAGTGGGACCAAAATAAAGTGGAGTGAGCAGCCCGAGCGGAGCGTCCATGCTCCTGTGTAAATTGACCGCATCGGAAGCTGTGAGCTCCGAATGATCATGAATAGAAATCGGTCCAAATTAAAAAAAAAATGCGCAAAAAACAGTGTTTTTACTCAGAGTCATGCAATTTTACTCCACCAAATGGCAACGGCACTTCTGTGTTTAAGCTGAGCTGAGAACGCGGTCGTAACAGAAACAAGGTCTTCTAAAAAACTGGGTGGACAAGTGTCAAAAGGATGAGAAGACTTGATATTGGTTTTGTTGACTTTTGTGGAAGTCGGCAAGAGGATCACTAGTGTGTTGTAACTTGTTTCTGGAAGAAAATCACCGAGACGTTATGTGAGCGATATGTGGTAAAGTTTACTATGGGGAAAAAAAGAAGAAAAAAATATCATAATTTAAAATTTAATTTAAATTCCAATGTTTATTAATTACGAGAAAAACGTAATTTATGACGAATTCAAAAGTGCAACAAAATAACTTGGTTTTCCCGGGGCGCCAGGATAATTATTATTAATACTATAAATAGTCAATCGTTATGTAAAAATAAATCACGAACATCACATTCACAACACAACAGTCAACACAACACAACAGCCGAATCAAAAAAAGAAAATCGTGATTAAATAAAGTGCTCACTCGTACCCCCGAAAAGAGTCTCGTTAATAAACAAACTAATGATATTGTAATTAATTAATATAATGGAACATCAAAAAGTACCAATGTTTATACAAAACAAGTTGTCTGAAAAGTGAAAGCAACGTATGCAACGCAAATGGTTTATCCACTCAATAGTTATGTAGGCCTACTGCTAAATCGAAAATTAAAACAATTTTATCCCAAAAAATATTTTTAAATGATCTGTATTGAAAAAAAGAATATAAAATGTGCAAACTAGAGTGCTATTAATATGTCTATTTAATTTGAGAGTAAAAAAAGTTAATTTTAGATGACACAAAAAACATCATCCCCGCCGTGACTCGAACACGTATCTTAGAATGCCATCTGCGATAAAAGCAGTAATCGTCCAACACTCTAATCCGTTGCGCCACGAATCATTCTGAAGATGGCGACGGTTTTTAATAATATATAGTGTCGTCTGTCGTTACAGGGTTATCCACTCAATAAACTAAATCGACTCAATAAACTAAATCGAAAATTAAAATGTGATATTTATTATTATTTAAAGGCTACATTGTCAATTAAAGCACCATTTTATTTACGGTAATAGACACATTTAATATAAAATATCATTAAAATATTAATTTCGCACTGAATAACTGAATTTGGAGGTATTTTCGCATTTATTACAACCACTTCTGGAAGCTATGGTGGCCAAGTTAACCAAAAAGTGCTGAAGTTCTTTGCAGCCAACTATAGTTAGTTAATTAATTAACGGATAAATTGATCTGACGGAATATTAACTGTGTATAAAATGAATTGACCTGTAGGCCTACCATCAATAGTCATATTCATGAAGTATACAGTTTATTCCGTCAAATCAATTTATCCCCCTAAATAGGGCAAAATTACAGTATTGCCACATTTCGATTATTTGGTCGTTGTCAGAATGTTTTGCCAGTTTCTAGCGTTATAACTAAATATTGTTAGTGCCTGCTTGCATGCTACGTGTGCTGACCACACTTTTGTGTGTTGCACAATTATGTGCATAATTGGTGACTTGCGCAATCGTTATTGTCCATGGCCATGGACTAAAGTGTATTTGGCCATCACAAGACAGTGACGTAATTGTGTATTCTACTAACTGCAGCACATAACACACGCGCCTACTCGAGGCGTTGGCGCAGACCCGTCGGAACCGCTACGGCAGGTACAGCAGCTGCCGAACCACTTTTCATGAAATTATAAACGTCTTTTTAGGTGCCTTTTATTAGTTTTGGCTATTGGAGACAAAGGCTAGCTATTAGGCACTCCAAAAGATACACTTACCCATAACTCTAACCTTACAAGAGGCTACAAAAGGCCGCAGCAAATAGCTGCTGTGCCGCATGCTTCACGATTCTCATGGCACGATCCGACGAGCTGTCAAATGGTCTCGAAAAAGATAATCTTTTCGAGTTCTCCCGTTAGCGCAATCAGTCAGTCGTCTGCCTGCCAGGCGGGTGGTCCGGGTTCGATCCCCGGCGCGGAAGAACAGTGATCTATCCCAAAATTTGACCTGTTTTTCTCCCCTGATAGTTTAATTGTCTAAAACACATAGGAAGTTAGGGTTAAAATAAACATACAAAATTGGGGGTACTGAGCCCTCTTATCTGTCAAAATGTTCAGACACTATCCACTATTCCACTAATACTCACAGGGGTGTGCCACTCAGCTTGTCGATTGGAAGCCAATTTTGATTATAAATTAAAATTTGGTCAACATAGAATTGGTGGTGCTATACCGATAAGGCGTGATTGTAGCAGACGACGCGACGCTGGCCATGCGTCTCTCAGACGACCCAATATGGCAACATTTTGAAATATTTTTAACAGTCATCGCCTGGTTAAGGATGAAAATAATTTTTAAAATAGCATTTACAATGGAGTTGGTTAGCCAATTTCAACGGTTTGGGATTTAAAAAAAATCTTCTAAGGGAGCGATCACTATTTACGCCAGGGAGGGGGATGGAGGATATTTTATTTTTTGGTGCAATTTTTTTTATCACCCCCTTCTTGAACACAGAACAATTTCATGTCCCCCCCCTCAAGTATTAAACAAAATATCATGTCCCCCTTCCCTTTTTCCTTTTTATTTAATGATGGTACAAATGATGGTAATTTAAATGTGTGAAGTCACAATTTCAACAACAACAAAAAATAGAGTGTATGGTATAAAGAAGTGAACATTATTATTAGAAGAACATCAACATGAAGCTTCTGATTTCCTCCACCCCCCTCCCCCCGGCGTAAATAGTGATCGCTCCCTAATATGACGATTTTTTCAAAATGATAAGATTAACATTCGCGATAACGTGTTATTTCACTACGAATTCAAAATTTAGGTTTTCGCGTGGCCACCGTCGTCTGTGTAAAATCTACCGCGAGAATAGCGCCACCAATTCGATGCTGAACAAATAATGACGTCAAAAACGCGTCACGGACGATTAGGCTAAAAAATAAAAAGAAGTTCAATTGCCCAGAGTCTGGGTCGGATTTTTTTGTTTTTGTTTTTTTGTTGATTTTTTAAAATTTAAACGGAGATACTACACAAAAACATGTTTTAAAGATTTTTTTTTTTTTTTACTTTGAAAAAAATAAAAAAAATAATAGTGAGGAGTTCCTTTACCCTACCACTGCATGTTTTCAATGGGGGCTTTTCAAGGGTAGAATTTCATAACCAACCGCGCGAATCCGTTAGGATTCTCGCGGAAGGATTTTGCGAGAATCCATGGATTCTCGCCAATTTTGAGAATCCATGGATTATTGCGAAATTAATGAAAATAATATCAAGAATATGGCTATTATAAGCTTGCACAACTCCAAATTCGGCATGTTTGTTGACTAAGGGTCAAATACCAGTCATCTAAGGTCCTGTTTTGGACTTAGAAGATTTTTTTTAAATTTAATTTTTTTAATTTTTTAATTTTTGCGCGAATCCACCTGGATTCGCGCGGTAGTGATTTTGCGCGAATCTTCACGCGAATCGATTTGCGGATTCGCGGCGAAATTCTACCCCTGCTTTTAAAGAACGACCCATACACTTACACAGTGAAGTCTACAAATGGTAGGGTATTCTAAAGCTTACCCAATAGGGACCCTAGATTTCCGAAAATTCAGATCGGTCGGAAAGGGCAAGTCAATTTTTTTGTTTTTGGGCCTTAAAAGTACCCTAATTTATGTAAATATGCAAAAGGGACTGTTTTCGCTAGTACGTACGACTTTCCTATCCCAAAATTAATAGAATCCCTGCCTGTACTATATTAAAAAGTCTTGAGTCCCAAAAGTTTGTAATAATTGATTGTTCAATAATATTAGCAGTTACCCTGTTGAATAATAGTCTGCCAGGTGAACCCATCCAAACAACAAAGGATTTGTATTGATTTATTTTGATGATCTTGGCATGTAACAATAGATTGTATTTAACTGTGCACAGTTAGATTGTAGTCATTGATTATAGTACCATAATCAGGTTACAATGTACTGTCAATACATACTTTATAAGAGCATGTTTCTACATTAATAGGGGGTGGGGATGGAATAAACGCTAAATTAATTTGATTACCCCACAGATGATGATGTTTTAGGCCCGGGGGGGGGGGGGGGGGGGGCACTCAACTTTTTTTTGGGTAGGGGTGTGCCGCCCAGGGTCTCAAAAAGGGGGGCTACAGAACTGAACTGAGTGGATTTTATGACGAAAAATAGGGTCTTAGGAACTGATTTTTTTCCAAAAAATAGGTTTTGAGAACTGGCCTATAGTTCAATTTTCGATTTATTTTGGTTTAAGAACGCAAAATGTTTGAAGAATTGGGGCTTTGGAACACAAAATTGCGGCACATACCTATACCCTTTTCAAATGTCAGTGCCCCTCCCCGGGTTTTAGGTCATGTAATTTTATGTTTTATCTCCCTGGTTGGCCCTGGTCCATTCCCTTTGTGTTCAGTCATTCATGGTCATTGTCTTATTAACGTGATTGTCACAGCTGTTATTCTGATGCATGCAATTGTTACAAGGTTGACATTGTAGTTGTCTTTGTTATTATCTATTATGAGAGTGGATTAGTTATTGTGTTATGTGGATTTGACACATGGTGCTATTTAGTCTGTTAGGGCTAGGTCACAGATTGTCATGGAATTATGCAATTGGTACGTTACAGGGTTAACATTGTAGTCTTGTGTCATTTTTAACTTTATTGTGTGATATTTTATTAATTAGTTGCTGTATCTATACAAATACCGTATTGCTACCGTACAGAGATTGAAAGGAGACGAGAAAGCGTGGATTGGTCTTGGTAGCATTTTTGGCTACATACGGGTCATTTTATTAACTCGCTGAATAACTGGTATACGATTTGGTATACGATTTTCCACTTCTGTTGCCCTACGCAACATACACGATTTACACGATTTTTCACTTTAAGATTTACACGATTTTCACATTCTTTATATCCATGTTCATTTAATTTTAGCTACATTCACATTATCCCCTTATCCTCATACAATTGTTAACACGCAGTGATCAATATACATACTTCAGTTGTCGCACCCATTTATTATAATGAGGAATTTGGAATATTGTGAATACACTCGGATAATTGTCCGCCGGAAATGACTGTGTGTTCCATACAATACATCAGACAATCCGTAGCTCTGTAGGTAACCAACAGAGCACAAGGACAATTATCCAAATTACGTAATATACCTGCCAATTGCGAAAGTAGTGAGCAATTGCCCACAATCACTTCCGCCTTTTTCTCATTTTTGACCTCAACACAACACTATCATGAGTGATTTTATTCCTTTGCGTATTAAATTCAACGAAAACCACTACCACAAATGTGTTTTCTATTTTTTAATTTATAATTTGATTACCACGAACTCCACTACTTCGAGTGGTTTTAACCCTTTATAATTTGATTTCAACGAACTCCACTACCTCGAGTGGTTTTATTCTTTTATTGATTTCAACGAAAGCCACTACCGCGAGTTGGTTTATTCTTTTATAATTTGATTTCCACGACTTCCACTACCTCGAGTGGTTTTATTCTTTTATTGATTTCAACAAAAGCCACTACCTTGAGTGGTTTTATTCTTTTATAATTTGATTTCCACGACTTCCACTACCTCGAGTGGGTTTATTCTTTTATTGATTTCAACGAAAGCCACTCCTTGAGTGGGTTTATTCTTTTATAATGATTTCCACGACTTCCACTACCTCGAGTGGTTTTATTCTTTTATTGATTTCAACGAAAGCCACTACCGCGAGTGGGTTTATTCTTTTATAATTTGATTTCCACGACTTCCACTACCTCGAGTGGTTTTATTCTTTTATTGATTTCAACGAAAGCCACTACCGCGAGTGGGTTTATTCTTTCCTTTTCCGGATACATTTCAACGAACTCCACTACCACGAGTGGTTTTATTCTTTTACGGATTTATTCCAACGAAAATCCACTACCTCGAGTGTTTCTATTTATATTATCAGATTTATTTCAATGACAGCCACTGGCACGAGTGGATGTATTCTTACAACAGTACATCACGAGAAGAAAAAAAACCCTAGCGAGAAACTATAGCAAAACACAACCTTAGTAAATTAGCCCACATTGAAATGCCGGTAACCACCTAAACAACATGGGTGGGATGGGTGGGTTTTTTACTGCCACATGACCCGATGCAACCGAAATGCAGAATGAAGGAAAAACGAAACAAGACCGACAAGAACCCGCGCGAAAATTTAAACAGAGCGCTGATTGGCCAATAGGACCTGAAAGGTCAACCAAGGTCTCAACCCCTGACCGTTAGCAAATTAGTTTCCATTACAGTCGTTTCAGGAAACTTTATTGCTACCGTACAGAGATTGAAAGGAGACGAGAAAGCGTGGATTGGTCTTGGTAGCATTTTTGGCTACATACGGGTCATTTTATTAACTCGCTGAATAACTGGTATACGATTTGGTATACGATTTTCCACTTCTGTTGCCCTACGCAACATACACGATTTACACGATTTTTCACTTTAAGATTTACACGATTTTCACATTCTTTATATCCATGTTCATTTAATTTTAGCTACATTCACATTATCCCCTTATCCTCATACAATTGTTAACACGCAGTGATCAATATACATACTTCAGTTGTCGCACCCATTTATTATAATGAGGAATTTGGAATATTGTGAATACACTCGGATAATTGTCCGCCGGAAATGACTGTGTGTTCCATACAATACATCAGACAATCCGTAGCTCTGTAGGTAACCAACAGAGCACAAGGACAATTATCCAAATTACGTAATATACCTGCCAATTGCGAAAGTAGTGAGCAATTGCCCACAATCACTTCCGCCAACCACACTCCTTAATAAAGGAGTTTGCCCCAAAGAAAAGCCCCCCCCCCCAACCAACGCCCCCCCCCCCCCCACCCCCCCCCCCCCCCCCCCCCACACACACACACACTTTATCCCCTTCCGATTTTTTTAATTTTATTTTTTTTAAATTTTTATTTTTATTAATTTTAATTAATTGTATCCCATTTTATAATCTGTATTTCAACCCCGATGAGGGGAGGCCTTAGCACTACAATGGATGGCCATTAGTCTGTTAGTCATACCAGCTTATCCTACCTATTGACTATTGATTCCATATTAATTTTATGATTGATCCACGTTTCTTTCATCTTTTGGCACTCATTACGGATTAACATATCTGGAGATTAATTTTCATCATCACACCTATTATGGATTATTGATATTACCACTTATATTATGTCAATATTAATAATATGCTGTATCTTGATCATTTACTAATTTTTGTAATTAGATGTACACCAGTCTTGAGGATTGCCTCCCCAGAAATGGTTGGTGAGCATGAACTGCCAGACACTATGTATAAGACAATATCAATTTAACTGCTTGTTTTCAACATAGCGCCGTTCCTAGGGATTGAGCACTTTTGATACCGGCGGTGCGTTATAAATTTAAATCAAAATCAAATCAGCCAAACCCTACAGTACCCGCTACAATACTGAGTATACGTTATATATTTAATTGTGCATTGATCTGTAAGTTGCCATGCAGTTGCAGATATCCAGTGCCCCTCTTAACTCAAATTAAATTTAACAAAGGGAATTTGAAAGCTAAAACAACCAAACATCATACAGATACTTAAATTATTGGGTAGCCTAATATAACCTGCACGTAACACAGCAATTATTAATTAACTAACCTTCAACAGGCCACTTTATATGGCTTATAATTGAACCCCGCTTCATTTACGAATGTACTATATCTTTATTCGATGGGAATCCTTGCCGAGGCACTTTAGCAGCCAGATATGTATAATTATTATTTTACAAACCACATTTGGAGAGTCACGATTTATAAAAGTAGAGCAATTCGACCAGACTCTTCACGCCAAGAGGATGACATAATAATGTAGGTCATGTAATCATTTATACAACAGGTGAGTTTCTGATGACCATATAAATAAAATGTCGACGATGACATTAACATAAACAGCCGATTTGAGGAATGAAATAAAATCTTGGCAATGCTCTTCAAAGGAAGCGTCTGCAATATACTGGAATATGTGTCGTTCATGATATTTTATGTGTCGTCCATGACATTCTATGTGTCGTCCATGACATTTATAACTCACATTCATCAGACATATATAATTTATCTGATATAATAAAATAAAATACCTTTCGACAAATCAACACCTGGATACCAGTAACCTGACGGCGACCGACGACTACGGTAGACAAAGACTAGTTGAATGATCATGATGATGCTATAACGACGACTGTACGTGTATTACACGGAATGGATGTCAAGCCCCAAATTTCAACGGAAAAGTTCACGCTGCGCAGTCGCTAAATTCACGTAAGAACAACAACACCGACCCGATGACTCTGGAATACAAACTCAAACAAGGGTTCCGTTGCATCAGTATACAAATACATAAACATTTTAATTATCCTATAAGTATATTAATTAACATAGATCATCATCATCACAACCTGCACCGGCACAATGATTAATATCGGTTCTTGAATAACACGAACAATGAACAACTTTACTTCATATTACATCACAAGTCTTTACTTTGAAAACCTAAATGTGATGATGCAAATTTTTCACGCATGTCCATGCTAAAGTTCATTTTCATTTTAAAAAAAAAAATCCTCAACTCTTACATAACCAAAATATCATATCCTGTGCTCTGATCGAGGGTATAAAAACCAACGAAATATCCACGGATAAGATATCACTTCCCCTGCCTAGTATCGAGGGTATATGAACCAATTAAAATGAAGCAGTAAGGCACCATAATGTTATAAACCTTTGTAGAACTTCATGCACCAATATAACTTATTTCATGAATCATATAGTTAAACCAAAGGTATCTATTCACCGTTGCCAACTAATCCATGTACAAACAATAATCATTGCATAATACCTTCGCTCGCATATAGTCACCATTTAAAGTGATGACCCAAAACATCCATTATAATTTGATAAGATTGCGCATATCCAATTATTTGTATCACGTTGACTTGCATTAAAATAACATTAAGTATCCTGAAATGTATATAATTAAATTAGATTGCACACCTTAGTTGATGTTAGTTGACATGGCACGCTGCATAACTACATGTAGTAGATAGTGAGATTTGCATGATATAAACTGGTAGATGTAACATGTGACGTCATAGCACTGCAGGATGAATGAGCTGAAGTACGTATCACCTGAGATGACTGATAGGGTCAAACAATTACCTGGATTGAAATAAGCAAAACAAACGGAGCAGCAAAACAAGGCAAATTGTAGACATGTAATAATGCGGGCAGAAAACACAAGATGAAAGTAGGAATCTCAAAACTTAGTAGTTGAATATAATTTCAAGGTGGCCTCAAATTAAGCCCTGTCCTGATGACTTTGAAGGCAAATAATTAAACTCCACTCAAAAATGATTACCCACTGATAGACTGATAACTAAAAGCTTACCCATACTATATACTTCCGGTCGATTTTATTATTGTAAACATGTTGATATATGCAGACAGGAATCAATTAATTGAATTTTGACTAACGATTGGTTGAATAACAAACATGTTTACCACTGTTGTAAAATTAGAGTGTTGCATGATGCCTTGCCGTGATGAATTCGAAAGCAAACTAAACTAAATTGATCATCAACCTGATAACTAAATGCTTACCGACCAGATGCTACTTCTGACTACTGCCGGGAAAAATCGACTCGATTATATCATCGTCTGATGAACCCGAGGAGTTATTAAAAATTACCATAATTATTAATTACACGTGAAACGCCAAGTGGAAACAGTGGGACCACATACAGGATGATCAATGCTGAAACAAAAACTATTAATTATAATTATCCATATGTTTACTAAAACTTAGAAATTAGAGGTTCGGCAACCTGACCCCGACACCGATGTCGCCCATCACAAACGTCTACTGATTATTATCAGTTCCATCTTAATCTTCTTTCTATTGACTTGCGGATAATGCCATGAGATTGATTGCGAACATTCCGACTCCCAAAACGTCACGAGTAACCCGATATGCCTGCTACGAACAACCCGTAGGCCTAACTTAAATAGCGCCCTCTAGTATTATTTGCCCAACCATAGCAGAACCACGGGCGGAACCAACGCCTTTATAATCTTTATATTTTATCAAGGAGTTATTATATTATATAATAACTCCATGGCTTTATTACCTCACAAACTAGAAATAACTAAATCTATCATATAAGTTTATAACCCCGTGTATACAATGTACCATCGTTCATTCAAAGATAATTACCCTTAGATGTCTTCCAATTAACCTTACAATTACTGCGAATTGGAACCGTAAACCTATTATTCACCGTCTAGAATACTAAATACATACTATAATAACCCCCTAGAATAATAGACAGTCGCCTTTGCCGCGCCAGATATGTGCCCAATTTAAAATCAATGTAGCAGCACCCTTTATAATACAAATAGCTTGGTTGGAACGGTGGCATTTATAATCCCGCAATGTTACATAAAGAATGTACTGTCATCGATTCTAATTCTAAGCCTCTCAAAAGACTCGCGTATCGGTTTATTGGTAGCACAATTAGATCACCATACGCGCGACCAGAATCTATTTAAATACGCCCATTCAATGGATTATAATGCTACTCTGTTGTTTGACCTTTTATATGCCCTAGTTGCCAGATAGCACAGGACTCATTATATAGGACTTGTAGAGAATCGGTCCATGATATGATATTTTAGGCCTAATCCTAATCCTAAGATAAGACGATAAGACGCGGAACGGTTACATCATATCATTACAACACCCTTTATAATGCAAATAGCTTGGTTGGAACCGGTGACATTTATAATCCTGCAATATAAAGAATGAATGGGTATCCAATCGATTTTAATTCTAAGCATCTCAAAAGACTCGCGTATCGGTTTATTGGTCAGTTGGTAGCACCATTAGATCACCATACGCGCAACCAGAATTTATACAAATCAAATACCTTTTAATATCATAAAACATTTATAAACATCCTTTATACAAGTATTAGAACTTTACCAATAGACCTATTGAATGGGTTTATAATACTACTAGGCCTACTCTTGTTTCACCTTTTACATGCATATAAATGGCAAGATAGCAGGGCTCAGTATATAGGACTTGCAGAGAATCGGTCAACGATATGATATTTAGGTCTAAACCTAATCCTTTACGCCCAAAACGATCAGCCCAAATCCCGGATTTTTAAAAACCATCCGTATTAAACATGCAATTAGCCGTAGTCTTCACAGAAAGGCAAACAATCAATTATCATTTATATAGGCGTGCAGTGACCATAATTGACACTTATCAATAAAATCGAGATGAATATCACGCAAATGGGGGTAACCAAACCAAGGCACCCATTCACACATTTTTATTTATAACAATTAATATTACAGGCCTCTACCAAACGACTTTAACATAGCATAGAAATTCTCACCTCTCTGATTTCTTCTACACACAACGTTGACACTCGTTCAGTTTTGCCCTGGTGTCT
Organism: Ophiura sarsii; assembly: GCA_035610835.1. Taxonomy (NCBI): domain Eukaryota; kingdom Metazoa; phylum Echinodermata; class Ophiuroidea; order Amphilepidida; family Ophiuridae; genus Ophiura; species Ophiura sarsii. The sequence continues at coordinate 65,952,264 of CM069456.1, forward strand.
CGGCTGGTATGTTACCCGCAACCAGTAACCCACTGATGGTGATCCAGATATCCCGGCCGAGAAGCACTGCCATATTGCGCCGTCTGCCAGCGCTCCGGAGTACTCATTTAGCTTTAGAACGTAGAAGCACAGAGGATGGTAACGAACTTCCCTAAACACTATAACGTGCACGTTTTTTTTAATTTTTTTATTTTATTTTATTTTATTTTATTTTTTACTGCCACATGACCCGATGCAACCGAAATGCAGAATGAAGGAAAAACGAAACAAGACCGACAAGAACCCGCGCGAAAATTTAAACAGAGCGCTGATTGGCCAATAGGACCTGAAAGGTCAACCAAGGTCTCAACCCCTGACCGTTAGCAAATTAGTTTCCATTACAGTCGTTTCAGGAAACTTTATTATCCCTAAAGTGCCCAGGACCTTATCAGCGCCCACACCTGTTTTTCTCAATGACCACCAACAAACAATCCCTTATAAGCGCCCACCTTTTCAAATGGTCAGCATCCTCAAATGACCACTTGTACATTAGGGAATTCCCCGTCAGTCCGAAACCCCGTCAGTCCGAAACCCCGCTAATCCGATTTTTTTTAATTTTTAAATAACCCCGCTAGTCCGACACCCCGTCAGTCCGAATTTTTTATTTTTTAAAAATAACCCCGCTAGTCCGACACCCCGTCAGTCCGAATTTTTAAATTTTTAAAAATAACCCCGCTAGTCCGACACCCCGTCAGTCCGAAAAATAAAAATAAATAAATAAACCCCGCTAGTCCGAAACCCCGTCAGTCCGAAAAAATAAATTAAAAGCCCCGTCAGTCCGAAACCCCGCTAGTCCGAATAAAATGATATGCACCGGGGGTGCACAACTATCGAAATTATTGGGTAATTACAAAAAGTAAGGTAATCTAATATAATAAAGACCATAGGTACCCGATTGATTCAAAATTAAATGAAGACAAAGCTTAATAAAATATATTAAGGTCTTGTTCATTAGAGTTTACGGGGGTGCCACTCTTTTTTGTCATAATTTACTTTTTATGAAATATAGATATTTCGAAAGTCTAATGAAATATGACGACCGGGGATCGTTAAAAAATGAAAGACCTGATGATAAACCATACATATATACCCCGGGGGTGCTACTCTATTTTTTACAATTGAAAACACATATTAAGAAAGTATACATATTGAAATTTCTTCAAAAGACAATGTCCAATCAGGGAGGTGGTCCAATGATATCGAAGAACCACTTACACGATACCTATAGAGTCTTGTTGTGTGACGTAGATGGATGGCCGTGCAATGTGTAATGTGTTGATGATAAAACAAAGTATATAATGTATATAGAGTCGATATGAAAACATGAAAAACATGAACTTATACTATTATTAGTGTTCTTTCATCTTGTTAATTGTATGTATGTTAGATGGTCTGCTTCAATTTTGTTTTCTTCATTATTGCAGTCATAATTGTTTTGTTCAGGTGTTACAGAGTTTAAGATGATGGTAACGATGGTGACAGCTTTGTTTCTTACTAGTGCATTTTAAACAAGCTTTGTGGTGACCAACCTCTTAGAACCATGAACTATAAAACAATTTAAAGAGGCCTCCTCCTTTTTTGGTTCACAAAGTTTGTCGCTAATCAGGATGATTTGCTCCAAAAAAGTGCCAAAATAAAAGGGTCCTTCCTATTTTAACAAAGTCCGGACGCTAAACTGGTTTATTATTTTATTTGGCCTAATGAACACCCCATCGAGAGGACGAGTAGTTACACTGTTGTTGTAAAAGTTCCAACGTGTGATAAATGTTTGGTGGTCAAATATTCAAAATCCACTGTTATATTAAAACCAACGGAAATTCAAAACTAAAGGCCGTTCATGTTTTTAAAAGGAGTGACTTGGAATAGTACGATGTAGCAGTTGAAATGGAAATATCTCAATTTTTCCTCGATGCTATTTGAAAGGAAGAGACCAAATATGTTCCCAATTGATTTATTGGGAATTCCAGTAAATGCTCGTAATATAGCTGTATTTATGTTATTGTTACTTAGTTTCACATTAAAGAAAGTTCGTATTCCATGTGTTGTATGTTCTGTTTTGTACCTTTAGCCTTATCAGTATTATGATACAAATTTCAATACATTCCCTCATTGACAGCACAATTTTGAATAAGATGAAGGAATTCAGTTTTGTTTTCAAATTTATTTTCATTCATCATTCACACATTTGGCATAGCATGATCACATTACATATATTCACAAATTCAGAAAATAATCCATGTTTGCACAACATGACCAAATGAAACAGTGTGGCAAATACTAGTAGATTGTTTAAAGCGACATTAAAAACATAACTAATTGTAATAACACCTAATTCTTATTAAAAAGTCATTTTAACTTGAAAAATTGCCAAAAATGATATTGAAGTTGATTAATTAAATTAATATTAAATTTATTTTACATTAGGTAATTGGTATTTAATTTTTTTGTTAGGCATCCACGATTATGTGTTAAACCAATAAATATTAGACATACGACATACACAGCGCCCTCTATAGTTGGGTCTGGAATGTGACATTTGGATAATGTGGCTTCCGATCGGCAAGACGAGGGCGAACATCGCTAACACGGTACCATCAGACGACGCTGGTCACGATTTGCCTAAATTTACAATTCTTATTGGTTTAACACGTAATCGCGAATCTCCATCGAACATTTTTTTAAATATCACATTCCTAGGTCCAACTAATTAAAGGGGCACTAAGAGATGTGTTGGAGGCTGCGCCCTCAATTATGATAAAAACTGGGATTAGTATATTTTTATAATTATATTACATGTATGAACTTACACCTATAAGGATTAAGAAAAATCAGCCCTCTTTGTACAAGAAAACGTCGATTCAAAAATGCTCGTAGAGCCGCAACGAGCATTTTACGTCCGACAGTATCCCCCTGCAGTACGCGTGATGATATTGTTTTAATCAAGTTTTGCTGTGTTTTTGTTAGTAGAAACAACAATAATGGCAATTTTTAATGTTCATCTTGAATTCTGAAGTAAATTTTTAAACATTTAAAATTGTCAACACCACTTAATGTCCCTTTAAACAAAGCAATGGAGTTGGATAACCAACTCCACTGTAAAAGCTCTTTCTTTTACGGGTGGAAACCATACACGACGGAGCATTCCGCCATGTATATACCCTCGGGCCATTATTTCATCGAAAAACTACCGAGCCGAGTGACACAAGCACACCGCAGCGTAGTAATTTGTAGCACTCAAGAGTGTTAGGGCTGACTATCTGTGGTTAGGGTTAAGCCATTGGCTTTATTTGCAACGAATACTTTTTTCTTTTGTCTTCGTTTTTGACGTAGTTTTATGGGTTAATTAAACAGTTAAAATTTAATTTGAACTAGGCCTATGCAAAAGTGTTTTCCCCTCTGAAATGAAAACCAATAAAGAGAAGGCCTCCAGGAACTCTAAAACAAAATTGTTATGTTCTTACAATCGACGGAACATGATATATTTAGTTTTGAGAACGAAATGTTCTCAATGGCGTATCCGGGGGGGGGGGGGGGGGGGGGGGGGTGGTGGGGGTGAAAGAGTTTAAAAAAGGACTAGGAAGAGAAGAAAGAGGAGTAAGAGGAGAAGAAGCATGAAAGAAGGAGGCAGAGCCTAGAAGGGTAGGGCATATGTGGCGCAAACGGAGGGGATGGGTGGGAGTTGCAGGGTCACGTCCCATATGCATAACTTTAATGGGAGACGTGGCCTGGGAGACGTTTACACGTATTTTCAATGTTTCATTAAAAGAGACACTAAGAGATGCGTGGGAGGCTGCGACCCCCCCCCCCCCCCCCCCCCCCTCCCCTCACCATGATAAAACCTGTGATGTGTTTATTTTTTACAATTGTATTACCAATGTATGAACTGACACATTATGAAAGAATTAAGAAAAAACAGCCCTCTTTGTACAACAAAACGTCGAATCAAAAATGGTGATAGCCTATATCAGCATTTTACGCCAGGCAGTGTCCCCCTGCAGCACGCATGTTACAAAACGCGACAGAGAAAATGTTCAATAAAGAGCGATGTGCATATTGAATTTTAAATTGAATTCTTTTTTTAAAAAATTCGTCAACATTACTTTACAAGATTGCGTCTTCAGTTGAAATACTGATTATTTTGCATGATTCGCGCTCATTTTTCCAACAGGTTCCAACATTATATTGAGATTCAAACCACCGTAAATATAATTTGGAGACGACAAAAACTTCATTCTAGACCTTTTTAAAAGTGTTAAAAATGCCAACATTCGCGTAATTCGCGCGTATTAGATATAATGTTTTATTCAGCTTAACTTGGTTAAAATGACGGCTTCGGGCCCTTTTTTCTGCATGTTTCAACAATTTAACCACACCAACTATTCTAAATATTTTGTGGAAAACGTTTAAAACGTCAAACTATACCTGTTGTAGTTTTAAAAAGGGCGCACAGCCTAAATCACTCCTCGTTTTGTGTAATGGTAGTAAGTTCCGGCAAAAACAAAAAAACCCGATTTTGTGATTAATGGGGTCTTTTGGGAATCAGTTTCTTTTGGGAATCAGTTAATTAAAATGAAAGATAATCTCGTGTACTTTGATCAGGATATTGCAAAATATTGATTTTCGATTGTATTGAAAATTTATCACGTGGATGAACACACGTTATCGGAGGCGGTTCGAAGGCGAGCGTCCGGGCTGAACATAGGGGTGGCGCTGTTTAAATGATCGTATCGTAAAATCTAATTGGAAGGTGTAACACTTCTTGACGATTTTATGAAATTTGAATGTTTGTTTATTAGAATAAAGCATTCGAGACATTCCAAAAATGGGCCCAAAATAGCGACTCTTTTAGCCCTAATTTACATGTAATCCAATGGGCGGTTTATTTAGTGCTGTGCCCCTAGTGCCCCATTGTAACATGCAGTGGTGATACTCGATTCATATCGATTTGCATTGATTTTGAGTCTATAAAAGAGGTAATTTTATCTTAATTTCAAAGAAAAACATATTTCTGTCCATGTCAAACATAAATATCATGAACACGACCCAATTTTCTTACAAATTTGGAGCAAAAACGGTTGAAGAGCATCATTTTACTACACATTTCCTTGTTTTTGATTTTACTCACAATAATGGACCCCTCGCCATGGTTATCCAATTATAATCCTATATATATATGCTCGTTTTATCAATCAGGGGCTTAACAAATCAAGTTTAAATAAATGTTTTTAAACCCATTTGTCATTGATATCAAATCATGTCGGGGTGGGGGGGAGGGGGGGGGGGGTGGCCAGGTTTAATTTGGGCCTAAATTAAGACAAAAATAAGGCTTTCAAAGTATCAAAATGTCAATAACAGTTATTCTGGGCAATTCCCATAGAGGATATAACCCAAAACAAATTACATTGTGAGTTTACCTGACATACGATACATTATGCGTGACAGATGAAAAGACAATTTAGGCCTATTATTATTTCAAAATTGAAACGTTTTTCACCCACACCCTTAAAATTCAGCAATTTTGGACTTACAATTTTTACATTTGTATCTAAGGTTTGATATAGGGTGAGCACGCCATTGCGTAATCAGTTTCATGGTTCATTGGGTTTTTAGAACATCGCCTAATTATATATACTTTTAACATAATATGAAACATAAATAGCCTCATTAACATCTCATGATGAATGAAAGAGATTATAAAAACATAGAAATTCTGCAAAATTCGAACATTAGAAATTGAGTATCGATGCGTTAAGTAACATAACTTAAGTTAGAAGTGGTAATTAAATTAACTATATTGACAGTTTATCTTGATATTCCTTGGTGTTTACAAAAATGCCAACAAAAAAACTTTTAATTTTTATTGTGTGTTGTAACAGGCAGTGGTGATACTCGATTCATATCGATTTGCATTGCTTTTGAGTCAAAGAGGACTGAAAAATGTAATCGTCAAACTTGCCTTGATATTCAGATATGTTATAAATAATCGTTGATGGCATAAGATTGCAAATTCTCATAAAAATTCACTGAAGGGTTTTTGAAATAGAGCGATTTTAATAGGCCGACATTTGTGTGTAAAGCCTATGGGGAGCGTATTAGTTGCGTGCTCCCTTGAAGCACACTGCACACATCCCTAGTTCCTGGTAGTTTCACGCGCCGAGGGAATGTGCATGGTCAATGCGTTGAAAATTAACGAGTACCAACAAAAATACATGCAGTCTTGGGCGGGTTTTTCAATCACAAACTCGCAAATAATGGACGAAGGCCTACTTCAAAGAACCCGTGTGAGCCGAATTTCTTCACTTTTTTAACGATTTTTCCCCATTTTGCCCGTGGGATAGACAACGGACCAACATAAAAAGAAGTTGGATGTAGAGAAATTTAATATATTCGTCTCTTTTTGCTTAAAACAATTTTTTGGTTTCACAAAAATTCATATTTTTGCAGTATAAAACCCGGCGCTTTTTATTAATTGGAAAATGCGACATTATTTGAAATACGGGGGGGGGGGGGGGGGGTGTGGGGGGGGGGGGTGTGGGGGGGGGGCTTCCGACTCAGAAAATGGTGTAGAGGTCTATAAGATTAAAAGTTTCTTTAACTTGTCAATTTTCAACCTGACTTTTCATCATGGTGCTGCAAAAAATCTAGTAAATTTCTGTCAGATGATGTCCGCCCAACACCGTTTTACAACTCAAAGGGTGACGGACGATCGCTATCGCGGATATCGACATTTACTAGATTTGGGTGAATTGCATTATGGCGACAGAGTAACTAATCACTTAAAATGCTTATCCTTCGGGCAAAATGTGTTTATATTCTTACATTGTTCATTTTTTGAAAAGTTTCAATGACTTCATACAGTATTAAATCACAACACTTGCCAATGCACGGCATGCTATCTACTGAAGACAGTACTTCATGTGCACACTCCACGCGGCATGGAGATAGTTGAGAAAACACGCGAAAAATACAAATTTACATGGCAATACGCTGTATCAAATGACCACATCTCTAAAACGGTATATCAAAATTCTATAAGATTTTGCATTTATACTTAAAATTTACACTGAAAACAATGGTATAAGATTTATATGATTTTGAACTAACATGTGTTCTTAAAGGGCGCACACAACTAATTCAGGCTAGAAATCCACTTCCGGCCAAAAATTGAGTACAGCAATAGTTCCTATCAAGCACAAAAAGTGTGCAAAATCGACACATTAGCTGGTGCTGTCCTCTCGAATGTTGCATCTATGTGTTGTGTGGAATATGTACGTGAAGTTTGTAAAAGAAACGGGATGATTTGAGCTTGATTATAATTTTATCCGCCGATTTACCGCCATTTGTGCATCCCAGCCTGAGAACTAAAAATTAGGTGATGAAATTAATACTTCCCAATTCAGCGGCATTTACTGAAAAATGTATTCGTTAAACTTGCCTTGATATTCAGATATGTTATAAATAATCGTTGATGGCTTAAGATTGCAAATTCTCATAAAAATTCACTGAAGGATTTTTGAAATAGAGCGGTTTTAATAGGCCGACATTTGTGTGTAAAGCCTATGGGGAGCGTATTAGTTGCGTGCTCCCTCTACATGAGTGTATGATTATCCAAAATAGATGTTGTAAGAGTGTATATTACTTCACATTCACCATATAGTATGTTCTAAACTGCTAAGCTATTGCTTTTAGATATAAGGCCCACCTCTGTGACAATTTTGATTCTGTATCACTTTCAAAAATGGCTTCCAGAAAAGTCAAAATTTGGGTTAAAAGGTCAATTTTTGCCAAATTCGCCACCCCTTGAAAACAAGGTTCGCATTTGGGGGAAAAGGTCCACTTTCGACCAGTTCAATTGCCCCCACCGAAAAATATCGATTTTGTTCATTTAATGTATATCTTGGATTTTTGGTACCGATTATATATTTTTGAATTAGTCAACCTCAAAGCACCTGGTCAGGGACTTTATGTGCTAGGTGTATATCTGCTTACCGACCATCGGTTGTCATGAAACAAAGCTTATTCGAAAGCTAAGAAAATTCCCCTTGCATGTCATTAAAAGTCGAAACAGAAATTCTACGGGAGATATTTTTAATATTTTTTTCAAAACTGTATAACTTTTTTTGTTACAGCCTGTATGACACTTATAGACTGTAATTTGGGGAAATTGTGTAAGGGATCACGTCAAAACTCGACCGCCCGGCAACCGCCGGTTACGGCCGGTTCCGTTCGGTTCTCACAAAACGTGTCGTCTGTTATAATATACACACATAATGAGGTCAAATAGTAACACTCTGGTGAACACGACCGGTTGAAAGTGCCTCGTCACACACGTGAGCAATAACATCTTGAAGTAATGGGCTCTTTTAAGACTTAAAAGTCTCAGTTGACAATCAGTACAATACAGCTATTGATTTTCGCTGGGGTTGGCTTTTTCAATCTGTTTATAGCTCAATTAACTTTTTAAAATCAATACCGAAAGTCTATGAATGTTTTTTTTTTATAGAACGATTATAGAGAGAGCTATTATGACCGCAAAGTAACAGATTGATAGTGTAAATTGGTCAGATTACAGCATTAAGTCAACCGGCGGTTGTTCAGTGTTGCATGCGCGAATATTCATATACCAGTAAAACATTTGACCTGAAAGAACCGGGCGGAACCGCCCGTAACCGGCAGTCAACGGGCGGTCGAGTTTTGACGTCTCCCCTAAAACGGTTTTCTAACATAGGCCAATTCTGACTCAACCCCCCCTTTAACAAGATGGTTTCAGGGAATTTTTGTGGACCATTTCAGTTCATAACTTATTTTTTTCCGAGTTGCGCGCACTTTTTTCATATGGGTTTCAACATTATAATGGATCTCGAAACACCCTAATTCCTTTTGCTTCATAATGCCGAATATTTGCCTTAAAAGTGCCGACAAACTATGAGCTTCCACCCTAGGGCCCTAAGTCGAGCCCTTGAACTCAATCCGCAGCTCGCTCCACTTACTTCGCTCTAGCTGTCTCCGCTCACAAGGATACAACACCCAGTGGCGTATCCAGGACTGTTTTGATGGGGGTGGGGTGGGGTGGGGTGGATGCAACTGTTGTATCCTGAGCGGGGAGGGAGCGACCAGCGTGTGGGTTCCAGGGGTCTGCCTTAGGGCCCCTGGTGTGGTCAGTGGTGGGGGCTCATGGGTTTTCAGCATTTGAAAGGTAAAGATTCAGCATTCTGAAGCAAGAAGAATTATGGTGTTTCAAGATCCATTATAATGTTGAAACCTGTATAAAAAATATGCGCGAAGCGCGGAACAAATTATTAGTTCATGATCAATATTAAGCGTAAATATTTAACATTTGTAACTAATGCGAGAAGTGCGCATAACTAATATGCGAGAAGTGCGCAAATATTGCGATTTTTAACAATAAAAAGGTACAGTAACGTTTCAACCGTCCTCTACATAATATTTAGAATATTTGGTGTGGTTTGAGAGCCATTACAATGTGGAAACCTGCAGAACTAAAATTAAAATGGTAATGGAAAACTTTCCTGAAGCCGTCTTGTTAAGCTTGAATAATGAAACATTGAAACTAATACGCGCAAAGCACGCATAATTTGACATTACATTTCTAACACTTCCAGTACGACGTTTTTAAAGGCCTCCACATAGTACGGGTTTGGTTCGAGACCCATTATAATGTTGAAACCTAGGGGGAAAAGCGCGAATCGAGCAAAAAAGTTAGTATTTTAACAAAAATAGTCCAGAAAAACGTTCCTGACGACATCTTGTTAAGCTTGAATACGTGGAAATCGAGCAGTGTCACGTATTTTGACGTCACCCACTTAAAGTTATGGGGCGTGACCCCGTAACCCCATATAACACCCCAACTCCATTTGTGCCGCCTATGTCCCTTCCCTTTCTGCTCCCCTCCTTCTTTTCCTCTTCCTCCTTTTTCTCCTTCTTCTCGTCTTCCTCCTTTTTTTACTCCTTTGCGAATGGGGGAGCCGGGGGGCTTGGCCTGCTGGGCCCCCTGGATACGCTACTGACAACACCCCCTCCCCACCCCCCCCCCCAAACACAGTCCTTGATACGCCGCCCTGAGTAATCCTTTTATATATTTTGCATAGCCAATTATGTAGAGGCAGGCCCGTAAGAAGGGGGGGGGCGATGGTGGCGATCGCCCCCCCTTTGAAAATCTTCCCCGGAAAATTTGTACACAGATGAAAAAATTTCGCGCGCTACGCGCGCATTGTCTTCCCAAAATGCAATATTCTTTGCTACAAGCTTGTTTAAAGCCAAAATGTACCTCGATCGTGCAAAAAATAGGTGCAAATTCGCAAATTTTCGCGCGCTACGCACGCATGTTTGACTGACAAAAATCTTCCGGTTATTTTTTTTGGAAAACGCCCCCCCCCCCTTTGAAAAAGTGTCTTACGGCTCTGAGAGGGTCACCACCGTGACCTCTTTGGATTATTGTTGTTCATATCACTTTCGTTTACATCGACGCGACGGGTCATGACATTTTCTATTTTTTTTTTATTTTTTTTTATAAATACCAAATAATTATATGAAAACCTACAACCCGCCCTCCCCCGACCTCTTGAACGAGATTTACCTTTTTTATCTTTCGTTTATCAATCGACGGGTTTGTCTCTTAATTTTGAGATAATTGTTGCTATCAAATTATTACGGAGAAGGGCACCACCGGGATATCAGGAACAAGGTTATTTTTTTCAAATCTCTTTAATTTCAGAACCGCTGTGTCATAACATTTTATTGTTAGTAGTTTTAATATCTATTTTGAATATTTTCACTGACCCATTTACGGGTATGGACACCCCCGGGACCAATGTGAAAGAGATAAGATGAGACCTCCGAGCTAGCTCCCCCGAACTCTTGGAACGAGTTTAACCTTGTTTTTACCTCTCGTTTTATAACCGACATTTTCTTGTTATTTCATATATATTTTTAACCCATTTAAGGATAGGGGCACCCCCGAGACCTATATCAACAAGATATGAATAGTTTTATCTCCTTTTTTATAACCAAATAGTCATAACATTTGTTTCTGAGCATTAAGCCTTAATTATTCAAAACTTTAATAACAATATGTTTTTACCCGTGAGGAGTAGCACCCCCGTAGTTAATATACTTACACTCTTCAATTTTCCCATTGTTTTGACACCACCCGGGGGGTCATACCTGTTTTAGTTTTTGAGATATTTATTCTTGAAAATACCCAAATATTTAGAAGTGGCACCCCCTGATACCAGAAAACTGCATAGCCAAAAAAACACATCTAAATACTCTATTTTGGAAATTACTTTATATCAACCAAAACACCCCGCTAGTCCGACACCCCGTCAGTCCGAATATAAAAAATAAATAAATTAACCCCGCTAGTCCGACACCCCGTCAGTCCGAAAATAAAAAATAAATAAATAAACCCCGCTAGTCCGACACCCCGTCAGTCCGAAATAAATAAATAAATAAATAAACCCCGTCAGTCCGAAACCCCGTCAGTCCGATTTTTTTCGGAAAAATTCGGACTAGCGGGGTTTCGGACTGACGAGTATTCGGACTGACGGGGAGTAACCGTACATTAGGCCTAATAATTTTTTTATTTATTTTTCCGGTAACATGCTGACAAAAAAGAGGGTCGGTCGGTCGGGAATTCTTTTTATTTTACAAAAAAATAATATTTTAGATTCACCATGTAAATTAATTGCAAAGCTTTCAAATTTTGACGACATCGCAATCTGAACGCCAACTTTCGAGGCAAATTTCATGAAAACGTGCAACTTTTTGGGAAATGTGGAACAAGATTTGGATGGTCCGCACAGGGGGGAGTCTAATCAACCCACGAATGACGCCATGCCATTTGGTGCACAATTTTCACACAAAATTGCCACACCACCCCCGTACAATTTTGTTTTTTAGTGTTTCTAGTTAATCATATTCAAATCCACACATGATGGGCGATTCCATGAAAATGTGACGGAGCAAAAAAACTAAAAAATGCTCCAAAAGATTTAATTTTACATTCATGTTGTGCAAAGCCTATGCAAACGTTCAGGAAAAAATTATTGCAACCATTGACCGTTGTTAACTATGATTTTTTAAAACTTTTCTTACTTCCAAAACGGTAACACGTGTTACCGAAGCATCACTTTTTTGAAAATATTTCCTAATTGATTTGATTTTAATTGATGCCACTTATAATTTTAATCCTACTAGTTAGGCCCTATTTAAAAATAGTAAACAATTTGATAAATTCATAACCACCACTCCACTATAAGCCATCAAAATGTCGTAACGCGTGTTACCGAACTCATATTCAGTAAAACGTGCTAAAATCTTAATTTTTTTAGAGTTAGTTATCACTATTTATGGTTTATATGTTAGTTCCATTGTCAAAGTCAAACTTAATTTTAATTTAGAAATTAAATAAATAATATAAAGCTAGTAAATTATGGATGGACAAAATGTAACGCGTGTTACCGTAACACGTGTTACCGACTATTTTGCAATTTACAAAAAAGTGAGAACTTAAATTCTTGTTATTATTCTAGTATTATAAACCTTGGGTAGGTACTTGCTCACAGTAGTGACCAATTGATTGCAGGTAGGTTAGTTTAAATACACAAGCAAAACAAAGTTGGGATTTTTTTTAGTGCATCTTTTTTCGTAACGCGTGTTACCGATATTCAGAGCGGTCTTACATTAACATGAGCTGATATTTCATATTGGTGTTAGCATGAGGATTTAGCCTTAAGTCTTGGGTATTACAATGCAAAAGATGTAAACTTCATTCAGACTACTTTTACAGTTATAGAGGGGAGAATAAAGAATGGCGCCCTAAAATGTAACGCGTGTTACCGTGGAATCGCCCACATACATTTTTAGTATGAGTCAATGTAGCATACTTGAAGGAGCTAAATTTAACATATCTTATTTTAGATTTACACAACATACACATTCGCTCAGCGTTTTACACCGTTTAAATCATGCAAATTCACGCACAGAGTGTACATAGGTTTACATTGGAGGAAGGGAATTCCCCCGAACATCACACATGCGGTAAATATCTCACGATTCTTTGCTGAAACCCGATCCAATCTCTTCTGTGTAGGGGATAGGGGATAATCCGCAGCAGCTGCAGTGGAGCAACGTAAAACTGGGGATTTAATTTATTTTATTTATATTCGTACGGACGAACGGAAAGTAAACTTCAGAATTGTTGCAGAATTCATGGAAATGGGTACATTCAAATTGGACCTTCGGCAAAATGGGAATGTAAAAAAACTAAATGGAAATATAATTTTTTTATTCTCTCAATACATTTCCGTAAATTTGGACTGAAAAAATACGAACGGTAGGCCTACAGTAGGTAGAAAATAAATTTTATTTTTTCAAAATGTTGATAAAATGTTTACGGTCGGCAGGTTTTAAGAGGGTCGGTCGGGTTACCGGAAACAACAATTTATTTTTATTAGGCCTTAGTACATGAAATGGTCATCCTCCTCAAATGACCAAATGTACATTTTCGTTAGTACGTCAAGTAGTCAGCCTTCTCATATTACCACTTGTACATTGTATTTAGTATATCAAATGGTCAGCATCTTCAAATGACCATCAAATGGTCAGCATCTTCAAATGACCATCAAATGGTCAGCCTCCTCGAATGAACAATTGTACATTTTCGTTAGTACGTCAAGTAGTCAGCCTTCTCATATTACCACTTGCACATTGTATTTAGTATATCAAATGGTCAGCATCTTCAAATGACCATCAAATGGTCAGCATCTTCAAATGACCAATGTACATTTTATTTAGTACGATAAATGAGTTTAAAAAAGGTAACATAATAAGCGCCCACTCAAAATGACTTAGCTAACCGCCCTGGGCGCTTAGTAGGGGGTCAAAAGTCACAAACTGGTCAAAAAAAATGTTTCACTTCTAATAATGTTGAGAAATGCACCAATTCTGATTAAACGGGACATAACTTAAGTTTTACATACTTAATGACCCACAAACTATATATTGTTGGAAAGCTTATGATTCAAGGTTTTTCATTTTTGCAAAAAAGAATAAAATTATTCAGGGTGTGTAACATTTTTACAGGGTGGAACATAAAAAAGTTGATCGTTTTTGCTCCTCACAAAATATTTTGATAGTTTGTACAATTAGGGTTTAGCTGAAGATAGTCACCAAAATCAGAACAACCGCAGAAGGTGCTACCAAATTTGCTAAGAATCACCTGCCCAAAATGTACACAGGAAAAGTACAGGGTGTCTAAAATTATGATGAAATAATGCATAAAATGAAGGTTTGTATATAATATTCTATGAAATTAAGTTAGCATGGACTATTTAATTTAAAAGAAAATAGTTATCAAAATGAACTACACGAATATCGTTAAAGTTCCTTTTATTTTAAATACAGGGTGGTCCAAAATAGGTCTAAATAGCAAAATTTTCATAAATCTATGAACAATTCTGTGAAGAAACACTTTTGGCTTTTTTAGTTAAATGTTTTACTACCCAGGGTAGAAAAGGACCGAAGAGTCACACAAATGAAATAAAGAGACTGCGATTAGGCCATTGTTTAATCAATAAAATGAATAAAACTGTGTGTTTTTTACATTAAAACACTCCCTGAATTGAACATCATATTCTAGTAGAGAATGTCTAGATAACAATTCAATATTATTATTCATAGTAGCAGGCACATGTTATTAACACATATGAGAAGTTTGAAAACTTTCCTATGTATAATTTTAAAATGGCATCAATTTCAAAAGTTCTAGTTTTCCACTATTTTGTATAGAAACCTATGGGCGCCTCATCCACCGGCTCCTCATCCACCGCTCCCACCCTTGACTCACTCGACGTTTAGATTGATAACTTCACTGTTGCTAAACATGTGGCTTTAATTCTTTTTTTATTCGGTAGCTGGATAAATTGTCTTTAATATGATACCAAAAATGTCATGTTTTTTTGACAACTTCTATTTAAAATAGAGACACGTATCACGATTTTAAGGTTTTTTTGAAACGATCCCACCTCATTTGATATACCTATTAGTGACCTGTGACCAGGGATGATACGGTATATGATTGAAAACTGATGTGGTTTTGTAATGTCAATTTCAGGTGACATTTATTCAACTGGTAGGGCTATTTGCTCAGTAGTGTAGGGGGAACAAATGCACTCAAATATTTTCAGTTTTTGATGAAAATGGTCCAGAAATATGTTCCTGAAGCCATCTCGTGTGACAAATTGCGCTCATTAAAGCTTATATTGAAACATTGAAATTAATGATTTGATTTGAGATCATTTGAGTCCTACGACCCTGGATAACCCAATAAGCTATGTAGCTTATTTCCATTGGGGTCTGTTAGATGTGTGAACAGATACAGACCAGGATGATCCCCTACTCTTTACGAAAGAGTCTGTAACCTTTTTAACGTGCTCGGGTATTGCTCTTCCGATATACTGGACCACCATGGCATTTTTACGTGACTTCTGAACCACTGGTTTTTGCTGCCATTAAGAAATCGTCACAATCACTTCGCTTCATTTACCAGGCTACCGACACGGCGCACACAATGTATCAGCACTTAGATTGTAATATCCCTTAACAAATACATTGCAGCTATCCCACCGGGATTCAATCCACGGACTCCCGCACATCAATGCTTTGAACTAACAAATTTGAGTAATAAACGCAAGGAAATACAGGCATTATTTCGCTCACGAGTCACGATGGATTTCATAATTTGAAATATATGAAAACGGTTAGGACAATATCAATCAAGTTTATACCGATTTTGTGTGTGTATTACCTCGGTATAGATCATTCTGATACACCATGTATAATGGTTATCGAAGAGGGGAGGGTTTAGTTCAAAGTTTGATTTGGTTAGGGGTCTTCAGTCCGAAAATGTTGAGTGAGAAAAAGATCTGTAAATGATGCTATCATATAGGCCCAAGTCTTATGCACTACATAAGTTCTTACAATTTTTACAATCGTTTGTAAACTTATCCTCATACTTCATGGGTATGAGTTCTCTTTATCATATCTAGGCAAACATTTTGTGCTTAGAAAATTGGGAGGGAAAAAAATAATGACAAAACTCTTTGCTGTACTTGATACTTGAAACTACCATTCTATGAGACTAATAACCTACAATTGTTAAATTGACATCCACACCATCAAAGGGGGAATTGCCTGCACATGGGTTGTCATGGGACCCAACCAAAATAAACTTTGTAATGGATTCAGCACAGTCAATTGAATTTCTATTGGGAAAAGACTTAATTTGAAGTTCTTCCTCTCTGCTGTGAACGACTCTGCTGAGCACAATATTTCTGTTTACTGTTTACAATATTTGTGAGTCATGACATATAAATAAACAGGATTGAATTACCATGGTCAAAAACAAATACGAAAACGAATTCCTATAGAGTTTGATTTTTGTGGTTTATTCTATTAGACAGTAGGGTGTCCGGTGCTATCGTGTTCCCCAGTAGTCCACCGACTGGCCTTACATGAAAGTATTACCAAAAGGTGGCTAATATATCCCTAAACACAAATTCACCTGATCCCACGTTTGTAGGTTGCACGTTATGACCCTAGACCTCGATTTAGGGTCAAAGGTCACATGTGTTTCAATGGGAAGTCAAAAACTAAATTTAACATGGTAAAAAAACTAAAAAATAAGCTATTGACTATATAAACTATATTTTATTGTTGGGATAAGTGTTTTAAACAAAAAAGTCAATCACAACTTTGATCGTAGATCAATAGTTTTTGAACTGTGACCTTTTGAAAAAGACAAGTCGGCCAAAATAGACCATTTTGGTCATATTTTCGCAAAATTGGCACAAAAATGACATGTTATCATCATTAAAAAAATATTTTGACTCATTATGAATTGATAAACCATGTTATAATGTTGGTATATAGATGTACATTACATTACAACACATTTCAAAAGTCAATGGTATGCTGATGCCATGGCAACCAGCTTTAATATCCTTCAAATCCTTTAAATTTGACTCAGATTTTACCCATTTTCGATGAATTTGAAGGATATTAAAGCTGTTTGCCATGGCATGCGGACACCATTGACTTTTGAAATGTGTTGTAATGTAAAGTTCATCTATAAACCAACATTATAACATGGTTTATCAATTCATAATGAGTCAAAATATTTTTTTAATGATGATAACATGTCATTTTTGTGCCAATTTTGCGAAAATATGACCAAAATGGTCTATTTTGGCCAACTTGTCTTTTTCAAAAGGTCACAGTTCAAAAACTATTGATCTACGATCCAAGTTGTGATTGACTTTTTTGTTTAAAACACTTATCCCAACAATATAATATACTTTATATAGTCAATAGCTCATTTTTTAGTTTTTTTACCATGTTAAATTTAGTTTTTGACTTCCCATTGAAACACATGTGACCTTTGACCCTAAATCGAGGTCTAGGGTCATAACGTGCAACCTACGAACGTGGGATCAGCTGAATTTGTGTTAAGGGATATATTTGCCACCTTTTGGTAACAATTTCATGTAATGCCTAGAGGTGGACTACAAAAATCAAAAACTAAGCACATTTTGGCCTCACACCCAGCAGTCTATATGTCCGCATTTTGTTGTTGAGGGGGGGGGATACTCACGTATATAAGGTATACAGGTATGTGCTGCTCTAATTGGTTGTCTATTCCAAAAATGCCCTAAAAATGCAGCCCTAATTCAAGTTGCTATCGCGATTCACCTTTTGAAGGAATTGCACCTTGACCTCAAAAGTAAGGTGCAATTTGCGCCTCAAGAACAATTTGAGAATTTCAGCACTGGTCTCTAGTAGGATGGGATCTAAAAAACCCTTCATGTAGGGTTTGAGTTTTTTGAAATGTAAAACATCTTATGTATCACTTCTTGTGTATTTAACTGATTCCAGCTTTCTTTAATTGAAAATATCTTTAAAAAAAAGGGCCATCAAAATCAATTTTGCGATTAGTGGATTACATTTCTATGATTCAAATCACAGACAATTGTAGCTCTCTGCAAAGCATTTCTTATGATTAAGTTTTCCAGTAGCTGATCATCATGAATGAGCCTGTTGCAATTTTATAACTCC
Source organism: Ophiura sarsii (assembly GCA_035610835.1). Taxonomy (NCBI): domain Eukaryota; kingdom Metazoa; phylum Echinodermata; class Ophiuroidea; order Amphilepidida; family Ophiuridae; genus Ophiura; species Ophiura sarsii. The sequence continues at coordinate 65,970,438 of CM069456.1, forward strand.
CACATCTCCTTTGCCAGTAACCACCTACACTACCCCTCCCCTCCACCCCTCTCACCCTTCCCACTTTCGCTTGGGGGATGAACCGTGCAATTGTTTGATTTAGGATGGGAAGGGTTAAAACCAGTCTGGTAATGCATTGAATTTGTGTGAGGGCATGATGAAAGGCCAATACATTAGCCAAACCTTTCAATGCCCCCTCCCTAATAATTCCTGTACCCCTCTCACCCAAAGTACAATTTGTTAGGTAAAGCAGGGGCAGGGTTAGAAACATTATGGTAATGCAGTGAATTTCATATGATGCTGTGATGATAGGCCAAGACATTAGGCAAACCCTTCAATGCCCCCTCCCTAATTTCCGTACCCCTCTCACCCTTCCTCGTTATTAGGTACTCATAAGTACAATTTGTTAGTTAAAGCAGGGGCAGGGTTAAAAACATTATGGTAATGCACAAAGCAGATTTTAAAGACACCACCACAATGCATTGCGTTTTTTTGCAAAATGCCCTAATTCTGGTCACCAATTTGTCTCGGTTCCCATAGGCGCATGCACACAATCATAGCTCTTAGATTCTAGTTTTTACATCAATGAATAAATTAGTTATCAGTGTTCCTTTTTCTTATCTCAATAAATGCATCGTGTGAAAAAAGCTTTAGTTGGCTGGCGTTCGCGCAATGCATTGTGGGAAGACCTTAAAATCTTCTTTGGGTAATACAGTGAATTTGTGTGATGGAATGATGAAGGAAAGGCCAAGACCCTTCAACCTTATGTGTGATAGATACTACTGGTACATCATTGTGGCTTGATTCATGTATTAGAATTTAGATGAGTATTCACCATAGTAGTCAAGTAGTCCGCTGTCTCGGTGGTGAGTCATACTGTACACATTCATGGGTATTACAGGTTATTTCAACGAGGGAAATAACATAGACTTGACTGTGTATTATGTGCAGGTATTTGATGTGTTTGCGAGTCCAAGGGGCATACCTGTATCGAAATGGGTGTTATCTATCATCATACTTGTCAAAAATGCAAAAAAAAAGGTGATTTTTGAAAAATGCAAATAAAGGTGATTTTTGAATGGAAATGTGCAATGTATGTGCTATGCTAACATTGGTATTGATATGGTATCTAACAGTTCGGAGACATGGTCAGTTTTTAAAACAATTTAATTTTCTGAGGCAAGGGGTGGGGGGATACTTCTATTCAAAAATGGGATATAATGTTTGTTTAAATACAAAAAAGAGGGTCGTTTTCATGGAAGGGCAATGTATGGGTTCTATGTGTTTTTTTAATGCTTTTGACAAGATGTCAAAAACAGTATTCAAGGGTATGTTTTTTTCATCAGAAAAATGGGATAAACATAAGGAGAAATGTCTTGAAATATATATTAAAGGGCAAGGACAACAAGAGGTTGAATTATAGTATAGGGTAAGGTCACGAATTTCCTGCTTTGTAACTGTCGAATTCCGTGTTTTTCTGCGTTGTAAGTTTTGCATTTTTCTGTGAAAATTTACGATCTATAAAACCAAAATAAACACACTTTACATGCAGCTGTGTTCTTACAATGCAAAAATAATAATATTCTAGGCCTATGAATTATGGTATGGGGTTCAGCGCGGAGTTTTATATTTAAATATTGTTTGTTTTGTTTTATTACGTATCGTTTTTTGATATTTATATTGTTTTATTCAAGACTATTTATAAATTTTGTGTTTTGGACGATTTTTGTCTTCTTCTTTTCATCAAAATGTCGTTTTCCGGGTTTAACCTCAATTCCGCGATTTTCGTGACCTTAGTATAGGGCATCCGTCTTTTACAGAATTGCCCTTAAGATTTTGTTAGGCCTTCGATGAACTTGCATCACAATACCTCATAGATTTGATCAAATATAAAAAGTTGAGGAGAACACATTGGGGAAAAGATCGAAGAATTCTGTTGTCCTGGGCAGTGGGCCTCAAGATACCGGACAGAATTCGATATTTGAAATTTATCCGGACAACCTAGTTACTTCAATCAAGTAAACTCAGATCCACAGGTATATCTAAGGTTTTTATTTATATATTGTATAGTTCGTTTGATTTTGCTACCTTGTATTTTAATGATTTGAATTATTTTTTTCTCTTTCTCCCTCTCTCCTTGTTTGTTGTCATGCTGTTTCCATGGATACCAACATCTTCAGGTGAGTTTTGATTGTATTTTAGATTTGATGAAGAGAGTGTACATTGGAGAGGGGGGGAGGGCAGGGTAGGAGGGCAGGGTAAGATAAGGTTCATAACCATCCTACACACTACAAATCCCTACGGTGCTAGCTGCTGGTACCGTGCGATCACCCAAGTCTGTCTTATGCCACGATCCGGCAGGCTTTGAAATAGCACTAAAAACTACACACCCTGGGCACATGCAAAGACTGATTTCCCCCTCCCTCCTAATTTGACCCATTTTTCTCCCTGGTAGTTTCATTCCCAAAAACATGCCCTCGCCTGGGGAGTAAGGGTTTTAAAGAACGACTCATACAAACACAGTGTACAAACAAAATGGTGGGGTATACTTGACTAAAAGCTAGCCAGGAGCCGTATATACCCAGAATGTAGGCCATTAACGGGATAACTTGTGTTTATTCCATAGTGCAGAGGTATTACTCAGGATTACGATATAGTCTAGTCTACATTGGGAAATGTGTTTGTATAATAAATAAGGGGATTTGTCATCGAGTGAGAAAGGCAAGAGAGAAGGGAATGATTATATGGGGGTGTTGTTCATGCTGTCGTCATATTGATACTGACTAAAATGACTGCAGGTTGGTATGTGAGGTGGAGACAGGGCTCCACATAAATAGGAGCAAGTGGCATAAGTAGGGTCTTTAATTTGGGTGGGGGGGGGGGAAGGAGGTACAATGAAACTTTCGGGTGGGACTCAATTTCCCGGGACTCGCTTCCAACACTAGCCTATTGCTCATCAATTTTGTGGTGTGCAATCAGTTTCACTAAAGGCTAGTCTTTAGGAGTTATCATGTGATCCACTAAAGGCTAGTCTCCAAGAGTAGTCAGATGTTCCCTGCTTTTTAAATGATTGGGGAATTTTAATTTGATCAAAATATTTTGTGTTTCTGTTGAGTTATCATTTCTTGAATGAAGTTTTGTTTGAACAAGATATTTTTCATATTCGTTCAACTATTAATTACGCATTATTACTTGTACATTTCTTTATTCCCACTACAACTGTCTAAACGACGATTGTCTTTTTTGAAGACTCTTCTTGTTTAAATAACATGCAATTTAAATAACCACCAGAGCCGAACACCATGAAGACATTGTTCAAATGAAGACAACATATCAGGTTTTTCAGTATGCTGGCTCCCTGCATCAATGGGCTCCACACAACTTATCCATAGATGCAGGTATGCGCCGATTTCCACTCGAAGCTGATTTGCTGACATAAAAGTCATGCATATTCATGAATGACGAAAAATAGATCCACAAATAAATTCGATCAAGCCAGCTTCACGCTTAGAATGATAACAAATTTGCTGATTGGCACAAACTACACATGTATCTGCGCTTACCACAGCGCCGCACTTCACACGCATGTTATAGCGCATTCCCCACCGCGCCGTAGCTATGGCAGCGCGACAATGCATTCAGCGTTCGATGCGGTATCTCAGCTACAGTGTGTTGATCGTTATTTACCTTATGCCATTACAGAGCGACAATGTAATGTGTTGAACTTACGGTTACGGCCGGCAAAGGCGAACCCTGTACCTGCACCTATGGATAAGTTGGCCCGGTGCTCCAGGGTGCAGGGAACCAGCATAGTTTTTCAGGTGATAACCATGTTATGAAAGCAGGTTATCCATCAATGTTTTTGATTGTCCGCCCAAAGTAACTACAGCACAAATATTCAAAAAGTATGATCATCTGACGGTTTTAAGGGTAGGCCTACTGTCAACCTTTTTTATGAAATTTATCAAGCTCTAACTTTTAAACTAATAATGTTATGTACATAAAAGTATACAATTATACTCCATTTCATTTGAAAAATTGTATACTTTTATGTACATAACATAACATAACGTAATTTTGGTATTAAATTTCAAAAAATAGTGATTTTTACATTTTTGTCACCAAATTTTTTCAGACAACCTAACAAAATCATTTTTTGATTCAAAATTTCAAAATTTCACAAAAATCATCTAAAGTCAATTCTCTAGGATCGCTTTTTTTTTGTTCCTTAAACATTTTTAGTTTTGAAAATATTGACCAAAATGTGCCAAAAATGTGGCATTTTTTGGTAAATATTTTCAAAACTAAAAAATTGCATGTAAAAAATGTAAAAATCACTATCTTTAGTGAAATTTGATACCAAAATAGATTCTCTGACTCATTTCATTAAGAACTTTTATGTACATCACATTTATAGTTTAAAAGTTACAGTGCTTGATAAATTTGACGCCAAACAGGGTTGACCCTTAACCTAACTACCCATAACCTACAATGAAATTTAGGTTATCCACCAGCATTTGTGGGCGTCAGGGAGACCGGATTACTACTAAGTAGTAGTAGTGAAAATAGAAATGAATCATTTAATTTATCAATTGATTAATGTCTTATCATACAAGTGCTATATTGTGACATATCATATCACCTATCACATCATAGAGTAGACTGTTACAGTCTATGATCACATTCTGACATATTAGTACGTCTCATACTTCTCAAAATTCATCATTCGTGTGTGGGGGGGGGGGGGGGGGGGGGGGGGAGGAATTGCACCCACATTTGTTTTATGCTGTATGTGTAGCTATCTGGATGGATAGTATATTACAGCACTGGTAAATCTTCAGCGGTATTACTTAAATCACCTGATGTCACTTGAGCTGAATAATATCGTAGACAAAATATGTCATCCAAATGAATACATGACCGTGTAATCCATTCAAATACCAATGTCTCATCATAGTATGTGAGAAATGCCGCCAAAAAAGCGTAATTTTCACCCACAGATTTGTTTGCGGTCTGCCACATTTCAACATTTTCCTTGATCGATTCATAATTAGGCGTTCTTTGGCGTCATATACCTGTACACTCAAGAAACAAAATTTGCACGTTTTCAGTCGAGCGTATTTATTACAGTGTGCAGGAAGAAGGTGAAAATTAATATTGCGCAAAATAATATCTTGTTTCAGTTAGTGAGTGAGTGGATTGAGACATTGAATCTTGAACATTGTCAAGCACAGGTTTACGACATTATTTTTTCACCCGCACATAATTTTGCGATGATTTTTAAAAATACTTTCCGAGGGAAATAGTGCAATTGTGTTGATGACATGATTTATTTAATACATAAGTTATTATGTGTCTGTACTTTATACTTTATTTTAAAATATTCAGGTTTTGTTAGAATGTGTGAAATAATTTGTCAATGAAAATTGAGAATGAGTGAACATACACTTGTAGTTGAGACATCATCATGATCATGACCATTTATTAATAGCACATTGGCTATGGTGAATGTTGTAATTTTATCAGGGTATACATTTTTTTTTGGGGGGGGGGAAGTCTTTAGCAGTTTATAATGTCCATAGGTTTAATTTTAAGTAGCAAAGCAATTGTTTTGACTCTAAAGAGTTCCAAAAAACTTGTTTGTGAAAACGTGATTAGTCCAATATTAACTAATCCTGAATTGTTCTACCTACCTATGTGATTAATTACACCACCAGGGGGGGGGGGGGGGGGGGGGGGGGGGGAATTCCCCCAGTCACAGCCTTTTCCCCCACTTCCACCAGTCAGCTCAAGCCCCATCCCATTTGTCCTCCAAACAAGAGAAAATGTTGTAATGTAAAAATTACTTAAAATTAGCTTTCATTGGGGCAGGGGGGGGGGGGGGGGGGTGTGATATCATTAGGTTACTATTTTCTTACCAGTCATCAATGTTTGAAGGGCCAGATTTTGCTCGTGGGGGAGGGGTGGGAATGGAGCATGGGAGTGCTCGAGTGGGGCCGATAAATCGCCTATTGCAGAGAATTGCCAATTGAGGAGAACCCCAGCTCTATCAAGATGTAACTGTCTATCTAGATATAGAACTTAATTCATCGCCGTTCTGTCTCCATCTGGCCCTTCAGCATGTATAAAGTAATACTTCCTATGTATGACATTTGGGCAGTCTACTCTAAACATGTTCATGTACCAAAACCTGTGCTCTTGCCCGGAACATGTATAAACTATAAAGCACCACTCTCTATATGCATAACAGTTGGAAAGTCTTACTTTATACATGCAGAAGGGCCCAAAAAACACACGAGAATTTGACAGAACAGTGACAATATATACAAGTATGTGCATCATTACATTATCAACATGGAAATACTTGACACATATATCTGGGCTGCATTGATGAATGATACCATTACTCATGTTTCATGTAGTGATAATGGTAAGTAGAACATGACATGAAACACTCCAGTTAGGATGAGGTCTGATATTGATAACGTAGATCAATTGCAGTGATACCAGACCATTGCTCATGTTTCATGTAGTGATAATGGTTAGTAGAACATGACATGAAACACTCCAGTTAGGATGAGGTCTGATATGATAACGTAGATCAATTGCAGTGATACCAGACTGCTGCCATATTCTACGTTGTCAATTAATAAGGCCCCCCCCCAAAAAAAGTTGTTTGTTTGTCCACGTCCGGCCGACCGTGTGCTATAGTCCCTGAACGTATAACTCTTTGTTTTATTTAATTTTTTTAAATTTTTTTTTCCAAAAAAAAATCAAAAAAAAGAAAGAAAAAAAGGAGTTTTTTAAAACACTTTTCTTCTTCTCAATGACCTTAATTGACCCCACGTGACCCATCATCTGACCCCATACTATAATATGTAAGTTATTTTGGGTCAAGTATGGGTCATCCAAAAGATCTGACACGGTTCAGAATTCGGCATACTGTCTAGGACTGGGCCAGAACAACCATTAGCTAAAAAAAAATCCGACCGACCGATCCTCCCTTTTGAGGACCCTCTATGGACAAACAAAAACTTCTTTTTTTTGTGCCTAAGGCCAGACAAAAAAACCCTGAAGAGCTTTGAGACAAAAGATTTTTTTAATATAGCCTTATTGTGTGTACTGATCATAATAGTATTATTGCTTTCCGTATTGTTTAAGATTGTTTAAAATCATGTCCTGGTCAGTACACTACACCCCTTGCTAATCTAGTGGTTGAGAGACATGCCTTGAAATGCAGAGGTCCTGGTTCGATTCTCACTACATTGTAGGATCACTTTTTCAACTAATTTATTTCATTTTGTAAAAGTTAGGGTTTGAAATATTCTAAGTCCACACAACGTGTGAAGTTACCTAGACAACCCCGGATATACAGTCATGTGTTTTCCATTGTTGTATATTGGTTTTGGTTATAATAAATAGCAAAATGTGTTCTGTTTATGTTTAACTGTTATCTAAATGTAATTGTCAATTACTCATTAATATTAAAATCATTTTATGAGACAGGATAGATGAATGGAAATAAAAATGTTCAAAACACATTCTTTTAAAAATTTTAAATGCAATATCACACATTTCGGGGTATACAAAAAATGATTGTTATTAAGCAGCGGTATCCAGATGGATAATAATACCTGGCTCTTAGTCTTACTCTTAGGCAGTTCAGTGGTAGATAGAATTTCTATTTTTAGCCACAGGCTGCCCAGTCACCTGATAGTGGTAGTCTGCACAGTGCAACTCTGACCTACATTTTGTATCAATTCTGGATTTCGGGATATAAAATTGTTCTATTGAAATTGAATATGATCTGGTTGCTAAGATGGGGTTGGATCCACGCTTTGCCGTTAGTGATCTAAAACCCTCTTTTTCAAGCTTTCAAGATTCACTGTGTTATTTGGAATTAATTGCACTGCAGTGCCAGTAGTCTCAGACCCCACCCCTTCCCAATGACCCATAGATGACCTTATGACACTTCCCCCGCCATACCGAGTGGAGGTAGCCCCTGCCTCATACATGTGGTATGGCAACATGCAACATAGTATCATAAATACCAGCATTTGATGTTATTTTGTTTATGAGAGGAGCTTTCTGAGCATTTATTTCTGAGTAAAAAACACAACTTAAAGGGGCATTAAAAGATGTGGTAGAGGCAGCGCCCTCAATTACAAAAATATATGATAAAAACTGGGATTCGTATATTTTTACAATTGTATTACATGTATGAACTTACACCCTATAAGGATTAAGATAAATCAGCCCTCTTTGTACAACAAAACGGCGATTCAAAAAATATATATAAAATTTTTTTTAAAAAAAATCATTTTTTGTCCGACAGTATCCCCCTGCAGTACGCGTGATACATAACGCGAACCATATTTGCATAGAGGTCGTTTTTCAATGAATAGCGATGGTATTGTTTTAGTCAAGTTTTGCTGTGTTTTTGTTAGTAGAAACAACAATAATGGCAATTTTTAATGTTCATCTTGAGGTCTGAAGTAAATTTTTAAACATTTAAAATTGTCAACAACACTTACTGTCCCTTTAATTTCATTAAAATCATATAAATGTGCAAAATATCTAAATTGAGTATAAGAAATATTCAATGACAATTTCTTGTCACATAGGTACTACATTGTATAGTTTGTTCTCTTCACTTCCTTATTGACTAGCCTCCTTGCAGTAGCGAATTAACACAGAATGCTGAAGGCGTGCCAAGCGGTAAGCGCACTGTGTATCAAATGTGTGACACGTGCATATTGCCAAAAGTGTGTGCAGGTGTCCTATCGATCACATGCGCTTGGATTACTTTTGCGCGCGGAGAGATAAAATATGCATATTTCTCGCCAATTTGGAACCGATTGAACTATAGTAGAACGAGTGAAAATTTAAAACAAAATATGACAATTTGTTTGAGCTTTCCCTAATCAGTTTTGCTGGCAATAAATCTATGATTTTTTAGTTCATAAAGACCTACCGTATTATCCCTATTAAGTGCCCATGCCCTTATAAGCGCCCACCTCTCTTTTTCCCAATGACTACCAAAAAGTAACACCTAATAAGCGCCCATCTGTTTAGCCACTGTAGCTCAAAATAAAGCATGAAAGTAGCGTCCGAAGGTCCCGGCATCAACAACAACATAATAATAATAATAATAACACACACTTATAGAGCGCTTTACTTTAGTGAGATCTAAACTCAAAGCGCTGTACAACATATAAATACAAGATTAAAGCAAAAATACAACAATGATCATAAAACTACAGAGATAAACATACAAAGAGTCAAATGCATATTTAAACAAGAGATATGAATGTGTATGACATGAAAAATGCATTATGAATGAAATGAAAGATCATGAACAAAAACACATCAATTAGATTGCCAAGTTAAATAAGTAGGTCTTAAGTCGCGACTTGAACTCCTGAACTGAACCTGCCTGACGTATGTCCATTGGGAGAGTGTTCCATAATTTAGGGCCCGCGATGGAGAAAGCTCTATCACCGAAAGACTTCATTTTGCTTTTTGGAACAACAAGAAACTCACGGGAGCCAGAGCGAAGGTTAGCCGTGGGAATATAAGGTTTCAGCAATTCAGACACATAACTTGGACCAGCATTGTTAAGTGATTTATACACAATGAGCAGGAGCTTGAACACGATTCTTTTCTTAATAGGAAGCCAGTGGAGATCTCTGATGACGTGACTTATATGGTCACGTTTCTTTGTGCCTGTAACTAATCTTGCCGCTGAGTTTTGAACACGTTGTAATTTAGAGATAAGTTTATCAGGAAGTCCGTACAAAAGGCAGTTACAGTAATCTAATCTGGATGAGACAAACGCGTGCACAAGTTTCTCCGTTGACCCTCGATCAAGGTACTTTCTGATCTGTCCAATGGCGCGTAAAGCAAACGAGGCTGATTGACACAGTTTATTCACATGTGCAGTCATTGACAGATGTTGGTCAAAGATGACTCCAAGGTTTCGTGCAGCATCTGACGGAAATATGGGACTATCACCGATAGTTACAGGGTTGATGGGCACAGTTGGCGTGAAACGAGAGGTAATATGTATAACCTCAGTCTTACTGTCGTTCAGCTTTAACTTATTTGCAGTCATCCATCCTTTGACATCAGCGATGCAGCGCTCCAGACGAGAAATTGCTTCCTCTCTTTCATCAGGATGAAAAGTAACATACAATTGCGTGTCATCCGCGTAAGATAGAACATCGATGTCATGGCTAGAAATTACGTCTTCAACTGGAGCACTGTACATGGTAAATTTGGAGGGACCAATCACAGACCCTTGGGGTACACCATATATCAATTTATGCGTTCGTGAAAGATTGGATCCAACTGCAACAGACTGCACTCGATTAGAGAGATAGGATTTAAACCACTTTAACGCAGTACCATCAACACCATATCTAGTTTGCATCCGTTCAAGAAGCATTTTGTGGTCTATCGTATCAAATGCAGCCGATAAATCCAACAAAACAAGAACAGCGTCTTTCTTATTATCCAATGCGCAAAGCAGATCATTTTGAAGGCGCAGAAGAGCTGTTTCCGTGCATGTTGGCGATCATCGCATCGGCGGGCTGTGCACATTTTCCACCAAAAATGTGCATCAAAATTCGGAACCAATTTGACAGTTTCCACGATGAATTACTTAAAAAAAGGTAACTTAATAAGTGCCCACCCAAAATGACTTTGCTAAGCGCCCTGGGCGCTAAATAGGGATAATACGGTATATCAAAATGTCTTTCATTTTTATTTTGTTACGCCCATACTGGCAGGCAGTATATCAGATAAACAGACAATAAAAACAAACAAACAAACAAACATTTATGACAAGTAAAGAGCATGAACATTATAGTGACACGAAAAATGCCCACCTTTTTCACAATCTTGGAGACTGACCTGATTTCACCCCTTGTCATTCTTTCATCATTACTCTACACCAGCATTCAGTCATGAAATACTACTATAAGAGCGTTCAAACAATGGGGGGCGCTAACCTAGAGATTAACGTCAAATTCGCTAATCTCAAGGTGAAACTCTCAGTTATTGTCCGTGTGAATCGTGTCATGGTTAACTAACCTCGAGTCTTAAGCCGGATTTTTAACCCTAAAAAAGATCTAGCTATTAACTAAGAGTTAGCTGAGAGCGTGTCTGCAGTGTGATGGGCGCTGACCTAGAGATTAACGTCAAATTGGCTAATCTCAAGGTGAAACTCTCAGTTAATGGCCGTGTGATGTCATGGTTAACTAACCTCGAGTCTAAAGCTGGAATTTTAACCCTAAAAAGATCTAGATGTTAAAGGTATATAATGTGATCTTTTCCAGGCGACGCCTTCAATCCTCATAAAAAAATTGGGAGCAGATTTTCTTGCAGATTTACATTTCTGCTCATAAATCATGAATATATTCCAAGTTAGAGTTACAAAATCATATTAGAGTGAATTTAGAGTAACAAAATAAACTGTCCGTTAACCTTACAGTTTATTTTCACTCTAAAACCATGATTTTGTAGTAAGTAGGAATTGTATCGCCCTGTAACTTGGAATGGATGTACGAATTATGATCAGAAATGTAAATCTGCAAGAAAATCTACTTCCAATTTTGTTTGAGGATTGAGGGCATGCCCTGAAAGAAAAAAATAATATACCTTTAACTAGTCCTGAAGCACTAACCGAGCGTTAGCCGAGAGTGTGTCTGCAGTGTGAATCCTTCAACTATGTTAACCACGAGTGATTTTAGCAGAGGGTCAAAGCAGTTCTTCTGGCAATCGGAGAATCGCGCGACCTTGAGTTAGTCTCAAAGCTACCGTGGTAGTATATCGCTAGTCTTGAGGCTAAGATTGTTGCCTGGACAGGCACTTTGGATTTATAGCGGTATAATTTGTTTAAGCTCGAGACTAACTAGTCTCGAGTCTAGTGACCATCTGAACAGGCCTTATGCCCCCTTAGTGAATTCTACCTCAGGTAGCTCTAGGCATGAATGGAAAGGGCAAGCATGATTGCCACTGCCACTAGGAGAATGGAATGAATGAACGAATGAATGGATGGGTGAAGGAACGCCTGATGAATCAAATGACTCCAAAGGTGGAATTGTTTGCGATTGATTAATTTTCACAAACTGAAATAGTGATCGTTGTGCACAATGGAAAGATGTATAGTGTACCTTGGGCCAGCTCTCAAAGGAAACACATTGTGAATTTTATATCAATTCATCAACATCTAATTTTGTTAAGAATTTGGCAATGTCAAAAATTGCTGGTAAAATTCATGGTAAGGTGACTGAAAAATCCTCCCTGTTATACTAGTAAACGGACCTTTCAGGGTAGGGTCAGTCCGTCAGGCGCTTTTTGTTGCTGTTTTTTTCTTCAAATTTTTGTTTTTTAGATTTCCCAACATTTTCAACAACGACATTAAAACAATTGTCGGTCCTGCCTGTCCTGCAGGTTTTGTTGGTGTCACCTATAAGCAGTAAGCACTCTAATTTTACAATCCAGTGCAAGTCGGTGTTTTTAATTACAGCGGTTCAATTTTGATAAATCCTTGAATTTATAAAGGATGAATGAATTCATATGGTGAAAAAGCAAATGTCAAGATATGAGCAATTAATAAGGTAAAGTTGATGTATTGATATTGGCAGAGCTCAAAATACACAGGGGGTGGGGGGGGGGGGGGGGGGTTACGGGGATGTGCCGCCAAATAGGGTCCCATTTTTCACCCTCTGGGTAAATGGATGAGCTTACGAAATGATGTGATTTTACAAAAATTGATGTTACATTGCCAAGCCAATTTCCGGGCATTTTCACATGCTAAACAACCCTATTACATACTGGATCCATGCACCAGCTATATTTCATTTATCTTTTAAAATTATGAAAAATTCTGGAAATTTCTGAAAATAGGGTTGGTACTCACTTCTCACGTGACATCCCCCCTCGCCAATTGTTTGTTAAACCACTTGAGTGGAATTTAAATGTAATAGTCAAATAAATGACAATTTTATCATCACACTTAATGATCGCTTGAAGAGCCTAGCAAACAATATTACAGAGATAATAATTTGATCAACCATCCAAGGGGCCCAGGGGGGGGGGGGGGGGGGGGGGCGGGACACAAATACATTGCTTTTGGATGAGGATGGGCGAGCTGATTTGACTTGGTTTTTTTGCAATTTTTGGGACCCATGGTTTTTTTTGGGGGAGGGGTTTTCCCCATTTTGTGACCCATGTTTAGGTACATGATCTCTGGTTTAGAGTTTTCCAGCATAAATCTTACCCCATGTTTAGGGATAATTTTGCAAACACATTAAAGCGGCACCTTAAATACGTGAGTAACCCCCCCCCCCCCCCGATCAACCATTATTATGTTGTAATTTAACCCTGTACCTATCTCTATACCATCGGCCTGTGAATTGGTCATCCTGATTATAGCAACGATCTAGTGAAGTACAGTCAGTAAACCAATGCCATTTGTTTCAGAATTCAGAGATGGACTGAATCGTGTGAATAACTTTCTGAAATGAGAGGTTGTCGCACTTTTGTGAAGGACATTTTTGAGAAAGGTACATTTTCACCTCCTCTCTTCTAAGTTACAGCGCTCAGACAATTACCATTAAAAGTGTACACAAACGCTTTTGAAAGAAGCAAAATATTAATACTATATTCCATCAGTTATATATCAGGTAACAGCGGGTAACAACGCATCTCCTTGCGTTTACATACAGACAGCATTAATATCCCCTGGAAAGAGAGAGAGAGATTGTTTTAATATTTTTAGATTTTCAAAGCTAAAATTTCCCTTCAATTGCTAAATTTCCCTGCAAGGTGCTATCTTAATTTCCTATTTTCTGTATTAATCGAATCGCTTAACAATTTTCAGTTTTTAAACTAAAATGGTCCAGAAAAATGTTCCTGAATCCATTTGTATGACAAATGGAGCTTATTCAAAGCTTAAATTGAATTCGCGTAAAGCATCGCATAAACCGCAAAACAATTGGCAATTTTAACACTGAAATGGTCCAGTATGACGTTGAAATTCTTTTTTACAAATGTTGTGGGGGCGGTGGTTAAGGCTGTGAATGCAAGGGTAGTTTCGGGTGGTTTTTTTTAAGTACAAATTTGTCCCCAAAATGACACATAATGGGGTCAAACTTTTTTTTTACAATTCTTTTTTTTAAACATTTCGGGTATTCGGGTACCGAATTAGGTACCCGGGTACCCGGAATAGCAGGCGGGTACCCGGGTATAAGCCTTATCGGTGGTAGACCCCCATATGAGATTTAAGGTGTGAATGCCGTGTCAGACACTGGAATGTGTGCGATCTGCACATGAATGCAGTATAGTTTTATATAAATGGGAAAAGATTAATCATATCATGACATTGACATACTTTGTACAATTGATTTTATCATCATTTTTAAGCAGAGATTATGCATCGTGATCCTAATTTGTCAAATGTATGACATTGACATTTTACAAAATTGATTAAATCATAAATTTGTAAAGCAGAGATTATGTTCTTTGGCAATGAAAAAATAACCCTCTAACGGACCTCTCAGGTAGGGTCGGTTGGTCAGATATATTTTTTGGGTTTTTTTGAAAATATTGTTGACTTTTTACACAAAATCAAAGAATTCCTAAAATATAAACAATAAAAAATGAAATTTTCAAAAAAACATAATTTTATTTTCAAAAATAAAATAAAATGTGCCAGTCGGACTCTCATACAACAGGTTTGTTTTTTCTGTCGCTTTATGTATGAACTTTGATTTGACAAATGAAGCGGCAATATAATCCTCGATTGACAGCTATCAGATATAAAATTAGACAGCAATAACTGTAGTATCGTAAAAGTGGACGTTTTGGCGCTACATTTATTTTCGCAGTTTTCGCGCTAAGATCAGTAAGCGCGAAAATAAAAATGTCCGAATGTATTTATTTTGTATGTAGGTCTATGTGAGGGAGCTCAAAATCACGAAAATAAAATCAAGCAAACTTGTTCAAAATGTGCGAAGCACAAAAAATTACATGTGCGAAAATTTCCACTTTGACAGTATGATCGTCCCCCATTTCCATGAAATTCTCATCTATATTTGTATATTAAATGTGGGTCGTCAGTTGTCAAGCTGTTTTCACTGCCAGTATGATGGTTTGAATAATGGACTTTATCAGTCTGTAATTTACACAGAGCAAATTCGATCGAAATTTTGACATCAAATTGCGCTAATAGTGTCAGCATAAATTTATCATTTTTCAAAAATTGGAAGATTGTGTGTTTTGATTTACCTATACCGTACAAAAGAATAACTTCCCGTATTTTCTCCCTTTTATCAAGTTATGGAACATTTAGACCTCTTTAACTTTTAACATCTATTTTGGCTTCGATATTTTCCACACTAAAAGCACTTAATATTTATATTAATCAAGTAAAATAATTTTTTTTACTAATTTTCCTTATGATTATTAAAGGTGTATGTTCCGATCACTTTTTTGAGGCTAGGATTTTTTTTTTCACATCAAGATATTTTGATATCAGAAGAATCCCCATATTTTTCTCATTATGTCTGTAAAATCTTAGGGGCCAGAAATGTTCCATTTAGAAATCATAGGCTAAAATGTGGTGAATTACTGCCAAAGGTGATTAACCACCAAACAGTCTGTGTGCTACTCAATGGGCAAATATCTTGTGACCTTGTGCTTCTAAAAATAGAACCATTGGAGTTATGCAACTCAAACTTTGGAATGTGACAATTTTAAGGATGACCTTTCATGTAAAATAGGAAACATCAAGTTGAAAATCGGGCCAGCAATCGGAACATCTACCTTTAAATGTTGACATTATAAATTGTAAATAGTTATTTTTGATTGCGATTTTTGTTCACTCATGAGTCATGAACCTTTTTAATTAAAATATCAAGTGAAAAAGTGGTAAAATATAATAAATAAAAGTGTTCCAATCTCATTTTTGTTTCAAATAATCATGTTTCCTTCTTGATTGCTCTTCCTGTGCATACTTTTTGTTAGGTTTTGTATTCAAAAATATGTAATTGGCTTTATTATATCACACAACCTGTATGAATATATGCTCCAATTATGCATGTCATGAAGTTTTATTTAGGCCTGTTTGTCTCATGTGCGATTTTTTAGAAAATAGGCTATGAGGTAAGCGATTTTTTTCGTTCTTTTCCTAATCTAAGCTTACAAAGAACTTTTTTTATTTTTAGGCCTCAGCGCATAGACCTACGCGCCGTAGGTCATTTCACATACCAATGCGGGCGGGCTTCTGAGACGGCATAATTATGTTATACCCTTCACACCAACATCGGTAGTATGCATTGTTCTTAATAATCATGCACTATGAATACCTCTGTGAAGGTTATAACAGAATTACTCCTCTGAGACAAACCATCTTCTTTGTTTGGCCTTATCATGAAAATTTTCCCTGGACATCTATCTTGACCATATTTTCTGTTAAAAACCATCAAAGGACTTTACTATATCATGAAGGAAATCTGTTTCCAATTTTGGAAATGTGTCAACATATTTTTTCTTCTTCAATTTTCATCATAAAACATTCCCTAATAATGTATTCACTTCACTGTAGAGATGTGATCGTAGCCAGAAACACTGTAAAAGGCGTTAATAACTGTCAAATGATACAATCCTATTTACGAACGAGAAAACCACTAAATAAACTGTCGGTTATTTTCAAAATTTGATTTTGAAATAATTAGGAAACGCATTGCTCCGTAATTTAGAAGAAGTTTAATTTCATGTTTATAAATGTTTACAGGACAAAAACAAAAATAGAGGGTGTTCGTGAAAAGATTGCATAATAAAGTTTAAGATCTTTATGGAAAGAATAGTAATGGTAACTATAGGGTTTGTATATCAAACATATGTGATGCGATCTGTGAAAACCTGTCGGATGTCGCAAAAGTGAACTAGGAATAAAACACACAAAAAACACATTTTTAACATTTGTTTAGATTTTTTTAAAGAAAATTAAACTCCAATACTTTGTGTCATCATCTTTCATGAAATGTCACCTTCAAAAACTTACTTAAGTCACTTTTATTATTAACCTTATAATGTTATTCTATTGAATTTGAATTATGTATCTTTTTTGGCGTGTTTTCATGATTTCTTGTTTTGTAGTTTGGATGACATCACAATCATCATTCACTCATAACTTTTTTTGTAGTGATCTTAGAAAAATGATCGAAACAGTTCTGTAATCAGCACAGTTTTAGCTTTCTTATAAATATCTCCAATATGAAAAATGCCGCCATGTGGCGGGTTTTCACAGATCGCATCACATATTGCTATCCTGATTGGTAAATTGTAATCCAGCAACTAAATAATATCAAAATGTTTGCATGTTTTGTTGTCAACTATTAATAGTTTGTAATTAGCAGAGGTGTGAAGGTGCTCGTAGTTGACCTTTCGCTGGTTGCTGTTAAACAGTTGGCCATCCCATATGTCAGCATGTCAGTTTTGTGAAATGGTGATTGTTAAAGAAGCTATGGTCTCAAATCATTCATAAATTGTGCAAATTAAACAACCAATTCTATCAGAGCTCACAAAAAGTAAAATTAACCGCATAAGGAGACGAAAAAATGACAACCTGTTATGCGGCTTGACCGACCCACTTTGTTTTAATTTTTTTAAATAGTCCCACTGACCATGATTTCCTGGATAAGAAGAAAACAAAACAAAAACAACAACAACGGCAAACAAAGAAATGAACAAAAAAAACCACCAGATAATTAAAATTTAAGACAACTCAATATTACTGTTTTGCAAACTATCTAAATCAATTTGATTTATATTTAAAATTCATTGTCCAATAATGTAATACTGTTTGTCTTACATTTTAATTTAACTGACATATGTGATGCGATCTGTGAAAACCCGCCACATGTCGGGATTTTTCATATTGGAGATATTTATATCATAAGAAAGCTGAATCTGTGCTGATTACAGAACTGTTTCGATCATTTTTCCACGATCACTACAAAAGAAGTTATGAGTGAATGATGATTGTGATGTCATAAAAAGCTACAAAACAAGAAATCATGAAAAGAGGCCATAAAAGATACATAGTTCAATAGAATAACATTATAAGGCTACTTAGAAAAGTGACTTAAGTAAGTTTTTGAAGGTGAAATTTCATAAAAGGTGATGACACAAAGTAATAAAATTAATTTTCTAAACAAAATCTATAAAAAAAGAAAAAAAAGTTTTTTAATTTTTTAATTTTTAATTTTTCTATTTTACCCATAATCCCTATTTCACATTTTGCGACATCCGACGGGTTTTCACATATCGCATCACATATGACAATGAATTATTTGACTGATCAACAACAATCTTCAAATTTGAAAATAAATTTGAATGTGATTTTGGGAAAATCCTGTTGAATACTGCACCTTTAGGGCAATTATTTCAAGAAAGAAATCGAGGGCTCAGAAACGCAAGGCTTTATCTCCATTTTCACCATTTTGAAAAAAGACTATTGAAGATTTTTAAATACATTGGGGAGATGGAGATGAGGCCTTGTGATGGTGATACTGGCTATAACTTTGAAAGGGGTTGTGCACAGATAGTCAATTGAGATAGGCTGTGTGTTACTGGAAAGAGAATTTCTTTCTGAAAATGTTGATACCAAAATCTCTTTTTTGAAAAAATGGAGATGATCAGGCCTAGTGGTTCTGAGCCCTCGAAATATTAACTTACCGATTTATCAAAATTTGATTATTTAAAAAACCCTGATATATGAAATCCCCATTCATTTGAATCAATAATCCCGGATCACACATTTATCTCTATTTTCTTATTCCAATATATGAGCATTTGAAATGTCATGTTTTTTATGCCATAAATGGATAAAATAATGCCCATTTGCTTACGGCCTCATTGTGTTTATACCGTCCATGTAATAGTAATAGATGTGTGGAGTAGGATAGGCCACTTTGCCTCTTCAACCAGATCAGGTTTGATCAAGTTTGGTGACATTGCAATTGATGCATGACTATGCAGT
Organism: Ophiura sarsii; assembly: GCA_035610835.1. Lineage (NCBI taxonomy): Eukaryota > Metazoa > Echinodermata > Ophiuroidea > Amphilepidida > Ophiuridae > Ophiura > Ophiura sarsii. The sequence goes on from CM069456.1 coordinate 65,989,489, forward strand.
CAGTTGGTAAGAAACCTGTGGAGAAGGTGCAATTAGCGATTAATATTCGCGGATACTCTATTTCACGAATTTAAAATAAATGCTATTTTAGCGGGCATTTAATTTCACGAATCTGGAAATGATACTGTTACTTTCAATGCAAAAATTGTCAGTTTCGCGGTTATTTAATTTAGCGAATCCGCAGACCCTTGCGAAATGTGCGCAATTAATCCCACGCAAAATTAAGTTGTTTTACAGTATTGCCTTGCTGTAGAATTGGACATTTTGAAGCCACAATAATTTTCCAGCTCAAAAACAACTGTGTGAATTTAGAAACTCTCAAATATACTGTAAAACAGTTCAATATCACGGCAACTTAATTTAGCATATTAGCATTTCTTCTACTTTTTGCGGCAATTTAATTTCATTAATTTGTATCATCTTCCTATATCTTACCATTACCATTGATGATTTCGCCTAAATTTATATCTAAGTACCATTATAAATAATATAATTGGCCTCGCAGACCCATGGTTTTTCATGAATCTGATTTGGTTTTTGTGTACGAGATTTCTTTTTGCGTTTTTGATACCCCCATGTTTATAATTGAATATAGGCAAATATATATATGCCTGTCATATATATATATATGTTAGTCAATTGTGACAAATTAGCTATTATTGATGAAAAGGTTCCAAAGAATGTTTGACCAATAATTGACCTCTTAGCACACTGAAATAATTACAGGGCCAAGGGTATAGCATACATCACATTGTTTAGTAAGTAAATATTTTGACATTGACATTCAGTGTATAGTGTGAATTAAATAGCTGTCACAATGGACATTTGGTTCTATGACTTATGCGAAAAGGGGAATGAATGAGAGCGTTTATACTACAGCGACAAATCACTATAAACTGAATAAATTAACTCTGAAATTTCCTTGGCATTTTGTGCACTCAAAATAATAAACAGTTCTTATAAAGCGCAAACATATTTGAAAAACATCCCAATGCGCTGAAACAGAGCATAATAAACTACAACATAAAGCAAATATATACACAAACTACAATTCACACAAATGGAACATATATGAGTTTTGAGAGAGTTCTTGAATTGATTGATGGATGGCGCATGACGAATCTCATATGGCAGATCATTCCAGAGTTTCGGAGCGATGATGGAAAATGCTCTTTCGCCGTAAGTTTTTGTCTGATTTGATGGATTTTGCAGCAGATCTTGACTTGAAGAACGTAGTGTCCTGGTTGGAACATATGGATGGAGAAGTTCAGACAAATACATTGGTGCCATGTCATGACGAACTTTTCATGTGAGGAGAAGAAGTTTGAAAATTATCCTGTCAAGAACTGGCAACCAATGGAGGTCTCGAAGAACTGGTGTAATGTGTAATCTATGGTGTCCTTTTTATACAGACAAAAAGGCAAGGTTGGAGGGGAGGGCACTCAGTATTTCATATGAACATTCTTTACACATCTAAATTTTCAGGGGGGAGGGGGGTCAGCCCAACACCCCCCATTGAAAGCCAAATAGAAATGATGTGATCAAATACAATGTCAATATTTGTGAAGTCTTTATTGTACTGTAGGAGTTACCTAATATCTCCATGATTCATTGTACCTGGAATTGACCATGTATTCCCAATCACTATCTGTCAAACACTACAATAATAAGGTTGGTTTTGTGTAGTAGGTGTGTAGTAGGTGCGTTAAATGTATAAACAGGAAGTGGTGTAGGTCATGAGAACTAGGCAAAAAAAAAATGTTGTGTTGCCCTCAAGTGCCAGAAATTTAAATTCGGGTCGGTCGGTCGGAAACCTTTTTTTTTCTTCAACATTTTTGTTCAATTTGTTTTTGTTCAATTTGTTTTGTTTTTTTTGGCTGAAAAATATATGATTTATGTCAAGACAAAATTGGTATATGCCCATATGTCAATTTAACTAATGTTTCTAGTGTGACAATAGTCTAAAAAACATTTGTTTAGGCTTATTTATTCATTTCCAGCAAGAAATAGTAACATTTAGACACTTTTAATCAAATTTAAATCTAAAAAAAAGAATTAAAAAAAAACAAAAAAAAAAAAAACCCTAGTTTTTACGATTTTAGGGTTGGTCGCTGAGGGCAACACAACATTTTTTTTTTTTTTGCCCTATGTGCACGCTATACTTTAAGTGCATCACTATGATTACTCTATTAACCCTAACTCATGGGTGTGTTTTTGGGAATTGAATTAATTCAGAGGAAAATAGTCCAAATTTGGGGAAGGGAGGAAATTAGGCTGCGCTGGTGTCAGGGATCGAACCCGGGTCGACCGCATGGAAGTCCTACACCTACCTGATCGCGCCACGAGATAAACTGGAGAAGCGCACGCTACCAGCACATATGGGAGGAAACCAGGCTGCGCTGGTGTCAGGGATCGAACCAGGGTCGACCGCATGGAAGTCCTACACCAACCTGATCTCGCCACGAGATAAACTAGAGAAGCGCACGCTACCAGCGCATGCATATAGTTTGATCAGTTCCAAATTGGCGATAAATATATGTTTTTTATCTCTCCGGGCGCAAAAGTAATCCAAACTTATGTGTGCGGTTATTGCCGCACGCACATGGTTTTGGCAGCACGCACGCGTCACGCATATGATGTACAGTGCACTTGATGACTTCACGCGCAACTGTGTCCTTCTTTATTCATTCGCTACTGTAAAGAGGCTTCGCCAATTTGGAACTGATCAACCTATAATAGTGTACCTTTTGTAGGATGATGAAGGTTAGGGTTAATTAAAGTGGGTGGGGGTTTTCACATACAATTAACTTCATGGATTTAATATTATCAGAAAAAAGAGATGTCATTGTGCCATTTGTTAATCTTAGTGGCTAAATCCACTATAAACATTGTAATGTAACATTCCAAAATTGCATTTACTATAATTTTTTAAATACCTAATTTGGATTTATTTTCATGTTCAAGTAAAATCATGAATTTAGGCAAAAGGAACATCGTGCAAATTAGTTACATGTAATTGAATTTTTTTTACAGGTTCTCACCAAAGCCACGTCTCATTATATAACATTATAGAAGTTGTCTTTTTCATGAAGAAAAAATATTCCTTTCGCAAAACTTCATAAAATACTTCCCTGTCACCCATGCATGAAAAAAACAAATCTACAATTCACCAATTTTCAGGTGACTAATGTATTAGGTTTATTGTGTTGTCATAACACTGTGTGGTTAATTGTAGGCCTAACTTTGTCTTCAGTCATTTGGCATAAACTAGACAATGCCTGATTGAATCAGCGCTAACCGCTTTGATTGTAGACAAAGGTATACAATTTGTCAATTTGGCAAATTAGGGTCACCTATTGGACAGTTGAGGTTAAAATGGGGTTTCACTATGCTATTCATACTCTGCATTGTGTTCTGTATCAAACAAATTAATAAGAATGGCATAGTAATTTATATGGATTGGGTAAAAATGTTTATACAAAAATATATCAAAAATGGATTGTGATAGGGCAACTCTGTAAGGCCGTGCACAAAAAAATTGTCGCCAAGTGCCAAAAATCTTGTAGTCAGGTCAGTCGGTTGATTTTCCATGTTTTTTTCCCTTTTTTTCTGACAAATATTACTGACAGACCGTGCTTCGTGTCAAGACAACATTGGTAAATGTCAATTTTGACTAATGTTTCTAGTGTGATAAAAGTTTAATTTTTTTCTTCTTTTTCAATCAAACTTATTCATTTCAAGCAGAAAATAGTAATATTTTGACAATTTGGTTAAAATTTAAATGTTAAAAAAAAAAAAAAATTGTGACCCTAATTTTAAGATTTTGGGGTCGGTCGGTTGCTGAGAGTAACACAACACCTTTTTGTTGTGCATAATTGGTAGATAGCGTGGTTCTTTTGAATGTTATGAGAGGTTCATGAATGTTATCTTTTGCTGTCCACATTTCTAAAACATTACTGATAAAGATAGCAATATTGGAAAGGAAAAACAAGTGTCATGACCCTTCTTTGACCCCTTGAGAATCTAAACCAAAATCAAAGGTGGGGGGGGGGGGGCAGTCAGGTATAATGTTTTAATCATCCGCGTGAAAATGCTGAATAAGGATGATTTTTTCAACCACAATGCGGGGCCGCAGGGGCCGGTGCTAAGGGTATCAAAATCGCCAATTTCAGAGAATAAGGGTGTCTTTTTCAACCGCAATCCGTGCTAAGGATTCCTTGGGCCGATAATCATGTGTCATCTTTGTAAAAATAGCTGAAAATGCTTAGGCCTATCTGACAAATTCACTAACAAAACTGAATCACAATTATTCTTTGCTTTGCTACAAGTATGTTTCGTTGAGCTATAATCCTTGTTCACATTTTCCTTCTTTGAAAATCCGTGTGAAGGGTAGTTTTTGAGAGTGGATTCACACAGATGATAACAACTTTTATACAAGAGTGGCCCCCTGGATACAAAGACTGTAAAGGTTTTAATGAGGGGTAACTCATTGACATAGTTGGGCAGTGAAGTCATAGGGCTATCCCAATGATATCGAGAGTAGTCATATGGAAATAAACACCCCAGGCCTGCTTTACCTAAACAAAACCAATTTGTACAATTTCAACTTGGACCTGCTGCGCATTTTCTTCTCTGCAATGAAAACCAGTGTTGCCAAAATGACATTCCTATCCTTGATTTAGGTGTGGTAGTAGTTAAAATTTGGTGACAATATTTGGGTTCAAACGGGCGGAATAGAGAGTGGCACTCATGTTAACTAATCCGACCTTACTCCGACCTGATTTACTCCGGAGATTTCGGTACAGTGATGACAAAATGTAGAGGCCGGCAGAGTCTTCTTAGCCTATATTCTTTATTTCATCAAACGGCGGCGGCAGTATTATGCATTACATCATCCATGTCAGACCATGTGCGATCTCAAATTGGTGGTACTAATTTTACCCCATGACATAACATGGGAAAAATAACATACAGGAACCAAAACATCGATAAAAGGTATTTCCTCGACCAAGTTCGCATTGGTACGATAGATCGAAATATTTAACATGACATTTCAAGATTTTCTTGGACTAATTATGGTCAATTTTTGTGTAGAAATTCGAAATTTTGTGTTGTTTGAGGGAAAAACCCAACAATTCCGAGGGCCTAGGTATGGGGTTCGCGGTGGTCTGTTGGTGAACAAATTATACTTTGTCACCGGTCCCCCCCCCCACCCCCATCGAAACGTAAACATAACAAGACTGGTTAAGGTTAATAAAGGAAAGATTTCATTGCTCAATCTGTAAATAGGATCCCTGAATTCTATATAGTGTTGAATTTTGATCCTGGCTTTGGCAAGATATTTCTCTTGTCTGTTGTTGTTATGCACATCAGCACAATAGTAGGAAGTGATAGTGGAAAAGGCAAGGGAAAGGGAAGTTAGATACGATGTTTATGGTAGGATATCGGTCTACACGACATGATAAGGCCAAACAAAGAAGAAGGTCTGTCTCAGAAACATTGTGCAAATAAGCTAAGTGCTGTGCTTTTTATTTTATTTTTATTTTTTATAGAAAATAGGCTATAAGGTATGCGATTATTTATTTTTTTTGCTATTTTTTTTTGTTGCTTATCCAAGTGTACGGAGAACTTTTTAAAACTTTTTTTTTAAAAATTAAAAAAAAATTAATTTTTTTAAAAAAAAATTAAAAAAAAGATTAAAAAAAAGAAGAAAATAAAGAAGTTTTTTAGCCCCCAGCGCGTAGACCTACGCGCCGTAGCTCATTTCACATACAAATGCGGGCGGGCTTCTGAGACGGACCTTCTTCTTTGTTTGGCCTAACAAACATATTGTTAGTGTGGAAATGTTTTCAGTACACAATTGTGTTGTGCACTTTATGCTTCAAGCAGTTGCCGCAAAAATTAAAATGCAGGAATACTTTTCTTAAATTGTGAAGTCTCATTTTAACATTTTCATGCAAAGTTTTGACGCACATACGGGCGCCTAATGCGTCTCTTTTTGATGGCGTGGATATGTTGCGTTGTTGAATATTTGCAATTCAGCACAGTCCCCACCCAAATGCAAAACGCATGGCACAACACCGCGCACAAGGCTCAAGATAACAGTTTTTTTACCTGGAGCTACTTTTTTTCTTTAAAGTAGTGCCCGGATCATGGGATTTATTGAGAACCAGGAGCTAATTTCAGTCTACCGAGAGCTAACTTTTTATTAATTAAAGCGTATTATCAAATCGAAATTCAATGTTTTGGGCAAGCTTCGTGATCGTTAACGGGCGCTGGTTTGGACCAAATATCAGCATTTGATTGTTTATTTTTCAGCATTACCGGGCGCTATGGCAGGAGGACCAAGGGGTAAAAATCGCCCCGGCGCCTGCTTATCTTGAGCCTTGGCCACGCAGTTTCATGCCCAAGTTTCATTTTGGAGTTGGGGGGGGGGGGGGGGGTCAGTGCAACTTCTATAGTTTAGTATTTTGTGTATAAAACATTCTGAATCGGGTCAACTTTGGGCACCAAAATAATTCCTGATTCGTTTTGGATCAGAGATGTAAAAATTTAACAATAATACAATAAAAATAGTATTGCAGCTTTTTGGACACCCTGTATAAACCAAGTATACTTAAATTTGTGTAAACATGTTTCAAAAAACCAAATCTGTGTCATCTAGTACCCATCTATCCATCGATTCAGTATTCGCATATTTGTATGAGATGCCTACGGGCATATATACAATAAATCCTGATGTTGGCACCCTCCATTGCTTGCACTAGACGTATGTTTGTTGCCTTTCCCGAGACTACATGTATCGCCCGAGACTACATGGATTGTTCATCCGCCCATACTTTCACATCAAGCCAATATAAATTAAGGATTTAAAAAAAAAATGTTAATGTTATATCATTGCTTTTATCGCTATATCTTGTATTCTCTACATGGAAATTTGTTCATTTTTCTTCTAGTAAATAAAACTGCACCAAAATGCACCAACACGTGCAGTTTAGCAGTAGTAATGTAACATTATCTTCTGTTTGTCACAAAACCCAAGGTGTCAGTCAGAAATACAAGCCCATGATTGCAACACATTGAATTAATATGTACTATGTGCTAGTAGTAGTATAGCATGTACATTTCTGTGAGGATGCAGGAGCAACAGATGATGCAATGGATCCATCTATCCCAAGGTGTCAAACTTGTAAGAAATACACTTACAGGTTTCTAGCTTTGGTCGCTGGGACCGCCTGGTACTGACCTTATCCGCCCGGGACTTTTTTGGGTTTTTTTGTTGTTGATTTTTTAACAATTTGTGGATAAAATCATTAAACTGCCTCAAAAAACAATAAATTATGTGGCAGGAACCCTCCAGGCTCCAAGTGCATTAAAAAACCCTAAAAAACATTAAGAAGGCCTCTGGATCCCATGCCATGATCCACTGCACTTCGTTCGCTACACTTTTTCCGTTCGCCGTCAGTAAATATACCTGGCACTAAAATGGTCCTGGCTAGAACCCTGTACACATATGTGACACGTCATAATCAAAAGGGGGCACTTCGCTCCAGAAATCACAATTGAGATTGTTATGTATTATTAAAGCCAGTTATCTAACAGGTATTTCAATGCATTATTTATCCAAATCGGACATTCCGTTGAAGAGTTATGGTTTGTTTTAGCATCCGCTCATCTAACAGCTTCGGGAAATAATGCAATAAGATAAAACGGGCTTTAAAGTTGGGGAACTTAAGAATACTTAATTGAATAATTGAACATGATGAAAGACAATGGCACATTTCTGGTCAGTTAGTAGATAACATTATTTGTGATGATTTTAAAGACATCAAGGAAAGGTAATCCGATATTTCAACTTTGGTCGTAGCACAGTTTGCTGTTTAGCGCCAAGTGCCCCCTTTTGATGTGACTTGTCACATATATGCAAGTAATATGAAGTATGAAAATGAGGTACATTTCAATTTAGGGGAGGGGTTGCTAATAATGTGTTCTTTTTTACCACTTTGTACCTTTTTGAAAGCAGATTCTAATATCGACAATTGTTTCTAGCTCCACCATATACTTAGGCTAAATTAAAAAAATCATTTGTATCAAAGCTCCCGCGCGCGTTAGTTTATTGCTGCGCATTAGAAGAAGAAAAAATCTTTAAAACAATTTTTTCTGCCAAAAATTTCACTGATTTTTCAGATTTTCATTGATCACATCATTTTAAATACAAAAAGTCACTTTTACAAGGATTTCAATATTTTATATTTAAAAAAAACAAAAAAAACTTGAAAAACTGAAGAGCTTTAGGATAAAAGATTTTTTTTAATTTAGCCTAATTGCTCCCTAATTTAATTTTTCCAGATTTAAATGTCACTATGTTGTACTTGTCAGTTCCGCAAGCAATTTCTTTCATCATTGACGACTCCGTTGTTCTCGTTCACATTAGCCCATTGCCAATTTATAATCACTTCTGGCTATACATAGTCGCTATTTTTAGAAATATTAATCAGTTGCTGAAATTTTATTCATCCAGTTGTGGTTTGTATTAAATATAAACAGGGTGTATCAACATTTGTCTATATCTTTCTGTTGTAACTTGATTGGTGGAAAAATATTGCAATGGAAAAAACCTGTAGGCTTAATTAAAGGTATATTATGTGATCTTTCCAGGGAACGCCCTCAACATCGAAAACAAATTGAAAGCAAATATTTTTGCAGATTTACATTTCTGATCATAAATCATACATACATTCCAAGTTACAGGGCGATACGATTCTTAATTACTTCAAAATCATGGTTTTAGGGTGAAAATAAACTGTCGGGATAACAGGACAGTTTATATTTTCACTCTAAATTCACTCTAAAACCATGATTTTGAGGTAATTAGGAATCGTATCGCTCTGTAACTTGGAATGTATGTACGATTTATGATCAGAAATGTAAATCTGCAAGAAAATCTACTTTCTAAAAATAATCATGAATAGAGGGCGCTCTCTGGAAAAGATCACATAATATGCCTTTAAGTAAGTGTCCTCTAAGCCCCTGGTATGCATCAATTACTGTCCTTTTACATTCACAGGGGATTTAATTATGGGAGGGATGTAGATTCTCAAAATTAAAAACCAGCGAAACTGACAATTTTGCATTGGAAGTAACAGTAACATTTCTACATTCGCAAGATTAAATGCCCGCTAAAATAGCAGTATTTTAAATTTGCAAAATAAAGTATTCGCAAAATTATTATCTTTTACGGTACATGGTAGAAAAATATCACATGGCAACCAATATGATGGATTGAATTGTATTTCAAGTGTTTATTATTATTATGAAACGTCAAGCTTTTGTGAGGAGAAGGTCTTACTTTGGGACAAAAAATGACTATGAGTAGACTACCCCTTTTCAACCATTGGTCAAAACCAAAATTCCTCAAAATGTTGATGTATAAAAACCTAACTTGAAAGTCCATTAGACGACGAAAAAAGAAACCCTGTTCTACGGGCGCGACCGACCGAGTTTTTTAGAAATCTGTGAAAACAATGTTCACATGTAAATGAATACCGACCCAAATACTTTGTTGGCTTGTCAAAATAGGGCAAGATTTTTACAGATTTGTTTAATTTTTATGGTCATTTTCAAGGGGAAACCCAACCGACCGACCCATCCTGAGAGATCCGTTTACCAGTAGTATACTGCGCCAGCATACTGCACCAAGTAGCCCTGACACCCGTGGTGTAGTGGGGAATCGCGCAAGCCGCTGGTGCTGGAGGTCTGTGGTTCAAATCTCGATCGGGAGGGGGGGGGGGGGGGGGGGTATTGTGGTCAATTTTCCATGTTGAAAATTATTTTTTGAAAAAAGTGGGGGTAGAGTTGGGGTTAAGAAGCAATTGTTATATATTTTTTCTTCTTTATTTGGTTTTTTTAACATTTTACCCATAATTCCTAGTTCACCTTTGTCGACATCCGACGGGTTTTCACAGATCGCATCACAAATGTATTCATCAGACAATCTGACCCCCGTTATTTGATCTCTACATCAACTTAACCTCTTTTTTATCTAGTCCAATAATAACAACTGAAGATTTTACCTACCGCAAGCATGCCAGGACTGTTATCTTTCCTTCCTATTTTATATCCAAAGACCCGTAGGCTAACATTAGCAAACCTCTCGTCATGCTGGTGGAAACATACGTACCAATACCATTACCAATCAACCTTTTAAAATATGTCCCTTTCTTGTATGTTTGCTCTAAAAAGTGGTCGTTTCCACACGATTAATTCTCCAGCTTTAAACATTTTGATTAAAAAGGCAGATTATTGACAAGGGCGAAAGACGAGTTGTTAACAAGGGCAAAAGGCGAGTTGTTAACAAGGGCAAAAGGCGAGTTTTTAACAAGGGCAAAAGGCGAGTTGTTAACAAGGGCGAAAGGCGAGTTGTTAACAAGGGCAAAAGGCGAGTTTTAACAAGGGCAAAAGGCGAGTTGTTAATATCTGGCTGATGTATTGCCCATTTTGAAAATTTGACAAGGGCAAATGTAATGCAAATAATATTATCACAAACTGGATAGTTTTTTATGCTTAGCCAATTTTTTTGTTTTTTGTTGTTGTTGTTAAATCTCATTTGTATGTTTCTTTATGTGGTTCTATATTTAGGGGAGATTGGGTTGGTTTGGAATATGAGGCATTTTTAACCCTAACCCTAGAATTGTAGCAGTGGGGATGGATCGAAGAACAGGAGGGACTGAGAATTGAACCTGGGTGGCCGGGGTGACAGGCGAGTCAAACAACCACGACACCGCAAGCGCTAAATTTTCGCACACCATATATACCCGGGGTTTAGTGCACCGTGGGATAGAAGTGCGCCTAGAAGTGCTGCTGGCTGTGTGGTTTGGTATGGTGTTGTAGGGTTAGAGTTATACACACATTGCAAAATTACAGAGAATACAAAACTCTGCTGCAAGGCTTGTTACACGCACTCGTTATTATGATCGCATTGGTATTCATCACATTACACCAGTAGGCCTACTTCAGGAGCTACTTTTAATAAAGTTCAATGATGTTTGTGTCTGGCTGAGTTACTCAAAGTAATTTTTCTAAGACTTGTACACTACTTTTTACCCCTGGGACTTAAGACGGGTGCCCATCCTAGTCTGAAATATAAGCTCAATTAGGGGGTGGGACTTAAATCGAGTATGGGACTATACACACGTCAGTACTACTTATACCCGGGAACGCTATTCCGGGTACCCGGGTACCAAATTCGGTACCCGAATACCCGAAATGTAAAAAAATAAATAAAAAAAATTCAAGTACAAATTTGTCCCCATATGACCTCTATTGACCCCATTATGTGTCATTTTGGGGACAAATTTGTACTTGAAAAAAAAAAACTTCAATTTTTTTTTAATTTTTTTTTTTTAGTGTCCATTTTCGGGTACCCGGGTACGAAACTACCCGTGCATTCACAGCCTTAGTCAGTACGGTATATCTTTTTAATAATAACTTTGCAGCGCCATTGATATTTGTCTCTGAATCAGATTTCTATTAAAAAACATTAATATGCCTTATCGATTCAAGGCATCAAGGAATACAAATATTGGCAGTCATATTCAGGGCTGGAACTTCAGATTTGTTTCAACCAGCCAGTCAGGCAGGTAACTCACAAAAAATACCTGCCCGACAGAAATTTCACCAGCCAGTGTGACTCCCTTACACTGTTAGTTTGAAAAACTTTACCTGTCTGATGCAAAAGATACCTGCTATGGGCAGGTGGTGGGCGGTACTATTTCCAGGCCTGTTCATATTATCTTTCAGGGTATAGGGAATACTTCAGTTTCTTTGTTTATAATACCTCTCGTATGGCAATTTATCAACTGATTTATTCATCAACACACAACTCGCATCATAGTTTACTCTCAATTTCCATACGAAACCCATCATAGATCTTAACTTAATGGAAATCTGCTTCCAATTTACAGAATTTGTCATCATATTTGTTTCAATTTTCTTTATAAAGCATTCCGTAGGGGTGTGTTCACTTGTGTACAGTTGCGGTCGTAACCGGAAAAAATGTAAACGGCGTTAACACGGTGTCAAACCATGAAATTCTATTTACAAAACAAAACACCACTAAGAAAGGAAACTGTCCTGGTACCAGGACAACATATTTCAAAATGTGATTTTGAAATAATTTAGGAAACGTATTACTCTGTAACTTAAGTTATAAGATATTTTAGTCATGGTTATAAATGTAATTTGACAAAAATTTCCATGAAAAAGATAGCATGCCTTTAAGTCTAATGCATTCAAAGAAAAAATATATCTTCCTACATATGAAGTACTTTTCTACTGTAATAGAATCATCCCAAGTGATTTCTTTTGATTATTTGCATTTCTGGTATTAACCTAAAACAAGAACTTATATATTACAATTCCGGTTCCCTCTACAAATGACACAAATGCTACACTACGCTTAACCCACTTGGGTTTATCCCGGTTGCTAAATTGAAAACAAGCTTGACACAATTTCTATAGATGATGTACAACATCAGATATATGTCAACTGTAATTTGAATTGAATAAATTGGGGTACAATTTACAATGATATACTGAGTTGTGAACATGAGGCCAATGTTTGTGTATGTTTTACATTAATGCGGCGGATACGGAGTAAGAGGTACGGCTAAAGGGAGTGATTTACCATGATTGGATTTTAGAATTTATTAAAGGGGTATTAGGTGATACAAATGAGGCTACACTCCCCAATTTTGATCAATTTCAAGATTTTTGCATTTTTGATAATTATATTCTATATAAAACCTGAGAGTGCTATAAGGAAAACCAAACTTGTGTTCCTTTTGGGCTTTTGTGCAACAAAATCCCAGGGAAAATATTTCCAACCATCATTTCCAACTATAGAATTATTTTCAAATATATGTTTGATCAGTTCAGCATACGAAGTGATATCATCTGAACCATTTGAGGGCGCTATATAGCCAGATTAGTCTATTTTAAGACCGTAAACATTTACCTACGGATTATAGATTTTTGTCACATGCAACTGATTTGTTAGAACATGTGTCATGTTTACCTTTAGTTTTGAAGCAAATTGAAAACTTTTCCCACTGCCCCAAACATCCCTGTACACACACCCCTTTAAGCTAGCCCAGTTACTCAATGTCCATGGGTATTTTGTTCTACATAAGAAGTAGTGGTATAAATGTAAATGTACTTCAATTCATTGCATACATTTATTGCAAGTTTTAGCGGGGGAGAAACCATTCAAAAATCAAAGCGCTATGACACATCAGTGTTACTAAACAAAGAATCTTATTTTGACCAACATTGAAAACTTTATTTTTCTTCTGAAAAGATAGACAGAAAAATAGTGTCTTTACAAAAACATGACATATCCCCTGTCTGTCTGTCATTCCTCTAGGTGGGTGATCATGCACAAGACGACATCTTGGTTACCTTTCAAGAATACCATACAATTCCCCCCCCCACCCCCCACTTTTAAGTATAGGCCATTCTGTATGAAGTCCCATTTTCGGGGTGGGGTGTAAGTGTTCCTCTTTTCAGCTGATTTTTACAGCGTGTTTTGTTGTTTTTGTAAATGCCAACATTTTCGCCTTTTATTTTATTTTCAGCCCATATTTTGTGTTTTTACCCCAATTTTATGCCGTTTTTAGTAATCTTCCTCGTTTTTGTGTGTGTGACCTCTCACACCCTGCAATTGAAACATGATGGGGTATACATGTAGAGTATTTAAGATTTTGTGATATCACTCGAGCAAATTATCTTGTGAAGTAAACTTTGCCTTTTGTAAAGCTTTTAAAAAATTCCCCATTGAAAACATGGGAGTAATTCTGTTATACCCTTCACAGAGCTATTCATAGTGCATGATTTTTAAGAACGACGCATACTACCGATGTTGGTGTGTAGGGTATAACAGAATTATGCCAAAACATGTAGTTGTAGGGTATACTAAAAATATTGCGATATCACTCGAGCAAATTGCATCTTCTCGTGAAGTAATTTTGCCTTTTATACCTTTAGATACTGTGATATTATTTGAGTAATCACATTATGTTGTGCAGTAACCTTGCCTTTTGCAAAGTAAACATCATCAGTCTCCCTTAGGTTCAGCTCTCAAGCTGTCAGCCCCAATACTCCGGAAAACGGCGTGTACTTATGAACCGTCCATGCAAATGACCACTTCCATTGCTTGCCCACTTCAATTGCATAATTGCTCGTCGTGAAGGAGAATGCCGTGCATAAACAGAATGCCTACACGTGGCCTGGGGTATAGCACAGCGTGAAGAATGTAGAACAAGCATGGGGGCTCACATGTACAAAACGACTAAATGGAAGTTAAAGTAAATAGATTGTATTTAAAGGAAAGCTAAATTTAGCTATGTGTATGTGTCGTCAGGGCTTTAGAATAATTTGAGAACAGGAACAGCAGTTTTCCAGAATTAACCATCTAACCCTCAAGAACTAACCCTCACTCCTCCAAACAAACAAACAAACAAACAAACAAATATCCTAAAAACAAAATAAATAAATCATAGTCACTTTTATTTTACACATTTCCCTTCTTATTCTTAAGGCCTGTTCATACTGTTGGGGCATCGTGCAACATTGTCGGACATTGACATGCGAGTTGAAGTAATGTCAACTTTTATCCACCAACGTCGACAGCTGCACAACGAAAGGAGTATGAATATATACCAATACAAATCATGTTTATTACATGAAGGGTATTGTGCCATGACCTGTGCCTCCGGAACTCATCAAATGTCTTGAATTTAGGCTCCTGTTGGCAGGCTTTTTCTACTTGGTTCCTCTTGAGACACTGGCTTGGCTGTTACTTTGTGCGAGTCCCTCTCTGCTTGTCCTGTGGTTGATATTCGCGGATCCCCGACATTGGGTCATATTTCTCTGACACTGCAAGTGACGAGGCCGACTTTTCTAAGCTCTTGCACCAACATTTCCCCCACCCACCACACCCTTTGGTGGCTATCTTGCATGCATGTATTCAGAAAGCATTCATTTTTGTTTCTACTTCTACATCAAATTTAACCCAATTATTCGACAAACAACTTGATATGGATAGCTTCATATGTTTTTGCTGCTATTGTCATCAGGGCTGTCAACTCTCCCGCATTAGGTGGGAGTCTCCCGCATAGACACTCCTCCCGGGGTGCTCAGTGGTCATTACAAGGGGGTATCATGCGCGTCCAAGGACTTTCAAAAAGTACCCTAAATACGTAATCATGTTAATGTGAAAAAGCACCCCTAAACAAGTATGCACAGTAGTTTACATACCCTAAGCAAGTAATATCAGTATTTCCAATACCCTAAACAAGTACTCAAAATATTTTGATACCCTAAACAAGTACTCAAAATATTTTGATACCCTAAGCAAGTAATTTGTATAATTTAAACCTCTTACCACGTATGACGCATTTCTAACCCTTTTTGTCTCGCCTGATGTAATCAGAAAGAGACTATGTTATCACTATTTCTGTCCGGCGTATGGCGTCCGCCGTCCGCCGTGTGCTAAGAAATACCTTTGTGACGCGATATCTGGAGATCCGTAAGGCGTATCGTGATGGGACTTGGTGGAGGGAAGGGGGGTGGTGCGTTCTGTTGCTGATTGATTTTTCAAGGTCATCGGGGGTCATACAAGGTCATCGGGGTCAAATATGCTTAAAACTTTTGAGACGCGTTGTAACGCGATATCTAGAGATCCGTAAGGCCTATCTTGATGGGACTTGATGTCAGGGAAGGGGGTGGGGTGTTCTTTTGCTGATTAGATTTTCAAGGTCATTGGAGGTCATTCAAGGTCATCGGGGTCAAATATGCGGTCAAATAAGATCCGTAAGGCCGATCTTGATGGGATTTGGTGGAGGGAAGGGGGTGGTGTGTTCTTTTTGCTGATTACATTTTCAAGGTCATCGGAGGTCATTCAAGGTCATCGGGGGTCAAATATGGGGTCAAATAGATCAGTAAGGCCTATTTTGATGGGATTTGGTGGAGGGAAGAGGGATGGTGTGTTCTTTTTGTATATTAAATTTTCAAGGTCACCAGAGGTCATCGGGGTCAAATATGGGGTCAAATAGATCAGTAAGGCCCATATTGATGAGATTTGGTGGAGGGAAGGGGAGTGGTGTGTTCTTTTTGCTGAATAAATTTTCAAGGTCATCAGAGGTCATTCAAGGTCATCGGGGGTCAAATAAGATCCATAAGGCCTATCTTGATTGGATTTGGTGGAGGGAAGGGGGATGGTGTGTTCTTTTTGTTCTTAATTTTTCGGGGTCATCGGGGGTCAAATATGGGGTCAAATAGATCAGTAAGGCCTATCTTGATGGGATTTGGTGGACGGAAGAGGGATGGTGTGTTCTTTTTGTTGATTAGTTTTTCGGGGTCATCGGGGTCAAATAGATCAGTAAGGCCTATCTTGATGGGATTTGGTGGAGGGAAGGGGGGTGGGTGGTGTGTTCTTTTTGTTGATTAATTTTTCGGGGTCATCGGGGGTCAAATATGGGGTCAAATAGATCAGTAAGGCCTATCTTGATGGGATTTGGTGGACGGAAGAGGGATGGTGTGTTCTTTTTGTTGATTAATTTTTCGGGGTCATCGGGGGTCAAATAGATCAGTAAGGCCTATCTTGATGGGATTTGGTGGAGGGAAGGGGGGTGGTGTGTTCTTTTGGTTGATTACTTTTTCGGGGTCATCAGGGGTCAAATATGGGGTCAAATAGATCAGTAAGGCCTATCTTGATGGGATTTGGTGGAGGGAAGGGGGGTGGTGTGTTCTTTTTGTTGATTAATTTTTCGGGGTCATCGGGGTCAAATATGGGGTCAAATAGATCAGTAAGGCCTATCTTGATTGGATTTGGTGGAGGGAAGGGGGTGGTGTATTCTTTTTGCTGATTAAATTTTCAAGGTCATCGGAGGTCATTCAAGGTCATCTGGGGTCAAATAAGATCCGTAAGGCCTATCTTGATGGGATTTGGTGGATGGAAGAGGGATGGTGTGTTCTTTTTGTTGATTAATTTGTCGAGGTCATCAGAGGTCATCTGAGGTCAAATAAGATCCGTAAGGCCTATCTTGATGTGATTTGGTGGAGGGAAGGGGGTTGGTGTGTTCTTTTTGCTGATTAAATTTTCAAGGTCATCAGAGGTCATCTGGGGTCAAATAAGATCTGTAAGGCCTATCTTGATGTGATTTGGTGTAGGGAAGGGGGTTGGTGTGTTCTTTTTGTTGATTAAATTTTTCAAGGCATTACATCCCTTGCATTAACTACAATGCATACCTCTGTGACAGTGCTACATTGTATCATATGTTTCATCATCATTTCTTTCAAGTCACTTTTGATGAACAGCGAGACGCCGCCGTTCGAGAACCGCCTTGTTTCCTTCCCTACTAAGCTAAAAGTATATAAAACAAATGCCGAGCTATTTATCATATCACTTGCGAAGGATACAATTGAGAAATATCTCGCCCATGTATCATGGCTATTTATAATCCTCATGGAGCAAATAAGGACCCTAATACGAAGACAATGATTTAAAAAGTATACCCTTTTTCTTAATTTGGCTTGTTTTGATACCCTATTCACGTTACGTACGTAACGTGCCCCAGCTCGAAAAACTACCCTAATTACGTGATTTCTTGGACACGCATGATACCCCTCTTGTAGTGACCACTGAGCACCCCGGGACACTCCTTCTCTAACAAAATTACCTCAATTAAAATGTGTATCAACACCCTTATACTAGCTTCCGTCGGTACATTTACGATTTTTGACCATGCAAAAACATCATCGCTACCCCCCCCCCCCCCCCCCCCCCCCCCCCCCCCCCCCCCCCCCCCCCCCCCCCCCACCACTTATCAGGATTTCAGCTGCTGACGGGAAAAAATTGTGCATGTTTTACAAAAAAAAATTGAGTCTGTATCTCTCCCTCCCAGCAAATCCCAAAAGTTGACAGCCCTGTTGGTCCTTGTGAAAATACTGAACCATCCGACCATTTTAGCGAGGCACATTTGGAGTTTCTGCCCGGTGTTTTCTTTTGTATTCAGAAGGGTAACACATGATCGTTCCAGGAGGGTGAAATATCTCCTATTTGACGGTGTTTCAAGTACAATTTCGCTCATTTTTCGTGCAAAAACAAGGACATTAATTTCTTTTTCGCGGACATAGCTTCAAAAAACACCCCTAATTTAAGAAAATTGTGGACATGATATTAAAACTTATTCTTTTCCACGATTCTGGGGAACGATCATGCTTCTTTTCCAAGATTCTGAGGAACGATCATGTGTACCCAAAGTCAATGTCAACTGAAACCACTGGGAGTTTCTGTAAATGGATACAATCTGCTTCCATCCAAAAGAAGGGTTTCTTCCCGGAGGGGGGGGGGGGGGGGGGGGGGGGGGGGGGTGGGGGTGGGGGTGGGGGTGGGGTGGGGTGGGGTGGGGGGGCGGTACTCAATTTATTTTTTGACAGGGGGTGTGCTGCTGACCCACTTTTAGCGGTACAGAAATGGCTGATTTGACTGGGGGTGGTGTTTTTTTGCGATTTAGAGCTCATGTTGTGTGTGGGGGTGTGTTTGCGATTTGCGAGTTGATGTTTTTCCAGCACAAATCATACCCCATGTTTTTTACTAGCAAAATATAATTTTTCTTTCTTTATATATCTGCAAACACGAATGTTTATATTAATTTGCTAAATTATTCCCCTTTTTTGAAAGAAAATCTTTTTCTTAAATAGTTTATAAATCGTCGGTCACTGATTATTCACCTTAAAAAAAAAGGAATAGTTTGATTGTGTAACATAACCTTTCACACATACAGGAACTTTACATGAAAAAATATAAATATTTAATTCAGGTTTATTTAAAACATGCACTTGAAATCTGTTATGAATCAATTGGCTCTCTGGTTCAAGGCAAATTATATTTGAAGGTGTCGTAGTGTTTCCGGGCGTGCTATGACAACCCTAAATAATAACGGTAAAATATGGATGAATTTTTATGCAATTGTCACAGCTGTGTCGGGCAATTTCACAGCAATGACTTTTTGCGATAATTAAATTGTTCAAAGGTTTAGAGGGCTATTCTGAGTCATCAACAGAGTGACAGTAAGTTGGGATATTATTAATATGAATATGATGACGGTATACAGAGTCGTGCCGATACATTCATGCGTTGGCTGGCCGTTTCAGGCCGTGCGGTTAGCTTGCTCGCAGGCATTTCTATACACATTCAAGTCTTCTGATAGTCGTCTATATGAAACATGTTAATCCGTCAGCCCATGGGTCGTGGTGATGATTGTGATTTGTATTCTATTTTTGATTACATTTAATACTGTTGATGGAAATTCTGTGAAGGAATGTGGGTATTATAAGGTGGATGGTGGATTGACTAAATGTAAGGCATTCACATATTATCCATTAAAGGCATATTATGTGATCTTTTCCAGGGAGCGCCCTCTATTCATGATTTTTTTTTTTTTTGAAAGTAGATTTTCTTGCAGATTTACATTTCGGATCATAAATCATGAATATATTCCAAGTTACAGAGCGATACGATTCCTAATTACCTCAAAATCATGGTTTTAAAGTGAATTAAGAGTAAAAATAAGTTGTCGGCTTAGACTCCGATAGTTCATTTTCACACCAAAACCTTGATTTTGAAGTAATTAAGAATCGTATCGCCCTGTAACTTGGAATGTATGTACGATTTATTGATCAGAAATGTAAATCTGCAAGAAAATCTGCTTTCATTTTTTTTCTCGAGGATTGAGGGCGTTCCCTGGAAAAGATCACATAATATACCTTTAACCCTAACCCTGCCGGCCACTTTTTTCAGAATTTGTCCCCGCCCAACAGACAATGTTATTGGTATAAGCTTACTGTGATTACCGTAAAAAATGTACATTTTGTAGGAATGCAATTAGAAAATGATTCACGGAATACTTGAACTCGGTCTTGATGGAATTATATCATGTATATATAGGATTAAAATTGTGACGTACCTTTGAAACCTTAACTGATGGCATAAGGTAAAAGAGTGCCCAATATATGGTTAAATATTCTCATGACATTGACCAACAAATGTTTTACAGAAAACCCAACAGTTGGTCAAATTATATTTCCTATTACCCAACTTTTTAATCGTTAAATTTGCCCAACAATTGGTGAAACATTTTGCCCAACAGTGTTGGTATATTTCTAACCAAGCGTTGGGTAAAATTTCTTCTAAAAGCAGTTGGTCAAAAGTTTGACCAACAAATAAGATATAAGTTCATATAAGACCAAACGTTGGTCAATTTGACCAACCACATTTGCAGTGTAGTGACTGTAGAAAGTGTATGAATCATCATGTAGTTACAAATGTTTTGAAAAATGATCTTAGGCCAAACGAGAAAAAAAAGGTTTGATTGTCCTCGTCCGCCCGACCCTCTTAATCATTCCAACCAAAACACTTTTTGTGTTTGAATTATTATTTTTTTGATTTAAAAAAAAATTAAAATTAAACATTTCAATTTTGTTGTTGTAAATTTCATTTGTTTACAAATATTAGTCGAAAATCAAAATTTTCATTTTTAATATATTTTTTTGTAAGTGTTGAGAAAATAAAAATACTCATCAAAATATAAAAGATTTTGGTTACCACAACAAGTACATCTCATTTTACTTATGGTACCTGAAAAAAGGGCAAGTGAAAAAAAAAAAAAAAATCCCGACTGACCTACCCAACTTTTAAAAGTGATCTATGGACAATCAAAATATTTTTTTTTGGCCTTATTCGTAGACTCATCCTC
Source organism: Ophiura sarsii (assembly GCA_035610835.1). Lineage (NCBI taxonomy): Eukaryota > Metazoa > Echinodermata > Ophiuroidea > Amphilepidida > Ophiuridae > Ophiura > Ophiura sarsii. The sequence goes on from CM069456.1 coordinate 66,010,305, forward strand.
TCTTGTGTGCAGCCACTGTAAAAGGCACTGTACAATACTACAGACGACATCCTCATGCGCAAAAGCAACTTGTGAAAATGCATTTGATGTCAAAATGAGCGAAAATATATGTGCGCAAAAGATGTTGGCTGTTACAGTAACTAATAATAATAGTAATAGTGTGAAGAGGTGGGAATTGAGCTGCGAGGCAAACCAGGTTTTACCAGTGTGTCACCCCAGTGATGTGGGATAGGGTTAGTGTACTATTGTGTGATGATGGAGTATTCAGTCTAGTCTACTCACTCAGGCTACTTACTATAAAGATAAACAATTATGGTATATGGATAGATCAATTTCAAATATCATGTGTGATTTGACTTGAGGACTTTGTAGGTCAGTGTTTCTGTATATGAAGAGGTATTTTGCAAAAGGGCCTACATCCACTTTGGCTCTTTTTGAGAAAAAGTCAAAAAAACTGTTTCTAATTATTAAAGTTGAGCAATTGAAAAACTGAATGGATTATCAAAGAGGTACACCACATACTAACTTAAATTGGAATAAATATCAAATGTGCTATTTTTTTTTTAAATCATGTTTATTTTTTTGAAAATTTGGACGTAAGCCCTTTTGAAACAAAACTCCATCTGTTTGTACATAGAGAAAATACCACACAAAACAAATTAATTACGGATACAAGCCCTTTTGCAAAAAACAACAACTTCAATAGCTGTATACAATGAGATGTAGGTCTTTTTATGAAAAAAAATGACTTTGTTTCCTTGAAACATATGATTGTGCGCTATACATTTCTATATCAAACTAACTTATTTTTGGAAAAAATGCACCACAGCCCTTTTGCAACAAAGCTCTTCATATATAGTCGTCTCTTCTAAGGCCAAGGGACTAAAAACCCTGTTTAACAGGCCTGACAAATCAATATGTATTTCAGATTTTTTTTCAATTTTCATAAATTTTGAAAATGTATTGATAATTTTTTGATATTTTTGACATTTGACATACCACCATTTTGAAAATATTACTCCAAAAACATTTGACCCTCCAGAAAACCCCCAAAGTCCACAAACCTCAAAACGATTATTTGACTAGCAGATTGTTTCTTTTTCATTTCTATTTCCCTCCTTGCCCTCAAAATGACACAGGGAAGAATCCTTTGCTAATTATTTCCAATTGAAGCATCAATTATGTTCACTGTGGAGTTAATTTTAGGTGCATTTAGATCCTGGGGGCCACTCATGTATAAATGTGGATTCCTAAAGAAGGAAAAAGTGACATTAACAAGGATTATATACCTGGACGAATCATACTCATAGTAAAGGATATAGGTCCTGAAGACAGAGTTTAGACTGAAATGAACACATGAAGTAATTGTGTGATTCAGTTTTGTTAGTTAGGCCTAACCAGTTTGGGCTATTTTGACATGATGACACATGACTATATCGGCCCAAGCTACCCATAGCGCGGATTCATGTGGAAAAAGACTGTGACCCCTATTCTCTGAAATTGGTGACTTTGATACCTTTAGCACAGTTGTGGTAGAAGAAAAACCACCCTTAATATGCATTTTCGTTCACACGGATGATACAGATAATTACAACTTCTATACACGAATGGTTACAACTTTTATACGTGAGTGCCCCCCCCCCCCACACCGCGGTTCAAGCTAGCCAAAGGGATTCTGAATGAGAAAATAACAAGTGTGTAATGGAGATTTGAACCAGTAACACTTAAACCATAATGTATGCACTTTGACAGTGAAATGATTCAACTGGGTAAGAGAGTAGAAACCAATACTCTCATACACATCAGTTTGAATTGTGTGTATAGTCAACACTTTCCATGCGGCAGTCGTCTGCAGACGACAGTTCCAAAATTTCAAAAATATTTCAAAAATGTTAAAATTATTGAATTTCATCATCATATTTGGAATCACCATAAGAAATGTAATAAAATAAGTACAAACATGCCTAGTATTGGTTCAGTAATCTTTGAGATAGACTCTGACATTTGGGAGAAAGGTTTCTGAAAAATCAGTTTTGTACATGGTAAAACTAATAGCCGCGTGGAAAGTGTTAATATAATTGGATGTAGTATGTTGTACCAGCACTGTGTGTGAGAGATTTTTTGCAATCTTCTATTGGAATCCTGATAGGTCCTTTTCGGGATCTGAAAGTGCTGCGAGTATTTTATAAGACGCACAAAATGTACTCCAGTAGAAAGATAAATAACCCCTGGTGTCTGCTACGTACAGATTTGTCTCTAACCGGCTAAGGGTTGTTTCATATTCCCATGTGTTACGTACCCCCTCCCCCAGGCTATCTGAGTCTTTCTACCCTAGCCGGTCACTTCATAGATAGCGAGCTAGCTATCCAAACAGTCTTCATTCGCTCCATGACAGCCCATTTTAAGTAACTTAGCCAGTGGCTGGCTAATCAGATGTATACATGCACTAGATACTATAAAGCAAGTACGTGTCAAAACTCCTATAGGTTACATCAGCCACAATTTTGATGGATTGAATTATTATCTTTTCTGCTGGGGTTTTTTTTGTTGCCAAGTTTAATATTCGGTTTATATTTGAGGCCGGATTATAATTCACATCAACTGATTCTATTTTCTAGACAAAATCGCCCACTTGTACTGCGATATATGCATGATTTTGTTGAAATGTAGGGAATATCAAAATTGAAAAGGTTTCTAGTGGAAATTGTGAAATTTTCCCATCTGCGAACACAGCCCCGTGTACAATATGGTTGTTTATATGGGTAACACGTCATCCGCGAGCACTAATTGTCCCTTCTGATGTCATAGCACACACTGGTATTATGTATAAGACTTTTAACACATCAGATTTCAGCTTTGAGTCATGGTTCAATGTATTTATATCATTGCTTCAGTATGAGATATGAATTGAGAAGCACCCCACACATTCAGGATTCAATCTGTGATATTCTGGGTCCGCCCACGTGCATGCTCACAGTAAGAACTGTTGGTCAGATCCTGTATTTATAATCGTTGTGTTTCATAAATTTGGTGACATCAAGGGAAGCTTGAGAACGTCAGAACTCGGGGGGTGTGCTGGGGATTGAACACGGTCGGGGGGGGGGGGGGGGGGGGGGGGGGAATATTGCTGAACCGACTCTCAATTAATATGGAGTTCAAGCACCCTGGCATGTGCTGAAGGGCCACTGGTAGGCAGTCCAGGGGGCAAAGTCCTGGCAAATGTTGCATTAAAGCTAATTTGGAAAGCTCAGAAGCTCCTATTTTGCCTGTTTTTTACTTTATGTTATGGACAATTTGTCAGCGACTAGCCCAAGCGGTCCAGAGCTGAGCTGGGGTAATCTGGCAGAAATGGCCCTAATGCCCATCGGCCAATCTGCCTCAGAACCATGTCAAGTATACCTTTTCCTCATTATGCATGCGGGGAGGGGGAGGGACAGGCCTACTCTCGATACATTGATAAAGTTGTGTCACCATTAGAATTGAATGTACCGTATTATCCCCAGGGCGGTTAGCAAAGTCATTTTGGGTGGGCGCCTATTATGTTTCCTTTTTTTAAACTCATTTATCGTGGAGACTGTCGAATTCGGCAATGTTGCGAAGACATTTTGTTCGGTAAACATACAACATGTGGTGGGCAGCCATCTTTGCTTCTCATTTGTGGCTAAAATACAACACTACGCATATTCGTATGCATTCCGCACTAGGCATGTCCAAAACCACCGAGAATAAATTCGCCAGTCGCTGTACAGGCAGTGGTATCAGCGCTACTGTACGCATGGCAGTAAGTGCCTAGTAGGATCAGTGAGAGCGGGCGGCGGCGATTGAGAAAAACGGGGGTGGGCGCTTATAAGGGCATTGGCGCTTAATAGGGATAATACGGTAGATCAATGTCCATACAAATCTTAATAGTAAAAGGCAAGTCTCATGTTCACATGATTTAAAATAACCCAATTCTGATTTTTCTTAGAATAATACAGGAGAATTGTCATTAATTTGTCAACTTTTCGATGAAATTTACCCTTTTTTACCAAGATAATTAAAGAAAAACACAAAGTATTCAAATACCCGAGATTGTAAATGAGTTGGAAGCATGTAATCGACAAATATAAATTCAGTTTAAGCTTATTCTTTCTTTTTTTAAACATACTTTTTTTTTATACCGTGAATAAATAAATATAAATAAATAAATAAAATTCTCTTAGGTAGTTAGTGTATAGAGTATAGACGTTGTTCGAGATTGAACCAGATACCTTGCTAACATAAGTTTCTCTTGTTTGTTTGTCTCTTTTCATATCCGCTTCATCTTGACTCTGATCTGTCCATTATAATCACCATTGACTAACCAGGTGAGTACGGTAACCATAATGTAGAGTTAGATTTCTTAAAGAAGCAAGCTGTCCGGAAATATCCTGATATCAGCAATATGTTTGGAAAACGTGTATTTTAGGTTCCAGATACTGGTATACCAGTATCGTTCAATACTGGAACATAAATGTTGCTAGTATCGCTCGATACCGGTACGATTTTACTGTTCCAGTATTCGTCGATAGTGGGACACCAAATTGTGTTCCAGTATCAAGCGTTACTGGAACGTTTTTATGTTCCATTATCGGGCGATACTGGTACACATGCTAGCAGTGTAACTTGTTCCAGTATTGAATGTTACTGGTACATAATTTTGTTCCAGTATGGCCCGTAACTGGTACATTTGATATGTCCCAGTATCATTCGATACTGGAACATGGAACACTGACTGTGTACCAGTATCGAGCGATACTGGGTGTTCCAGCATCGGACGATACTAGTACAGTCCAGAATCTGGGACCTAATGTGCACTTTTCCCAAATGTTTGTCAAAATTGATGTAGTTTTATATATTTTTAGCCAGTGGCAGCAGAGGCATCAATGTTCTAAAGGAGACTTTTTTTGGGTGTTCGCAGAGGAGGTCATAACATTTTGGGGTGGGGATCATGACCTCGCGACCACCCCTACCCCTATATTTTTCTATATCAGGATTGTATTGGTACTGACTGCATTAGTTCTTACCTCTTGTATCCAGTTATAATCTGCTAGGTTTTTTTAATGCAATTAACATCTCAACGAAATTGCATTGAGCTAATTTTTTTCCCTGTCGAACATCCAAAAGGTTGAACTAATGCATTTGTGCCATCGGAGTCATGCACTTTGTTTGATTTGATGAATTTCCGGATTGTTATTAGTGTACCGATTCAAATAAACTGCCACACCAGTAACCAGTAAAAACCAGACAATCTCACCTCTCGCAATAGTTTACTCCAAGGAAAGGAAAATATTTTGAGTTTCAGAGTCCATTTTCTTATCTTTAACCCTAACCCTAGAAACGTGGCAGTAGTGGGGATTGAACGAAGAACAGGGTTAAATAAAAAATTAAATTAAATTATGTCCGCGGGTCCCGGGAATTGAACCCGGGTCGCAGGTGAGACAGGCGAGCTACATCACCACCCAGCCAAGGGGGAGGGGGGAGGGGAGGGCTTTCCAGGCTAAAAAATGGGATACCATATACCCGGGTTTTAATGCTACATGAGATAGAACTTGTGTACGCGAAAGCCAAGTGCTGCTGGCCATGTTGTTTCCGTGTGTTGTAGAAGGTTAGGGTTATTGCACAAAAAGAAAAGAGTTGTGTTGCCCTCATCCGGCCGGGTCAAAATTATGAAAAATGTGGGCTGGTTTTTTTTTTTTAAATCTTTTTTTAAAGTTTTTTTTAAAACGATTTTTTAACGATTTTTTTTAAAAATATTTTTTTATAGTTCAACACTGTTTTTTACCTATCTTCCTGTTGATGAATGTGTGTAAAAGCCAACAAAACCCAGAAAACCAAACAGCAAGCTCGGGTTTGTACTCCACATACAAGAAAGAAGATGCAACTACATGTAGTATATTGTTTTTATTTAGTCTCATTCTCTCCATCGTTGTCTTTAATTCATTATACAATATAATATGTGGATATTCCATACTTTCAAGCAGTTTCTGTTATAGAATCAAGGGTGAATATTTTTTCATAGATGTGTACTTCAAGAAAATATTCACCATTGGGTAGAAAATACAGCCAGTATGCATTTTTCTTAGTATCTTCACACATGTTGACTGAAATAATAGGTATAAAATGGTTGAATTGGTGGTATACTAATTTTTTTTTTTAAATCCGGCCGGCCGGCCGACCTTCCCGATTTTAGGCTTGTAAGGGCAACACAACTTCTTTTTCTTTTTTTTTGGCCTAAAAGGGGGATCAATCAAACATGCTCTAACAACACTGCACAGAGTAGCTAACGGTTTGCTGCTGGGTCATTTTGGCTTGACATCCATCGTTGCTTGGCTATACACACTTATTGGAATTCTATTGATGTCTTATTGGTAATTGGAGACAAATACAAGCGAGCCCTACAGGTGCCGAGAGGAATATTTGTCCATGATTTGTCTGCAAAGTCTCAGTACTGGTGTATATCTAATGCAACTACAATTCAGGAAATAACTGTTGAACCACTTTGAGGACTTCGTTGAAATCAACCCCCCAGTCCCCCATTCAATGTTGTTCGGAACCGTTTCATCACCACGGTCGTTGGGACCCTCAACATTGATTGGTGGGGGTGGGGGAGGGATATCAGTTAGTAGATAGCTCAAGCTCTCCACACAAGTTTGTTGCAAAATCAGCGCTTGAAAATAGTCCCTTAAAGTGGGATATTAGCAAAGAAATGGACTGTGTGGTCCAACACCAATTTTCCTGAATTGTAGTGGTTGAGGGAGGTGAGGTTTAGTTCTGCTGCTAGTGGGTCATTTGGCTTGCTATCCATCGTTGCTTGGCTATACACACTTATTGTAATTCTATTGATGTCTTATTGGTAATAGGAGACAAATAAGAGTGAGCCCTACAGGTGCTGAGAGGAATACTTGTCTCGGTACAGGTGTATCCATCTCATGCAAATAGTGGCTGTCATTTTAAATCAGCTTGATGCAATGTGAAAACTGGGAGGTTTGTACAGTAGTTCTGCTGGTGTGTCATTTTGGCTGGCCATCCATCATTGCTTGGCTATAATGCACCACACTATTGAAAATATTCTATTCATCTATTAGTATAAGGCAACCAAAAAAATACAAACCACTGTTGTACGGGCCCAACAGACCCATTTTAGAAATTGGTGAAAAAACTTGACGTGCAAATGAATACCAACCCAAAACATTTCTGGCTTGTTGAATAAACAGCAACGTTTTTACAGATTCTTTTGTTTTTAAGGTCATTTCAAAGGGAAAATACTATTTCTTGAAGAAGAAAAAAAAGACAAGACTAACCAACTGGACTTGAGAATTCTGTTTGCCTGTACAACAGTTTTTTCCTTCTTTTCATCGCCCTATTGGTAATTGTAGACAAATAACAAGCGAGCCCTACAGGTGCTGAGAGTAATATTTGTCTAGGAGGTCTGCACATCTGCTGGCAGGCCGTTCTGAAGCATCTATCTAAAAACTATCCCAGGGTAAAAATTGTGAAATATAAGGGGGGGGGGGGGGGGACTTGCCGGCGACGGGATTCAAACCTGGTCCTCCAGCATGGAATACACTGTCTTAGTCCAATCGACCAGGGGTCACGCACCTGAAGCATTTTTTTCTCTCCATCGATACATTTTTACACCACTAGCCAACCAAACACCTTTTTCAGCGTGTTACTCCAATTCTATTCTTTTTTAAAAGAATACAACCCCCACCCAAAATTAAATTAAATTAATGGAAATGAAAAATGATAAATAACAATAAATGATAAAATAAAATATACTTAATTATAGTTTGATAAATTCTTTTTCATCAACAAAGGTTCTTTTAAAATGATGCAAGTCAGAACAATATTTCAGAATAAACCAAACTTGTCGTTTTTGATCACATTATTGTGAATTTCTAACAATTCTGTTAATGCTTCGGCCAAGAAGGTAGTTGAGGATCTGATTTACATATGGCTTGTATTGTAAACCAAGGCCGTGACGGACAATTACATGGGGGATGTCGCAAGTAATGAAGCATGCCACTAATGTGCATTTGACCAGGGTACTTTCACCAATCAGTGGCGTAATCCATGGTTGCTTGGCACGGCAAAATGTCATAATTGGAAGGTAGGGAGGGGGGACAAAACATCGCTTGATGTAAGTGGAATCTAATTATAGTAGAGAGGTACAATTCAAATTGTCTGTCTAATTAAACCTATTTATTTTCATTTCATTTTAACAATCAGTTGTCTGATGACGTGCACAAGCGTGAAACTCGGAATAGCAACTACTGTTCCAAAAGGTCAAACTTATATATTTATTTATTTATTTAAAAAAAAGTAATAATTTTTCTATTAATTGTATTTATTTATTTATTTATTTTGTTTCTTTATGTATGTTTTGAAATTCCTAAAATTTAAATATTGAAAATAAGTATTTAAAAACTATTTTCAGAGAACAATTTTGTTGTTGTTCAGAACTTCATCATGTATATTGGATGTACGTTTCATTCTAATTAAGTAGAATGTGGTGTGGTAAATTTGTCATTAGAAAACAAATTGTACATTTTAATGTTGAGCAGCGAAATATAACTATCTTTATGGGAAGGGGGAAAAAGCCTCTTTCTATGGGGCCGATCGACCAGATTTTCAGTAATTAAAGACTCATTTGTTCCTGTACTAATCAATACCAAAGTAGATATTGGACATTTAAAGAATTTTTCGAAGTATTGTAAAAAATAGCACGATTTTAGCATATTATTGTGATATTTATTGTTATTTAAATAAGGCGAAAACCCCCTGCACAACCCACCAACCCTACTTGAACGGTCTGACCCTCGAAGAAAAGTTGTGGTGTTTTTTTCATTGCCTATTCGCCTCATTGAAAATGTTATAAATATATTTACTGCGCTTCATGAAGATGTCGCCTTGATATTGCTAGTATATGCAGCTGCTGCTCTACCAAAAAGGAGTAGTTTGCCTCACAATATGATAAAACCGATCTGGGTAATGAGGTCCAAGGATTTTCCAAGAACTGTTTATTAATTCATTTTGGTGAGATTGAGAAATTAGATCAGGAATTATACAAATGCCACTTAACAAACAATGAAAACAACACATGAATAATATGTTGATCCAATATTTAGGAATTTGTCGGTGTTTGTTTGATGTTGTTTGATATGGAGTGTGAGGTACGGCACATGAGGTTATTTATTCTTAATAAAAGTGTTCATTTTAAACTCAATGTTCTCTCTCCCTTACTAGCTCCCTGTTTAAGCCAAGACAAGGGCCTTGAGGGACAGAATAGAACATACAGTAACTGTATTGACATCCTGTGCTACTGGTGGAATTATTGATGGCACTATTGATAAATGCGGTAAATTTAGTAATGTCAACCCTGTGGGAATGAATCAGAGCCATGTGGGAAGTAATGAAATATTCAAACAGACATGAATAGCATGCCATCCATGGTGAACTAGAGAAATTTGATCAATTTTGAACAATGTCCTGGGGTGGTGGAGAAAACAAAAAACTAGTGAAAAGTAGCAGCATGCAGATATGATTTTAGGATTGTTTTTGAGCTCCGCAGCTTTCATGTTCATTGCGACCCTTCATTCACGCAGCGTTAACTTCCCTCCACTTGTCTACTGATCGCCATAGAGGATCAGTTTTGGAAACATAAGATCAGAGAGGCCATCGAAATATGGACACAGAAACCGACCCTCAACCGAGACACCATCTACGATGACCTGCTGTCATGTGATCGCCCAAAAGGCGGTCATGTGACAAGTGGAGGGAAGTAAACACTGCGCTGAATTAAGGGGTCACGATGATTCCAAAAGCTATGGAGCTCAAAAACAATGGTTAGAAAAGGGTATCTAAATAAATCCTAGTGAAAAGTAGCATCTGTTAGTTTTACAGTAGAAAAGAGTTATGGCTACATCAGCATGCGTAAAATCAAAATCAAAAGTTCTACAAAGGTGGGAGTATGTGGTCAAATTGGCCTTAAGGTGGCTAACTCGGCTACGGTGACCGGCAATGATTTGCTTCAAAATAACAGAGGATGTGTATATTGATAAGAAAAGATGATACGCAAAGTTTGAATTTTTTCCAAAAAGCCGTTTTTGATTTATGGAATTTTTCGTTATTTGAAAACCCATTGACTTAATACAGGAGGCGTAGCCGAATTCCCAAATACTGCCAAATTTCAGAAAACACATAAGTTTTGTAATATTTTTTTCTCTTCTTTAAAATCAATGTATGCTAAAGACTTTTATTTTATTTTGATGCCAAAACACCAAGGTATATCACCATTTTTTCCCCTCCACAACTGAATGGTGATGGATGGTTTATTCACTGGGAATGTTAGTACTTTTTCACTATTTTCTAGAAACACTATATTGCCAAACTTTGTGAATTTCTACAGACAAAACTACATGTTCAATTTGCACAAACAAGGTGTCATACTAAAGGTAATTAAGTTTAGAAAGTTATCTCGTGAGTTTTAACTGATTAAGTGTTTCTAGACCTTTTTACAGCCTTTTGAAAATTTCCCTAAAATCAAAATTGAAAAAAATATTTTTTTCAAAAAGTAAACACTGTATTTGCAAAAACTCACGAGATAATTTAGGTAATATGCTTATAAATTTATTCCCAAAGTTTCATGGCCATAGCACTTTCCGTTTAGTCTACAGAAATTAGTATTACACTGTTGAGTCAGACGAAAGTCTTTATAACTCAGCAGTAGTAAATGTTGTCATCAAAATAATGAGTTTCATAATGATGAAGATCAGTGCTTGGGTAGAAATACAATATTAATTTTTCTATTCAGAAAATGCTCCTACTTAGTAAATAAGAGGTTAGGGGGGTGTGCCGCCAAATAGGGTCCCATTTTTCACCCGTCTGGTAAATTAATGACCCCTTTTTATAGCCATTTTTGGTAAATGTATGGGTCTAAAATCCTTAATTTTGCTGTTTTTCACAGATATTTTAGCAAAATCTGTCAAATATATAGGAACATTTATGGGCCTCCGGTAAACATATGGGTCTATTTTCCCCGAAAATTGGTAAATGTTTGGGTCAATTTTCATTTTGCTGGCGGAACACCAGTACCAAAATTATCTGAGTACCCCAACCACCCAGTGGTTGGTGTCCCCAGGTTTAGGCCAAATTTTTGTTGTTGTTATGTTGTCCTCGACCGCCCGCTCGTCATTTTAGGGCCGCTCCGATTTTTTTTTTTTTTTTCAGATTTTTTTATTTTTTAAATCAGATTTTTTTTTTTTTTCAGATTTTTTTTTCTTTTTCAGATTTTTGTTTCAGATTTTTTTCAGATTTTTTTTTTAACAGTTTAAATGGCATTAATATTAAATTAAGTGTTTATAACATATATGTGCGGCTCTTAGAGTGATTTTAACTTCTTGTTGGCTGAACTTGGTAAAAGAAAATTTAACAAAAATTTAAAAAAAAAAAAAAAATCCGCCTGCCCGCCCCTCCTCTCTGAAAGCTGTCGAGGACAACATAACATTTTTTTTTTTGGCCTTAGTGTGAAGAGGTGACATGTGAAACATGTAGATTACCCCCAGTCTTAAAATATCCCCCTCTCCAGTCAACATCTCTCATCATATACTTAACCGAATAAAATGCATAGTGAGAGATGGGTGCATGGTTTATTCTATATTCTTAAACAGCTAAGAAAGTTTAAGCAATCTCATTGGTTCTCAAAGAAATCGGCGACATGTAGATGAGACAATTGAACACGCGGAGGTGGGGCTTATGTTTTAACAGTGCATCCGACCCTCGTAATGCGTGGTTTGCTCCATAACGCGCACTTCTGCAGTGCGTCTTTGGCACCTTTCCTGCGTTTATGCCGGCGACGCTTACGTACGTTCGCATGGTGTACACATCGCATGGGATTGGATGGAATGTTTGTGGGTTATTCGATCCTAGCAGGGGTAACGTAAAAGTTGTCATATGTGGACAATAAAATGTACTTCTTTCTTTAAGTATGATTATTTAAGATGCTGCGTTGTTGTTCTACTAAAAATAATACTACAATACATGTATTGTCCGCATTTATGTCAGACAATATAACACGGGTACGGTCTAAAAACAATACCTTTATTCTCTAAATTGTGCACTACTGTTATTTTATTGAAAATCAACTTGAAACAAAATATTGTAACCAAAATATGGATCTTTTGTAAATTGTTTTTGTGTGGCAAACATAACAATATCCTACTGCTGACTTATTGACATGGGATAATAAGTATGTGCCTACAGGAAGTCAGTTGTTGTTATTATTTTGAAGCTTTTATAAAGCTGTTTACAGATTATTTGTCCGTGACCATGACCTGCACCATACCAGCAGGCTAGATATATTTATCCATTGGAATTATGCCCACACACTGTTAAAAATTGGCGAAAATATTCTGTCGGAGAGCAAATTCAGAAAATGTAAATGTTGCAAATTTAAAAACAGTAGGCCAAAATCTAGCAGTATCAAAATGCATGATGTTTAATTACATTTTGTCTAGACATTTTCCTTCATCGAGGAGGAGTGACATTAAATGGGTTTGTTTTGGTGCTATTTGAAAACAGACTAAAAGCTTACATCCCTTTTAACATTCATATCATGTACAGCCTGCGAGGTAGGAGGATACATACATGTACATGCTATGTAATAACCTTTGCAACTACCTAAATTTAGTTTCGTAGTGGTTGCCATGGCAACTGAATGATGACATCACTATCTGTCTGCCTGCTATAGGAATAGAGGTTTATGGCCCACGAGTGTCATGTGTGTTTGTATTGCTGTCAATCAAAACCAAATATAAATAACTGACTTAATTGCAATTTCATTGTAAGCAGATTAGTAGTCAGCGTCATAAGGCTATATTAAAAAAATCATTTGTCTCAAAGCTCCCGCGCGCGTTAGTTTATTGATGCGCATTAGAAAAACAAAAATCTTAAAAAAGTTTTTTTTAAATTTTTTAATTTTTTTTTCTTCAACAACAACAAAAATCACCAAAAATCACCAAAAATCCCAAAATTTCACAGATTTTTCAGATTTTCATTGATCACATAATTTTAAATACAAAAAGTCACTTTTACAAGGATTTCAATATTTTATATTTAAAATTAAAAAAAAACCCTTAAAAAAACCCCGCATTCCGCATTAGGTTTTGAAAAACTGAAGAGCTTTGAGACAAAAGATTTTTAAAATTTAGCCTAATGCTATGGACATAACACCAACAGTGCATGCGTATGTGGGAGCATGCGTAAACCCGGAAGTGCCCACCATACGCTTTTTAAAATGGCCTCACGTACTGATTGGTCAATCGTGAAATCATCACACGCATTCATGCATAGATGTTCGCACGTTTCATGTATCTGGTCTCTGCGAACAACAACAAAACAAGCTCACATGAAATAGCTTGAATTATGTCCATATCATTATGACAATAACTCAAGTATGAACATCTGATTGAATAGATTCCAGACCTTTTTATAAACAGAATTTATTTGCACTTCATAATACATTGTGGAGGAGGCAGTTAGTCCAGGGGGGACCCCTTTTTTCTTTGGTATTAACCTACCCATTTTAAAATTTGAGTTTTAAAATTTAAAAATAGAAAAGAAAAACGAGTGTAATACCTGGAAGGGGTAGGACATACTTCCTCATTAAGCCTTTCAACCCTAACAACCCCAAGTGCTACAGAATATTTCTTTATGAGGTGATGGTGGCGCAATCAGACGGGCCATCATATGCAGAAGAAAATCTTGAAGAAAATATCAAGATTTTTTTAAGCTGAGTGACTCTCAGGCTTGCTTCATCAACCCCTACCCCCTTCAAACCATGTTGCTTTATTAACCCCACCCCACTCGTACTTACACCACATCACTATATAATATAACCCCCTACTCCTATCCTAAACCGTCTCTCATGGCTTATATTATTTATAAGTCGCCACATTACCGTACGCTCCATTATTTGCCCGCTCGCATGGCGACCCGGGTTTGATTCCAGAGGCTCGCGGAGCCGGTCTTTCCCCTCTTGTTTTCCTGTTTTCCAAAGAAGATTTTACAGATACCCCACAATGTATTGCATATTTTGCAAAATGCCGTAAATGGGATTCATCTTGGTTCCCATAGACATGCACATAATCATGGCTTTATAATGCCATCGTTGTTCGAGCTCTTAGATTCTTGTTTACCTCAAATAAATAAATTAGTTCTCAGTGTTCCCTTTACTTAAAGGGGCACTAAGAGATGTGTTGGAGACTGCGCCCTCAATTATGATAAAAACTGGGATTAGTATATTTTTATAATTGTATTACATGTATGAACTTACACTTATAAGGATTAAGAAAAATCAGCTCTCTTTGTACAAGAAAACATTGATTCAAAAATGCTCGTACAGCCGGGACGAGCATTTTACGTCCGACAGTATTCCCCTGCAGTACGTGTGATACATAACGCGAACCATATTTGCCTAGAGGGCGTTTTTCAATAAATAGCGATGATATTGTTTTAATCAAGTTTTGCTGTGTTTTTGTTAGTAGAAACAACAATAATGGCAATTTTTAATGTTCATCTTGAATTCTGAAGTAAATTTTTAAACATTTAAAATGTTCAACACCACTTAATGTCCCTTTAATTAATCACAGTTATTTGAAAACCAAAAAGACAGGGGAACCTTTAATTTTCCGATATATGTGTCATGCGTGACAGAAAGCCACGATATCAATATCGGCCATGATGGGTTTAAAGCGATAAAATATCGATTGTATGGATACGAGTATCAATAAGGCGAAATCCAAATGCATCATGGGAAAAATCTTTAGTTGGCTGGCGTTGGCGCAATGTATTGTGGCTGCGACGTTTAAATCTTCTTCGCTATTTTCCTAAAGTTTAATCCCCAAACCACGCCTACGGGATTAGGGTTAAGAGGTAGAAAAAGTTAAAACAGTGTATCCCATCTGACAGGATACCTGCTGACACTGACAGGAAAACAATTGGTACTCTACAGTGGGAAATATCTACACCAAACTGGAAATTTGCCAACTCCTTGTCGATTGATATCTCCATAATGTCCCTCCCGTGACACATTTTTGTTATATATTTCATTTTTTCAGTAAATTACAATGTATGAATTAGCACCGTGTGTCCATATGTACAGACTGGTGGGTGTGTACACCCCGACATACTGCGTTGACATGGACACATGTACCAAGTTCAATTGCGGTCTCAGAATAACTAATGTTTGACACTAGAGGGTAGCAAACATGATCTGTGAGATGAATGTATAGTAAAGGGCAGATAGGTGCATATCATAGATATAGAAACTAGATTCTGGACCAAATATATTTCCATATTTGAGTCATGTTGGTTGAGATTGGCACTGTTGGTTATATAGCTCTTTTTTGTGTGTGTCAGTTTTGGGGATGGCACGTCTTTACCCGCAACGGCACCCCTACCCCGCTCTCCTCAAATTTCTGACTCGGTGGCAAGTTGACAGCCTAGAAGTCCGTGTCAGTTTAATTTTATTTGTCGCCCCCTCCCCCCAATATGAAAAAAAATTAGCTACGCCACTGGAATTTCACAAGGAAACATTGTGGTTTGTTGGTATTTTTCTTGTGAAAAGAATAAAGGCAGTAGCGTGCACATACTGGCAGGGATGTAGCTACACTGGTCGGGGCTGGTCGGTAGCGACCGCCACTAAGGCTAACCAACCGGCACTCACAGCAATTTTCAGGCAAATTAACCAGCACTAAAGACTCCAAAATTGAGGAAATGTACATCAAATACCACAAAATGGCTGAGAATGCCAGAGCGTGCCAATAATATGTGAGATTTTAGCCGGCACTAAAATGTGTCTAGCTACAACGGAGTCAAAACTATGTCCTTATGGTGGGGCTCCAGCATCGTGTTTTATGGTATACAAGGAACTGCAAAAGGAATAGTCAGTCCTCATGAATTGTCCCTTATGAAAAATGTTATGTTTATCGATCCGAAAACCTTGAAAAGCTGTTGCACATGAAAAAACTGACAATTTGTCAATGCCAATCTGTAGAATCTTATAGGCTAATATAATAATAATATACAGTGGCGTAACTAGGGCCTAGGGGTGGGCAAGTCACCCACCCTGTCACATTTGGGGGGATTATGGAAGGCAAGGGGAAAAACTAGGTAATAAGGAAAAGAAAGCGGGAAACAGTGAAAGAAGAAAAAGGGGGAGAGCAAAGGAGAAATAAAAATAAATGGAGATTGTTTTGGGGGATATTTGCACTATCTCATTTTTTCCGGTGACAGTTTGGGGAACGTCTTGCCGCCCCTCCCCTGTTGCATGTGACAAAACTGAAATACCGGTAATTCTATGCTAAAAGCAAGTCTACTAAAACCTTACCAAAACAAAATCATCTAGAATTTAATACTTTTATAGAGGGCTCCCTTTGCGATGACCGCAACTTCACAATTTACAAATGAAGTGATATAGAGGGCTCCCTTTGCCATCACCATAAAGAACTGTGCCCATCTCTGCTCCAATATAATCAGACTGCTTCCTAATTTACATTATACACGCACTGATTCCTAAAGTGCCCAACAGGGTCCTAGCAATCGGTTCGGTCAATTAAATATGTAATTAAACCCTGTTGAGGGTGAGTTGTTATCCCCATACAATGGTGACCAATTACCTAATACTATAAAGCGCTTTAATTTCGCGGATACTTTATTTCACGAATTTAAAATAACTGCTATTTTAGGGGCATTTAATTTCGCGAATTAAGACATTTTACTGTTACTTTCAATGCAAAATTTAATTTCGTGAAGCCACATCCTATTCGCGAAAATTAAATCCGATCGTCCCTTTAGCTCTCAGTAACAGGTTGACTGCATAAAACACTTAGTAGTCTCATATGGGAATTGATTTTAGAGGAAGATAATGATGATGATCAAATGGCTTCAATTTGTAGTGTAATTATACAGATTAATAAATTCATAAAGCAATTAGGCTTGATGAATTAAGTATTGTTATTATTCATAAAGAGTGTGTATGGTTCTGACCAGGTGTTAGCAGTACAAACACTGCAAATCATGAGCGTTTACTTTTGGACAAACTAAAAGTAAACTCAAAAGTGAACGCAATACTAAACACTTATGTGAGCCCAACAACTAAGCTGTTTTCTACCCACCCTCTAATAAATAACTGTCCCATTATATCACAAGATGGTGGAAACATCTGTGATTATATTCTCTCACTTGGAGCGTGCTTTGAGGTCAATTGGGTGCAAAATGCAAGAAATGTTTATTTTTGCGTTTATTTTTACGTTTACCTTTGTGTTTAGAATTGCGTTTACTTTTGAGTTTACTTTTAGTTTGTCCAAAAGTAAACACTCATGATTTGCAGTGAAAGCTGATAGAATTGTAATGAGGACAATTTTTTTTCTTTCTTCTGTTTCGTTTTTTTGCGATTGTTTTCTACCAAATTAGCTCTGGTAACGAGCTGCAAGCATAACCAGCAGCGAGCATAGCGATATGCGACTGAAGACCGAGCTGTGAGCGTAGCGAGTTGCGACCGAAGACCGAGCTGGGAGCGAAGCGAAATGTGGCCGACGTCCCAACGCTAGAGCCGGGTCTCTGGTACCAAGGTTCAGAGGTCCACATTTTCGGGCTAGTGAGGAGGCACGAGTCTGGTGCTACACCAGACTCATAGATAACAATTATAGGTCACACACGAATTGAGGCTGTGTTCATGAATTTGACACAACCATATTTATGAATAGATTATTATTGCTATTGTTCAGAATAAATCAAACACTAAAACAAAACAAAACATTTGATTTGAAAAATAAGACCCACCTTCCCTATAAACTGTCCTCTCCCAGGTAATCATAGCCCCTAATTTATCTTTGTTGTGTTTAAATTATGCTTAATATTTATTTATTTATGGTCTAACTAACTAATAACTAATGAGAAGATAGCTTTTTTACCAGTATGGTCTAACTTATATATTTATTTATTTATTTATTTTTAGATAGGAATATGTGAATTGAATAAGGTTAAGCTTTCATTTTTTTTGCATGCTTTCACACCTTTTTGAAAATTAAAAAAAACCATATGACAAAATATATCAAACTGTAGCAGCAACAGCAGTCAGCATAGACTGCGGGCAATAAATGTCATCTTTTGTGTTCATTGTTAGTTTGGGTTTACTTTTTATATTTTCCTCTTCATTATTCAACTTCGAACTTGCAAAAGTTGAGTCCAGGTGGTCCCTGTACCATAAAAGCCTGAAATAGTTGCAAGTCATTCACTTCCTGCGTCCATTGTTTCATACTTCAACAGAATTAAAGTAAGCGTGAAAAATGACAAGCTTCGCTACACCTTATCACAATGGATTTGTTTTCAATCTAAAGCGATTATGATGTTATTAAATCGGTTGGGCAGGTTTTTGAAGTTTAATAGTTTATATTTTTTTTGCGTAGAGTGTAATATATTTGGAGGCAGGGAGTTTTAGGCCAAATAATAAAATATAGTAGTTTCTCATCCTCGCGCGCATCCTTTTTGGCTGCCACATCAAGAAAAGTTTTTTTTTTTTTTTTTACATTTTTTAAATTTTGTTTTAATTCTGTTTTTTTAATTCTATTTTTACATTGTCTTTTACAAGAAAATTTCGAAAATCCGAGTTATTATCACAATCTGCACTTTTTCTCAATCTTGAAAATATTCTCTTTTGCAGTCTATACACAGATGGAGTAAATACTACCTATGATGCTATTATAAATTCTGTGATAAGTCTATCCAAATGCATAAAATCCTCGGTCTTCTTGGATCAGCAATTTTGAAAAAAAGAAGAAAGAAAGTGCCCGCATCCTCTGTATTCAAAAAGTTCGGACGAGCAACTAGTATTTTTTTTACTTTGCCTTATCTGTAACTACTAGTCTCTGCTACAGCTACTGAGACTGGAATGGGAGTATATTTCTATGAGTGCTTATATTGCAGTGGTTGTGGTAGAGATAACTGGTTTCGCATTTCACCTTATTGAATAAACCCTATTCCTAATCATATCCTTAAGTCTATAGCGTAAACTCAAGCCCTAAGCCTTAACCTAAACCCTAACCAAAGCATTGGAAAATCGGTGAACTCTACGCCATTGGCTTTCTTAATGCGTGGATAATGAGTCTAACATTGCAGCTAAAATATATTTTGATGACCAATATTAAATGAGGCTCACATTTGCTTATCTTTAAAAAAATATCTTTGTATATTATTACGTTTTCTTCTCCATCCCTCATTCTTTTGAATTTGATTCGAGTCAAACATATTCATATTCTATTCTTTTAACACTTGACCGATAAGACTTATTTGCAAGGAAGTTTAAGAGAGTTAACTTTTAACTTATAATATGCCATATGAAAATGCAACTGTCTTCCAAATGTAATACTATAGTCCAGACTATAGTCCAGACAACTGGCTTGCGCTGGCCTCACAAGAGCCAGTAAGCGATGATTTAGTTATCACCTCCTATGCGTACCTATCTTACCTCCAGGCTCAAGTTCTGATTTTGCGTCCAATAACAAACACTGAAATGGTATGAAGGTACATTTATGGATAATTAAAATTAGCATAACAAAGATGTTCCTGGATGCCCTGCGGCTCTCCAGCACACTCCGTGCAATCTATTCCCTTTGTCTTGTGGAGAACTCCTTCAATTAGGCATGGGCAACCATGGACGACCTATATTGTGGGTTAGAAATGGGGTTTAGAAGTACAAACGACTTAAAATTGGCCGATCGTTTTAACGCTTTTGTGGGTTAAAATAATGATGTTTCTCGGTGGTTTGTTTGAGGGGGTTTGTGTGTTGAATGTAACAAGGTGTATTTCTGAGATTTTAATTAAAAACAGGATCAATTAGAAGTGAATAATGCACCCAGGGAATATCTAGTCAAGTGTGGACAGATTGCATTGTTTACAGTGTATACATAATTATTCGGAAGAACAGGGGCTTTAAACCATTGTAATTCTCCAAGTTATATTTTTGTAATTAAGGTGTCCGCACGAGCGTGTTTAATTACTTAGTGTGTATATACATATAGCCCACAGGTAAATTATGAACCTTGAAGACAAGAGTCTGTGTTACAAATTGGTCAAAATTGTTTAAGGATCCATTCGGACGGACGGACGGACGAGAGCACCATATAATCTCCTTTGATGACATCCTTCTTTCATTCCCACCTTTTCCCCCCACCCCTCCATGCCCTGGATCAAATTTTTAAAACAAAATGCATGTCCCACCGCTGATGAGTAATAAAACCCAACTTGACCCACCCAATTTATTGTGTAAGGAACGCATAACATTTAAAAAACCCAACCCAAACTTCAATGCATGCCTTTAGGTTGGCAAAAAACAAAACTTCCACCTCCCCCTGAAAATCTAATGGTGCACCCCTATGTGACGATACACATCAGTCACCTTGGGCCCTGTGGATGCATAAACCAAGCTACTATATACAGTTTAATCAGTTCCAAAATGGCGAGAATTATTCTGTTTTTATCTCTCCGTGTGCAAAAGTAATCCAAGCGTACTCGCGCAGCATACACAGGTCACGCATATGATGCACAGTGCGGTTGATGCCTTCATGCGTGCTCAAGTCCTTTTGTACTCATTCGCTGCTGCTGTAAGGAGGCTACACCAATTTGGAACTGATCAAACTATAATTAAGACAGAACATGGGTTGAATCATGCTTTCAGCCCTGGCAAAAGGATGTATCTTAGATGTACTTTCCTAATGATATACTTCCTTTTAACATGGATTGTGTTAACTTGGTTCAATAATCCTCACTTAGGAAAAGGTTGCAACTTTGTAAAGACAATAAAAGTAATATACTGCCTTTTACCACTACATGATTTATGGAGAAAAAAGCTAACTTTGATCATGTTAAAAGGAAGTATACTGTTAGAAAACTACATATAAGATACATTATTCTGCCATAAAAGGGCTGTATCTCGTGGAAACCTTTGTACACTCACATTTGATTCTTGTCTGGTCCGTGATCCAGGGTCGACCCTCCCTGAAGCAAATTCCTAACCCATATCAATCACTCCTTGCCTGGATAGTATAGTAGTAAATTGGTCAATATTCAACACGTTTATGTACAGGTCAAAGTCAAGTCTATGACAGTAAACATTAATGGCTGGCTGTCATGTTGTAAATTTAAACATCAAGTGGGTTAGTCTTAGAGACACTTCTGACCATTTTTGTGTTTTTAAAATAAATTTCTGAAAGTTTTCCCCTTTTCTCTAATTTTTTGAGAGAAGGGCCTGGAGAATTTGGTTGTCAATTTTCTAAAGATTTTCTTTTTTTCTTTAATTTTGTTGAAAAACCGTTGTTTTATTTATTTTGTTGTTGACCTAATTTTCACTGAGATGAGTTCCCTCAAGGCTAGCTAAAATAAATGTATTTATTATATTTCGTTCTTCTGTATTTTTTCCCCATTAGAATGGAATCTTATATTGAAATAACTGTGTACGTTGATTCTTTAAATTGCATGCCCCACATTTTCAGGCCTAAAGTTAAACATATAATTGTGTTGCCCTCAATACCTAACCCTAAATTTAATTTTCAAAAAAATTCAAGATGTACATTTCCCTAAATTGTCAAATTATTACTATTTTGTGCTTGAAATGATATGTTTATCTAAACTATTCTCACACTATAGAGACACTAACCTAGGATAGTGATAAATGGACCATCTGCCTACCTGCAGAATTTATGATTAATTTTAAACTATTTAATGAATCATTTTAATTAATCTGTGACTGGATTCTTATCATTTTTACGGTAGGCTTTAAAAGGACTGTGACCTTGTATTACAATACTTTTTTTGACAGAGAAAGAAAGACGGAGAAGCGATAATATAATTGTATGAGTCTTAAGATGATTCAGAACGGTGCAGATGAAATCATAACATAAATCTATAATAACAACAACAACATCATCGTCATCCTCTCCGTCGTCGTCGGATCAATCACCGTGACAACGCCACATTGGGCAGCCAACTGACTGTTAATTACCCAGCATGCAGTGGGGCTGCTGGCTTTCATTGAGAGCGCGGAGCCAGTCAGTCAGTCAGCCAGTGCTGCTCATAGATGGATGGATAGTGCACTGCAGTCTATACTTACAATATGCTGAGCGCACGCATAGAGGATGCTGATATTAACACAGATGACTGAGTCAGACCAGCCCGGTGTGTTTGTATACAATCTCTGAATGACTGGCTAGCAGCCAGGCTTCATTACACACGTGTATTACACACACAGGTATTGAATTCAGGAGAGAATAGCTTACTGAGGAGGGAGCGAGCCAAAACAACATGCCCAGGTGGATGTTGAATTGAAGGAATGATTCTGGAGATATATATTTAACTAGCTGGTGAGCTGGTGTGTTGGAGACCTGTGTCAGCTTTTGTGTCATACATACTGAGCATTGTCGTCTTACAAATCATTCCGTTCCTGCATAATGGATATACGCCTTCACCACATCACAGTTTACTGCAATCAATTCTGGGGATAAAGGGGATAATGTAAGCATAGGAACGAAGCGGCTTCCGTCATCATCGCAGACCATATATTTTGCCATCATCGCAGGTAATCTTGCGTTATGTCACACAACGACAACAACGTAGATTAGAGCTAAGAAGCTGCAGCAAGCATCATCACCATCAGGCATCATCGGGTTCATTAGGTTCAGTGATCCATGTGTTAATTACGGTCCGTATTTATACTACCTAGCTATAACATACTAGCTTATAGTATGATCACAGTCAATTTGTGACGAAGAAACGAATAGTTGGATACTAGCCATCAGTTCTAATGGAATAGGGATCCTGTGCTGTTATAAGAGTGGTGCGCTATGAAACAGTATGTCGCTATAAGAGCAGTATAGGCTACATGGGCATGAAGGAAGCGCATTGCATGCACTACATGTACCCAAGAAACACTAATGAAACGGTATTTAGATAGTAGCATCAAATGGAACCGTGTTTGTGCAATACCTGTTAATGGAGTCTATACCAGTATCCAAACACTATACCTCTGAACCATTTACAGCTGGGATTTAAATGCATTTATTGATTACTACATAGAGCACAACCTGTAACGATGATTATGGGAAATATAGCAATAATACGCAGCTCTACTTAAGGATATCACACCTGGGATTATTATTTACGTGTCGACTCATCTCCAGGTACCAAAGTCCGTCCTGTGCCATGCCTTTAGCAGCTGAATGGGGAAATCGGTAAACAGAGCTTAGAGTGCTAAGTCCATCCTGCGGTGATACTTTGACAGCTCATGTATACACTGTTCTGCTGATCATTATTAGATTCATAATTCACAGATAATCTACACTAACTGGGCTAACTTCGCATAATTCAATGCCCTGTATGCTGTGGATTACTTAATCAATAGCTCTTTGTACATTCATAAGTGTGCTACATGTGATATAGGCTCTATGATAAGGTTAACTTGACCCAGATTGGTTGACTTTATTAATCTACACTGGGAATAACCAACATAACAAAAGCTTGGAATCAGGCGCTTTGCATCGCTATTTATTCACAGTCTTATCTGCTTCAAGGATAATAACAATATTCCACACAGAGATTTCAGAAGATTTCATCCAAGGTGTCAGTCTGGATATTTTATATGGAGATATCGGCCACGGAATGACAGCAACTTGACCAGGATATTTATATACAATTCTGCAGTACATAACAGCACCCCCACCCCCACTCCCCCGCTCATTTGCAAATAGGCCTATGCCCAGGGGGCATAGTTAACAAACTCATCATCAATGACGTCGTTTGGCTTAACCATGAGTTTCCGACGCAAGAAGCGTTCTCTTCACCTGAAGCTTCGTAAGAGCAGGTGCCTATCTGAGATCACATTCGGTAAGTTGCAGCTTGGCGCGGTGGGTACTCCAATATTTTTTTCAGGGGAAAACGGACCCATTGACAGATTTTACGAAGATTTGTGTGAAAAGCAACAAATTTTAGGATTTTAGACCCATAAATTTACCAAAAATGGCTATGAAATGGGGTCATCCATTTACCAGAGGAGTGACAAATGGGACCCTATTTGACGGCATATCCCCATCACCTCATCCCACTATAAGAGTGTTGAAATCTTTGATTTGTTTAA
Source organism: Ophiura sarsii (assembly GCA_035610835.1). NCBI lineage: Eukaryota > Metazoa > Echinodermata > Ophiuroidea > Amphilepidida > Ophiuridae > Ophiura > Ophiura sarsii. Next base: position 66,034,510 of record CM069456.1, read on the forward strand.
ATCCCCCCCCCCCCCCCCCCCCCCCCCCCCCTTGCTCTGCGCCTAATATTTTCATACAGCATTGTGTCCTTTGAAAATATCATCTCGGAGTAAATTTCTAGACAGGTTTTAAATGATACAAATGTCTCAGTTGTCAATTCATAGAAATCAAAGCATTGAATTATCCTGAATACAAATTAGTATTTGCGATTGTCCTACTATTGCCTACTTGAGTATGTGATCTTTTACTTTGAATACCCTGTCATTTATCCAATAGGATTGGATATTACAGAAGCTTTTGTGATCGATATATTCAATACCTGATCATTAATTCAATCAGATTTGATATCACCGACCCTATTGTATTCCAGTGTCTATCAAAAGCTTGGTAAATCATTGGATGTAAATGTTATTGTTCGGCTTTTATCAGATCTATACACATTGATGACTTCAGATTTGCAAACTAAACATCTGATTACTGTAAGTGTGGGCATTTTCGCGCTACATATATTTTCACGCTTTTCCCACTCCAAGCAGCTGCCGCGTAAATAAAATAAAAAACCACATATATATTTATTTTGTGTATATGTCTAAGTAATGGACTTTCAAATAACGAATTTAAAAACAAGAGAAATGGCTGAAAATCAGCAAAGCGCGAACATTAAATGGCACGAAAATTATCACTTTAACAGTATCTGTCATGTAAATACCCAATATTTTGCATTTGTACTTGTTTGATCTGTAATCTTGTTGTATAATGCAAAATATATTTTTAGTGAATTCGCCATTTTAGTTATTTGGAAAAACCTTCATCATTCCAAATCCAACAAAAAAATCTGTAGCACTTTTTTGTAATTGCTAAATCCTGGATAAGGTGTACAGCACTTCAGAACCCAAGTAAAGCATCAAATGCACGGTAGAATAATGTGTCACATGATAACCAGATGAGGTCATTTATTCCGTCAAAGCCTTGATGCATGCCTGGGCCCTACAATACCCATTTCCCACATTTCTAATATTATATACATTGTAGATCTGTCAGAGATAAAAATGTAGTAAAAGGCTAAGAGGTCGCAAGACTCATGCTATGTTTAAGTATGTTGTGGCTTAAACATAATTTGTGTCAATTTTTCTTGACAGTTTAAACCACAACACCCACAGGTTGTATTTGACACTTGTTATTAATACCACATTGGTAGATAATGTTGCTTGACCCAATTCCGGCCCAATATTTTGGCACAGTGTTTCCGATTCCACATTGTTATGCACCATAAATAGTCTTATCCAAAATTTGAGTTAAATTTCCCTAGTGGTTCCAAAGATAAAAGCAAAAAGCAAAATAAATACAGTCTTAGGAAGAGAAAAACACCACCCTGTTTCAAGGGCCCGACCGACCAACTTTTTGCTTTTTTCAAGAATTGTTGTCAAATTATGTAAAATCAGCTGTTTTTGGCCGATAATATCTGCCGAAAAATGTTGTTCACAATTTCTTTTTACAAATTCCTGATTTTTGCAGATTTTGGTGAAATTTGAGGTAAAAAACCCCAACAAAACGCAATAAATAAAATGTATCCCTACATCACACCAACATAATACAGAAAACATGCATATCCTACTACATCGTTTAATAGTGCATTGAATGTATTGATATCAGCAGTAAAACAAGTTATAATACACCCATTGAGAGCCAAACAACATGGTTTTTGTATAGATTTTAGTGATATGTATAGTTTTATTAATCGGCGCCCCCAGGGGGGCAATGAAAAGCGTGAACTTGACTGTTGAAAATCAAAACCTGATGTATAGGATAAAGGGTTTATGGTTATTTTTATTGCCTTTGTTTATGTTTAAGCGACATAAAGGCTTTCATTGTATCATAGTAGAGTTGTATGCAAGCATGTCCAGAACTGTTTTCGGGATATTTGTGTTTTAAAGTATATAAGATTTATGGCTTGACTATCGAATACCCCCTCATTTTGATTGTTTACTGTGCATTGCTATGGAAAACAATAGGTATGGGGTATAATATAGCGAATCCAATTTTTTATTTTGTGATTTTTTTTTCACACTCCTTATTTCAATGTTTTTATTTAATATTTGTCTCCAATATAGACTCATGTGTTGAGCTTCTGAACACCCTTACCCAATTGATTGATGTGTGAGCTGAACATTAGACAGGCTTACAAAAAAATGCTGAAATCTAGAAGTGTCTTGAAGGGAAATTTTGTATTTGGAGGGACATTTTTGTCCTAAAAATAAAGAAATAGGCATGAATGAATGAATGAATGAAAAAGTGATTTATTAAGCGCATTTCCAAAAACACGATCAATGCGCTGTACAGGAATTATATAATATAAAAGATAAGCATAATAAAAAATAGCATGTGACAATTTGAAGGGGAATCCTCCCTTTTTAAAAGGAATTTAATACCCATGTTGTCAGAAAATTTGCATGGACATTAGATTTGTTTATTCTTAAACGCTGCTGAAACGGTAAGATGTGTATGTACACATGTATTGCTGCTTCAAAATGTTTCATAACCCTAACTAACCCCTCATGGTTTTTTTAGCAATAGAGCTAACAGGGGAAACATGTGACAAATAAGGACAGTGTGTGCCGCCACCAGGAATCGAACAAGGGCCGCCGCAGCCGGAGGCCAGGTGATCGTGCATCATGCTATGGGCTTATATGTACCTTTGCGTGATTGCACAGTGACCAGGTGATCTTGCATCACGCTATGGGCTTACATGTACCTTTACATGATTGCACAGTGAGATAGACTGGGGAATGGGGGTCCACCGGTGCGGTGCTTTTGTGGATTTAGCAGGGTTAGGGTTAATGATGTTAAGATGTTGGAATCAAGACGAAGAAGAAAAAAAAAAAAAAAAATATTGGCCTGAATTGAAAAATATTGTCCTGAATTGAAAGTTTTAATTTTTAAAAATCGTTGTACTACATTAAAAATAAAATTGTCACCATTACTTATTCTTAATTTATATCCCTTACTATTATTATAACACTATTACTTTTAATTTATATAATACCCTGAATTAAAAAATAATGATGATATCAATATAAATTATCATTATAATTACAGTAATTTTGATACATTTGTTCCAGGTCAATGACTCTTTTTAAATGACAAGAAATATTGCTGGCATGACCTAGTATAATTACCTGCTTTAATAAACCTAAGCAACATTGATCAAATTAAGCTTTAATTACTTCAGCTGGCGATGAAATATCTGAAATACCAGGTTTTCAACATGAAATCCTAAATGTCACCACCTGCCTCTCGTATAAACACGGGTGTTGAAAAGGGGATGCGAACAGAGATGTGTGAAGTTAAGGGGATATTCAGTGATTTGTGTCATAGTATGTATTCACTTAATTAAGATAAAATCTGAGGGTTTTTTACAATGTAGACACTTACATCCGTAATAAGAATTTGTGGCGACTACTAACTGTAAAAGTCGAAATATTTGCACATGTAATTTTTTGCGCTTTGCACATTTTGAACAAATTTGCTTGTTTTTATTTTTGCGATTTTGAGCTTCCTTACATAGACCTACATACAAAATGAATATATTTGCGCGGTTTTATTTTCGCGCTTGCTATTTTTAGCACCAGAAGCGCGAAAATAAATGTAGCGCAAATATTTCCACTTTTACAGTATTACCATGATCAAATATAGCAACAAAGAGCTAGGTGTTTTATATTAAAATGCTTAGATTTAATTTACTGTAAACGTGGAAATTATCACGCTACATTAATTTTTACGCATTTCGCGCTCCAAGCAGCTATCGCGAAAATAAAAACACGTGAACATATTCATTTTGTGTATAACTTAAGTCTAATGACCTTTCAAATCGCGAATTTAAAAACAAGCAAAATGGCTGAAAGTCGGCAAAGCGCGAAAATGTAATCGCGCGGAAATAACCCCTTTTCATATTTCACAACATTTTGTGGTTCACAAGAGTTTGCAGGACTTATCTACTGTCTTTTTTGGACCAATTTAAACACATTTATTTTATGTTTTGATTCTGAAAACTTTGGATTCTCAATATCCCCCTCATAGATAATAGCCACGGTTAGTACTCTTCTCAGAATGTTCCCATTTTTGTTAGGGACGCACCATTGATATCCAGGTGTGGGGGGGGGGGGGGGGGGGGGGGGCGGGGAGTGGAAGTTTTTTGAAGAAAAAAAACTTGATCCAGGTGAAAAAAAAACCACTGATAAAAAAATAAAATAAAAATCTGCTCCATCCAACTCAAAATAAAAGGAAAACATTTTTTTTCAACAAAAAAAAAAAAAAAAAGTTTAAAAAAAAGTTTTAATTTTTTTTGAAAGAAGCACATAACAATAAAGAAAGATGAAACATGTTTTTGAGTAGTATCTGCTTGTTTAAAAAAATAAATAAAAAAATCAATAAAAAAATCTGTAAAACGTGTTTTTGTGTAGTATCTCCCTCTTGAAATAAAAAAAAAAAAATCAGACTGTCCGACCCAGACTCTGGACCTGAAAGGGCAAGTCAACTTTTTTTTTTTTGCCTCATAATGGTGCGTCCCTTATCTGTGATGTGTCCCTGACATGATCATAAGACTCAATACCATGGGTGTTTCTAGATATTGTTAGATGAGTCATTTTGCTTGTTTTCTACTTGACCTTGGCATTGCCTCAGGTCGGGATTTCGAAAAAATGTAGTGTGTAATTATATTGAATTGTATATTGGTAGGAATTATATGGGCATTACAAGAGATTAGTAGCTGACAAGCTTTAATGTGATGGGTTGAGGGGTGCCGAATTTGAAATTGCCAATTCTAAATTATGTACATGTATGACTGAGTTTCATTTAGATATTTTTGTTATATCCAAAAATTTAAATGCCATGATAAAGGACATAATTTGGTAGCTATATCGTCGCTGTTCTGACATAACGACACATCAGTTTACTTAATTCTGTTGTGATGTGTCGTTATGTCAGAACAGCGACGATATATTTATATATATATATATACATAATAATAGAAAAACAAACGTTTTTAAAATGATTTTTAAACATTTGTGAAATTTGTTCAAAATTGTGAATAAATAAAAAGTATAACATTTTAAAAAATGTTGAAAATGTACCAAAATTCACACAATTTTTATGAACCCCCCCCCCCCCCCCAAAAAAAACACCCCACGTCAACAACCACCACAAATCAACAACAATAAAACACCAACAAAACGCTGGACTGTGTGTTCCCCACAGGGTTTGTAATGTTTGAGTACAAATCAGTGCGTGCATTTGTTCCATTTATTTGAAAATGGATTTGTATATGTGTGAAGTGTACGAGCAAGTATAATGAATACTAGTTGTAACAATTTTTTAGAAAAATGAAACGTGTAGACTTTGCATGATGTACTTGAATATTAGAGGTAAATGCATCTCTCCCTGAATGTATTAGTCAAACTTACCTCCTTACATATTTCAAAATTCATTTACGGTTTTCCCCAGCAAAGACAACCTTGGCTTTCAACATACGTCAAAAATACTACTTCAGCCTACTCTACCGATGTAAATTTATAAAGCATTTTTTGTGATTGAAGCATCTATACAAATAGAGAATGCATCAATATTGAAATCAATTTATTTCAAGCGTTTCAAAAACGTGTTAAAAAATCACCAGTTTTAATTGCCATTGTTGCATTTTCCACTACTTAACTACAGAAAAAGCGTAGAAATTGTCACAGAAAAAGCGTAGAAATTGTCACAATTGAAATAATGACTCATGTATCAAAATAGCTTTTTTATTTTTGAGGCTGTGCCTCAAGTGGAAATAATATGTTTCATTGTTGATAATCGTAATGAAATTGATGGAGCGTGAGACAGGGAAGGAAATGAAATGGGGAGAAATGTTTTAATAATTTTGTGCGCTTTGTCAGTTTAAAACCCGGCGAGGAGGGGGGGCGGGGGAGGGGGGATGGTATTTATGTTTATAAGGTATACAGGTTAGGGTCGATTTTTTTGCCAAACTTTCCTGCTTTGTGCTTGAAAACCTAAAGATGGGTCCAAAATTACCAAATAAAACCCGGCATAATTCTGTTATACCCTACACACCTCCATCGGTAGTATGCGTCGTTCTTAAAAATCATGCACTATGAATACCTCTGTGAAGGGTATAACAGAATTACTCTTAAAACCCAACCCAAAACATGGTTCCCAAATCGAGAAAAAAAAATACTCTCATCAAACATGGACCCCAAATTGCAAAACAAATCAGTAAAATCAGCAATTTTTTTGATGTAAATACACTCCTTAAAGTGGTACAGGATTTCAACAATCCACCAGCAGTAACCCCCCCCCCCCACCACCCCCGTGTTTAAAAGCATCAAATGTAAGTATAAAGGATGGTTTATGAAAGAAAAGATCACCTCTTCACGGTTACGAGTGAGATATGGGAGAGTAAGAGTGAAGATAAAAGGATACTGCTGATAATGAATTGCGACAAATGAATGCAAGTGTAATCACTCGTACCGCTGACAAAGGAGGGTATTATATTAATGGCCTTGGCTCCACGCGAAGTGTGCGGGCTAGTTTAGAGTATGGCGTTTATAGCTTGTTTTATTTATATACTCTTTGTGTGTGTGTGGTGATAAAAGGCCTAAAATAATTGTTGATATTGCTTTATTTTTGCTGAATAATATTTGTAAACCGTCGGTTTACAAATATTGAAATGTGGGCTCCTGATTCCAATATTTTAAAAACAATTTAGTAGAGATAAAATGAAATGGAAATTATAATGACAATATATTTATAACGAATACTACAAATCTTTATTTTTATTACATTATTCTTCTACTATTTTCTCCATTTTCCCCCATTTTCCCCTATTTATTTATTTATTTATTTATTTATTTATTTATTTATTTATTTATTTATTTATTTATTTATTTATTTATTTATTTATTTATTTATTTATTTATTTATTTATTTATTTATTTATTTATTTATTTATTTATTTATTTATTTATTTATTTATTTATTTATTTATTTATTTATTTATTTATTTATTTATTTATTTATTTATTTATTTATTTATTTATTTATTTATTTATTTATTTATTTATTTATTTATTTATTTATTTATTTATTTATTTATTTATTTATTTATTTATTTATTTATTTATTTATTTATTTATTTATTTATTTATTTATTTATTTATTTATTTATTTATTTATTTATTTATTTATTTATTTATTTATTTATTTATTTATTTATTTATTTATTTATTTATTTATTTATTTATTTATTTATTTATTTATTTATTTATTTATTTATTTATTTATTTATTTATTTATTTTTCTTCTTTTTCTTCTTTTTCTTCTTTTTCTTCTTTAATGCGAAAATAGAAATGATTACATCGTTCAACAAACCCTATTAAACATTTATAATTTTAATGTACATTTTACAGATGGTGTTTTAAATGTCATGCCTATCAGCACCTCGCCAAATGCCAGAATAGCCTCTTTCTTGACTTGCGTAAAAATAAACATTTGTGGGGCTATGTTAATTTGATGCACTTGTACTCTCAGTCTCACAGTACATTTGTTGGGAAATAAAATTAGCGAATATGTTGCTCAAGTATGCAAGCATAACATAAAAGAATACAGCATTGCAACAGCGTGTTAAATAGTGAAAATTTGTCAGATCGGGAAATTTAGGAATGTAAAGACGACGATTTGTAATGCATTTTTTCATTTCTTAACTAGCCACATAAATAGTTATTGTGGACGCCGTATAGTTACAAATACAAGCAGTTGTCACTCCCATCAATGCTGAGTATAGGAGACAAGCGAGCCACTTATCAACGGAACTAATATATATGGCTCTACTCATCCATGAAATATCTCCGTTTGGAATAATGATTTGCTGGGAACTTTCAAGAACCATTACGTGTTGGAAATATTGTACGGCTAGGCTTAATGGCTTTTCGTTTGGCATTAGGTACGGAAGACAAATTTGACCAGTTTAGAATCAGATGAAAACATATAAAATATAATCTGTATCTTGCAGAATTCTCCTGCCCCCCCCCCCCCCCCCCCCACCTCCTCTTGTTTGTTCACCCCGAAAGTTTCTTTTCCAAAACCTCCCCTCCCCCACCTCTGGCGTTTTATGACTAAAATCAAAATACACATCTAGCTTTGCTTTACCCCCCACCCCACCTTACCACACCCCACTTTACCCACCCACCCCACCCACCACACCCCACCCCACCCCACTCCACCCACACCCTTATCAAACCCCATGTGCCTGTGGAAGCTGAGACAAACTGTTTTTCTTACAATAGACAACTGTGCAATATAGACAACGGGGCATTCGATTGTTGCATGTATTAATAGCAGATCACCCTGTAACACTGCACATTCATGTTTGATGACATGGTGACTTCATCATTACGGTGACTATGTGCTAATGTGTGAATGACCCGTACTGACTCTATAGATAGATCTGTCAAGCAATATGATCGGTCTAAGCAAACAAAGAAATCTTCTATTATTAGCTGTGGTTGCTTGTGATGCCAGGTTAGACCTGATGAGCAAGTCATTTGTAAACATGGAACATTGAATGGTTGACGGGAGGGGATGGGAAAGAGGGAACATGATTATGTGGGAAAGGGATGAATACGATTACGGGATGATAATTCCAAGCCAGATATGAGTGGACACTCGGAGAGAAGGATAAAAAGAAGGATTAGGAGGATAAAAAGTGGGATTAGGAGGGAGGAAGAGAATGAGGTTGAGTCATGAAGAAATAGGCCTACCTGCACACTGAACTCCCAATGATTTGAGATTTCAACATTTCTGGGTTATTTATCACCTTCTAGACAACCAATTTCAAATAAAAACCAGATCCCTTGAACAGGACTGTCATTGTGGCGTTTTGTATGACATCCCATCTGAATCTTGTTTTGCAAGCATTGAAACACTTCATGATCACATATATACATTATTTGATATAATATTTTAAGAGTCGCAAATACTACACACAAATGTGTTACCTATTACTATCTATTGACTTGTAATTGTTATAAAATTATATCTTTTACCTGACTTAATAGATATATCAAATCTCAGCATTCCACAGCACACTGACACACAGTATGTTGCTATTAAACCCGCTATGCTAATAACAGGTACACAGAGCTGTAAAGCTTACTCTCAGCAAAGATGCCTTGTTCTCAGGTAGTAGGTCGGTAGGTCGGGCTGGTGTTTTCGACCATTTTGGTTGGTGTGTTTTTATCATACATGGGTGAATTTTCAACACTTTTTGGAATATTCAACAACTAAAAAGAAATTCGTAACAATTCCAACATTTTTCAAAAATGGTCAAATTTGACAGAAATTTCACACATTTTCAAAAGAAATTAAAAAAAAATGTACACAAATAAATGAATGAATGAGTCGGTTGGGCCTGTAGAAACAAGGTGTTTTTTGTCACCTAAAAGTAGAATTTTTTGCTCTACATTAATTCTCAACATATATTTCGGCATCAAATGCTTATCGATTCAAAATATTGTCATTCCTTCGATATAGAATAGGAATTTAAAACACAAAATGGGAGGCATGACACTTTTGTTAATTATTGTCAGTTGTGAAATTTGAGAAAATGTATTCACACAAAAATGCTCATGCTTTTCAGTAAGTCCTTCTACCAACTATCTATGGGGCAATTGATCTGTTCATTGCAGCAGGTCAGTGTTGTATTATGTTATTATTTGGAATGTTAAATAGTAATATATATATCACGCCATTGCACAGTTTAAAGTAACGAGTCTCCAACAGAGCTTGTAAGATACAAATTCGACTGGAATTTAATTTGTACATATTATATTTTCCCACAAATGTAGTGTGTTCTTTATCACCAAACTGAGCACAAACAATTTAAACAAGTTAAACACGCCCCTATTAAATTATTATAGGATAATGGTTGTACACAACTTTGTGAAAGTGTAAGCTATCAGAAATTGGGTTACATTTATGAATTGAACATCACAATTATATGGCCCCACCACAATTAATCTATACTTTCTAAACAAAATCCTCTGAAATACATTTTTGCTACACTGATTTGTATTTTTATTTAATAGAAAAGAATCTACAGCAATATTTTTATATTGACTAAAAATGGCCACCAAATGTATTTTGGCAAGCATTAGAGACAATAATATAAAGTTGGTCATTTTAAATGTTTTGATGTAATCTTTAATTTCAGGCATAAGAATTATCAGATTTAAACCTGTATTCTTGTGTTATTGGGTCCAATTTGCTTCAATTTCTTTATATACCAACCCATTTTGAACCTTTTCAAATATGGTCTTTTCAGGTTTTCAAACAATTCAGATTCTTGGAAAAAAATATTTTTTTCACAATCCAGAAATGTGAAAGAGTTTCAACTGAAAAGAAGCAGCGGATAAAAATAAACCTTGGAGCTCCTTGGAATCTAATCTGATGTTATCATCATCCAGCTTTATCTTTTGATCAGATTTAAAGTATGGCTACTGTATCATTGACCACTTACCTCTTGGCTATCATATCATCGTATCGAATGAATAACTCTGTTCTTACTTCTGCAGGCATTTATATCTTAGGTTGGGTGGGGTGGGCAGTGGGGCTCAAATTATAGGTCCAAATAATTATTTGCTCTTGACACTGCCGGGGCTGAAACCTGGAATGCTGGATTGGTGGATGAGTAGTAGATCCGCTGGGAGAGGTTATCAGGTTACCGGGAGAGGGGGAGGGGAGGGAGGGTTGTAAGGCAAAAAAAAAGAAGAGTTTTGTTGCCCTCAAGTGCTAACAATTTAAAATTGGGTCGGTCGGTCCGAAATCTCTTTTCTTTTTTTTCTTCTTCTTTTTTCTTCTTTTTTTTGGCTGAACCCCGAAAAGTATATGGTTTATGTCAAGACAAAATTGGTATTATAGGTCCATTTGTCGATTTAACTAATGTTTCTAGTGGGATAATAGTCTAAAATCATTTAGTAAAGCTAATGTATTCATTTCAAGCAAGAAATAATAACATTTAGACACTTTAAGGACAATTTTAAATCTAAAAAAATGAAAAAATGAAAAAGAATTTAAAAAAGAAGAAAAAAACGGAAAAAAACCCCGACCCTAATTTTTGCGATTTTAGGGTCTGTCGCTGAGGGCAACACAACTCTCTTTTGTTGTTGGCCTAATGCATTGGGTTGGGTTAGGGTTCTTTTATCAGGACAGTCTGACAGTTCAAGTTCTGTGACAGGTATCCTTACAAGGTTGGCTAACTGATTGCCATAGGCCAACATGATAGCTGGGTACCATTGATGACAAATGACTGGCTGATTTATGCCCTGAAGTGTATGGGTACAATCATGGTATAATCCATGGTGTATCCCTGGTTAATTAACCCTGACCTGATCAGGTCAACTGCAAAGAACATAGTGATGAACATATCCCTATTAGGGAAGGGGTGGTCTGTTCTATGGGCCCGTAATCAACTAATACTTTCTAATTTGATTAAAAAATAAAATTAGAAGAAGAAAAAAGTGCATTATTTCTTTTTTACAATTTTAAATTTTGAACTTTTTCTGATAATGTAGAAAAGTTGTTTTGAACATTTCAGGACTAAACCAATATTTTTAGGAAAGTTCAACATTATTTTAAACAACACCCTGCCCGTGCCTACCTGAGACTGAGAGGGATTTCTACCCGCCTGTAGAACGTTTTTTGTTCCCCCTTCCTTTTATTCATAGAAAACAAGAACTTGTCATTTTGAAGCACGCAGTGTCTAAAAATAAAATTGAAATGTCTATGTAAAGTGCATAAATTACATAAAAGCTTTGAAAACAGCATACACCCCCACACACATCTATTACCACCATGTTTTGTGTTGTAATATTTAATGAGTGAAGAATTGAGTGAGTCACTTCTGGCTAATTGAAAGTAAGTTCATCATCAATGTATTGATTATTTTCACGTTTGTGAGTGGGTGAGTGACCTAAGATGTGATGTGATTATACTGTGTAGAATCATCATCTCATTGAAATAGCGTACAGTGAAAGCCTTTTTTTTTTTCGCTTGCAGATTTTTTAACATTTTAAAACCCGCCCATGATTGTTCAGTGAGATAGACTGAGAGAGTTTACTGTGTTGGCCTGTGCTTCTGTTGAATTTTGTTGGATTTGGCAGGGTTAGGGATACACCAATAGATTTTCAGAGAGTCAAGGTGATTTTTACTCATCAGTTGATCATATTTTGTTTTAATACCCCTCCCCCTCTCTCCCCCTCCCCTCTTCCACCCCCTTTCTCCCCCTCCCCCTCTTCCACCCCCTCTCTCCCCGAATCTAATGGTGCACCCCTTTGGCGACCAAGAAACCAACCGGATCTCGCAGTTATGGTCGGTCAGTTAGTGTCTTCTTTTCATCTTTTTTTCCCCAAAAAAGTGTTGTGAACATTTTGTTGAATTTTCAACAATTTAAAAAAGTCAACTTTTTTTTTGCATGAGCTCAAGCCTTGAAAGAATCACTGCCACCTTTGATTGTGGATCGTGTGACATTTCACGTATTTTGTTACAAGAACTTAAGATAACATTGGTTTATTCTGTTCATATCATGTTCCTGCGTGGTGCTTCAAGCAGATCGGATTAAAATTCCAACGCTCCCTTCTTCGGATTGAATTTTTCTTGCATGTTACCATGGCAACCACGTTGATCAATATTCTCATCTTGTGAAGCATATCCGCTCTTCCCTACCCGTCCTATATTCCGGATTGATTAAGAATAGAAACACTATCTCACAGGGCTTGTTTACACGAAGGCACGTTTAGCCCGTGGCGCTTGCTTGTCTTCGTTCGAGACCCCAATCCTTGGTTTTCAGTCGGTTATTGATAAGCACACAATGTCAGTGTAGCGTGGTATTGACGATGTACGATGGTGTCGATGTGCCCTCCAGATAGGAGGATGACTCATACTGGATTTGTTGCGTCATAAAACAAACTGGATTGGAGATGGGTCGCTCTATTGGTCGGTCCACGGAGCCTGTGTGCTGTAAACAAATAAGATGTTGGATACGGATCATTCATCATCTTGCCGATTTGTGTAAATGACAATCCTTTTTTCCCTTCGGAGTACAATCATGTTAAATATCGTGATAGGTCAGAGAGACACATGGACTGTGGGTGTTTAACCCCCTGGGGTCTACCTGTCTATCTTACAGTGGTTCTGATTGGTTTATTACAAGATGTACTCATATGAATAGCCAATTCAAATGCAGCTTGTAAAATGTTTCGCTCCCATCTTTATCAGGGATACAATTATTCTAACATTAACAATGTCTCTCATTGGTTCAATAAATGATGTATCCATCTTTCTGACCAATCGGCCGGTAGTTCTCAGGGGGTTAACTAGAAAGATTATCACAGCTGTAAAAGTTGACATTTTCAATAGATTTTTTCTTTGACAATGTATTTTGAGTCTGTGCAGATATCATTAGGCATGCTGAATACGTGCAATCTCGAAAATATGACTTTGTCTATACCTATTTTATGGCCAATTTCCCACCCATCAATATACCAATTTGGTAAGAAAAGCACCCAATTTTGCACAAATTGGGTGCTATTTACAAAAAATGCCTCAAAATACACCCAATTTATGCCAATTGGGCGCTTTGGTCTGTGATGAAAACCACCCCATCGCTATACCAATTTTTGCGAAAAGGCACCCCAAAAGGCAGGCACATATACGTATGCCATATCAATGTTATGGTTGGTCGTCCCAGGTGGAGTGGAAGACTTTTTCAGTTTAATTGGAAGATTGAAGAGATACCGCCTACAAAATTCACTCTTTCAACGTTTCAGTAGATAATAGTTTATCGTTTAAGATGTGGGATGGTAGAAAAGACATTTCATCTTATTTTTGCGATCCAGTATTAAATAAAGAGTAGCTTTAGGACGCAAAGCACTTATTCCATTAACATCTCCTTACACAACACAAGCAGCTTCCATCTTCTGGTTTCTCTCGGCTCATGCTACTTTAAAAGTAGAAATGTTCGTGCTTTTAATTGTTCGCAATATGCACATTTTGAACAATTTTGCTTGTTTATATTTTTGCGATTTTGAGCTTCCTTACATTGAGACCTACATACAAAGTTATTATATTTGCGCATTTGTATTTTTGAGCATCCTAATTTTTAGCGCCAATAGCGTAAAAATAAATTTAGTGCGAAAATGTTAACTTTTACAGCATACCGACAACCCCCTGGAGGTCCCATTTCATCGCATTGTCCCCCTTCTCTCCCTCCTTCATTTCATCAGACTTTTTAACCTGTAGCAGAGTAAACAGTGACTGTAAGATAGTTTTATTGATGAACAAGTAGCCTTTTGGGGCTGACGCTCGGTCACTCGTTTATAAATCCTTACCATGCTGTGCAAGGCACCCATTTGGTTAATCCTAGCCGCCCCAAGTACTACAAAATACTACTTGAAAGCCTATCTAAAAGTGCCTGTGCGGATGGTTTTCGCTGACGCAATCAACCGAGTTATTAAAGTGAGCGTGGTATACTGCGCAAACGAGTAGCTGAGGGTTGTGGCTTAGTGGGTCGGACGACGGGCCGATGTTCGGAGGGTCCCCAGTTCGATTCACGGCCGGTCCCCAGCGATTTAGTTGGTGTTTTCCCCTTTCATTATTGCGATTCCAGTTAAAACCCCTAAACCGCGGTTAGGGTTATGATGACGTAATAGTTTTTTCAGTAAATTAACCCCTTCTTTGAATGTAGCTTATTTGAGCAGGACATTGCAAATGATAGCATTGAAATAGGCTTTATTTGATCTGGTGAAGCTAGGGGGTGGGGCCAGGGAGGAAATTCTCCCCCCCCACTAATATTTGAGTGCATCAGTCATTGTTGGTTGATATTGCTACCGTCGTATCATTCGACAAGACTCAAGTAATTTCATTTATCTCTACTGTATATGTATTGATTCAGAGTAGTCAGATAATAAAAATTAAAAAAATAGTGTGTAAATGTAAAGAAAAGGCTACCAAATGTAGTCCTCCGAATGGGCCAATTACAGTACAGTAAAACCACAATGCCCCCCTCTTCACCCTATCAGAAGGTTGGTCCCCATATGTTATTCCCATCACTCGCTATTTCATAAAGTCTTGCCAGTTCACTTTTATTTCGCCTCATATGAAAAACCTAGCTAATACTTGTATTGAATATACAAACTAAGCTATAAAAGATACTTGTGCACATTCTCAATGTAGCATTGGTCAATTTTCATCTCAATTTACCCCCTTCCTCCCCTCCCCTTTCTCTTCCCAAACTCATCCTTCATTCTCCATTACAAAGTAAACATAGACACAGAAGAATGATCATGATTAGATGCAGGGGTAGCCTAAGTTCAAGCTACATAGTGCCCTCTGACAATAATAACCCTTACTGCGCTATGATGCATATAAAAGCCAATGTTCTCACATTATCACTCTCCACGCGGTAGTTTTGCCATTTATACAAAACATATTTTTCCCGAAACCGTTCCCAATTTTCAAAGACTATCTCAAGGATTACTAAACCAACACTAGGCATGTTTGTACGTATTTCAATGAATTTGTCATGGTAATTCCTAATATAGTATTGAAATTCAATAATGTTGACATTTTTGAAACATTTTGTGACATTTTGGAATGTCGTCTGCAGGCGCCTGCCGCGTGAAAAGTGTTAAGATATGTGTGAGCATTTTGACATCGAAGACATTTTCACACGTTGCTCTTTTTTGCGCATTATAATGTCACCCATCCAGCACTGTACTGGGGACAATGCTGAATGAAAGCAATACAGTTATGTGTGCTATCATTTTCATGGCGAAAAGCGCAAAATTAAAACTTTGCCGATTTTAAACTGTTTTGTGTGTTTTTAAATTCGTGATTTGTAGCTTTATCACACAGACTTCTTTTCCAACACCCAAAATTCACCAGAAAGGTCACCCGACCCCCCAGGATTTGAACCACGGACCTCCAGCACCCCAACCCAGATCCTAGCCACTACACTACCGCTGCCAGTCGACACTCGGCGAGTATATTCGCCTCGTTATATAGCCTGGGTCCGTTTTGTACCCCAAAAACCTGCACGCCGGGTTATAAAAAACATTTTTTCAGCACAGTTGTCGTGTGGTGTAGTAGAGTTAGGGTTATCTATGTTGAAAATTACAAGATTTTGGAATGGAAAAAAAAAATTGCTGTATAAACATACTCTTTCAGAATTGCTGGGTATGCATTATTTTCAATTATATGTATTTATTCGTTAAAAGGGTGATAATTAATGTGACATTTTCACTATGATAGTATATTTAATTCCATCGAAGTGTGGGTGGACAAGTGCTTGTCACGCATCTTTATGATGTGTTTTGCGTTTGTTAAAAATACAGATAAGATTGGCTCTGCATTCTTTTTCATACTCATAGGTCTTTTACTTTTAGGTCAAAATTGTTACATTTGTTTGCTTGATGTAACCCGTCATCGACCCCTGGGATTTTTCTGTATTTGATTTTGAAAATATTTATGTTTTGAACATCATGATACAGTAGAAAATGGAGAGGAAACTGTATCAACAGACTTAAAAACAAATAATATTAACATAATCATAAAATAAACATAAAACTAGAGAAAAAGAAAACACTTATACATCGCACAATAAAAACATGAACACAAATCTCCTGTAATTAAATCTGGAAAAACTTAGTAAGGCAAATTTGAGAAAACTAAGGACAACTGTTTCATATTTGGACTTACTCCCATTCAGATTATCAAGTTAAAGTGTGTGAAACTCTTCCCTGTCGCAGGTTTTCATCTGGAAGAATGATAAACTGAAGGGGTAAACGTATTAACTCAATTTTCACCAACATTTGACATACTAGGTTTTCCAGATTACAGGAGAAATGTATTTGATTAAAAGACAAAACAAAAGTAAATCAAAACACACAAAAACAATTTTTTTTTTTAAGACTTTGGTCCTGTTCTGTTGAAGCCAAACAACCTTTTAAACAGCTGAAATAATTATAAGAAATTCTTGTGGAAAAGTCATACATTTTATATATCTTCCCATAAAAATGGCCTCTGAGCAACAAGACATGCCTGATGATAACGATGACTTCACTAGGTGATGATAGATTAGGATCGAAATTGTTGTGAATTTCAACAATCTTATGAGCTGCAAAATAATAAACATGAAGGTGCTAAGTGTGGGGCTTGGGTGATCAAAAAGCATAGAGTGTGGCTTATTGTAAAAGCGGTAATTTGTCCATGATTGGTTTTTAGAGATTTTCGCCAATTTTGAACCACTTTTTTTCTTCAAACTGCAATACACAATATAATACGCACACACACCCCCACACACAAAACAATTGAAAATAAAAATTCATATTGTGAGTTTTAATATAGGTTTTCCCAGTTAGTTTAACACTTTTTTCATTATATTTCATATCTCGTTAAGTTTGAATTCGTCCTAAAATTTTGAAGGTTGCATTTGTTAAAGTAAATTTCGTCTTTGGTCAAGTATATTCATATTTTGCGCAATGAATTTCATTTAATGTTCATTTTATTTCGTCCTAACACACTTCCATTTCGTCTGATACAGCGGTAACCTACTAATGTATACATTTATTTCGTCTTTGATCAAATAGTTTCATATTCAGTTCACTTTATTTCGTCCCATGTGGAACGTCCTGCCTAGAAGCATGTAAAATCCAGCTATAGGCCTATACATTTTATATTTATTTTTTTATTTTTTTATTTCTTGTTCGTTCGTTCTTTTTTTCTTTTATTTCATATGATTTATATCACCAACAAGGCAAACGAACACATGTCGGTGGTTCTAATCTAACCTGCAATGATATGTAGGCCTATTCTTCTAACACCTGACGAATATATGTGATAAAAGTATTAAAAATAATGAACAAAGACGAATTCTATTTGTGCATAGACCCGCTACCCATCAGGTGATACGAATTCAATCCTTCCTTGACGAAAAGAAATGACCAATAAATTAAATTAAATGGTCATACTTTGAAATATAATGCTCATTGACGAAATTTATCTAACAAAATGCGTAAGTCAGATTTTGGGGACGAATTCTAACTTAACGAGATATGAAATATAATGAAAAAAGTGTTAAACTAACTGGGAAAACCTATACAAAAAAGAAATACAATGGTATGCTTTTTATTTTTGAGCAGAACAGATTGTGAGTTTTAATACACAAAAGAAATACAATGGTGTGCTTTTTATTTTTGAGCAGAACAAAAATGTCCATGCACATTTCTGTATGAGCGAATATCCATACCTATGCACAATATTTAAATATATCAATTATTTAAATTTCATAAAAAGTTATATAGGAAATGTATGTAATTAAATTTCATGCCCCTATAAAGCTTGATATTTTCACAGGCAAGAAATTTAAAACTTGAGAACTATTATATTGTGAACATATTTGTCCTCTAATATTTGAGCGTGTTTTGCATATCGCATGATTTACTGTGGATGATGAGTTTTGAAACTGTACAGCTATTGGCTGGTTAGTTGACAGAGAAAACATGTTTGTTGTCCTTAAAAACACAGGACTGATGACATTCTCAACATATACATGCTTTGGGGTTAGGATAGGAGGGGGGTAAAAGAGGGACAACAAAATCTCAACCGGTCAAGTTTAATTAGATGGTTTCTAAAATGAGTATAAATGGCCCCTTGTCAGAACGGTTCTTAACACATTCCATACGACAGGCGTCTGCAGACGACATTCCAATATTTTACAACAAGTTAAAAAAATGTCAACATTATTGAATTTCATTACCATATTTGGAATCACTGTGAGAAATGCATTGAAATAAGTACAAACATGCCTAGTATTGGTTTAGTAATTCTTGAGATAGCATTTGAACGTTGGGAAAGGTAGGAAGTTTTTGAAGAAAAGAAGAAAAAAATTCCCCTCTATGTAAGCCAAAAAAAAAGAAAATCCCCCCTTTTATGAGTAAAAAACCCCCAAAAAACTGTACCCCACCCAACTCTTAATGAATGAATACATTAAAAAAAATTATAAAATTAGCGAGCAACAACAACAAAATCCCCCTTACGGCAGCCCAAAAAAATTCAACCCAGAATGGTGCATCCCTAATTATATTCTTATTTTACTTTCATGAGACAGTGTCATTCACTGTTTTGCTGTACACCAATTGAGACACTTGTGTAATGTGTATTCACACACATTGGACGATTCAAGCGCATTCCCGTATTAAAGTTACGTGTGTAAAGTTACGTCAGCGTGTCTAAAGGAAGAGAAATTGGCTACTGCAAAGTGGAATTTGTTGCAATTCACGCTCTGCCCATTTTGAACAATTTTGCTTGTTATTATTCTTTTCTATTTTGAGCTTCCTTACATAGGCTGATTTTAGCGCGAAAATAAATGTAGCTCGAATTTTTCCACATTTACTTTTTCAGAATAATATCTTTTCTGCGCAGGATGAAACCAATGATAGCGGGGTACTCTATGCCAAAGATCTTTTAAATGATACAATAACATTTACATTATAAAATATTAATATTTTCTTATTTTTCTCTCTTTTTTTCTTCTTTATTTTCATATTTCCCTGGCCTGGATTTAATCTACCGCTTTGTGACATAATTATTGACTCCACAATCAGGTGAGTAATTAATCAGCATATAACACTGTTGTCAGACTTTTTTTCCTTCCCCTTCTTATTATTGGGTTCACCTTATAGTTGATGTCACCGTTGTTTACATTGGTAGTGTCTACATTAGCGCCCTGTCTGACGACATGCTAGAAGTACTAGTCCATGACTACTGCATATACATGTAGGTACTGTTCAAAAGCAAAATACTCATCACTGAGCGCCAATTTTAAAAGCACCTGCCCTTATGGTGCGTACGCATACTGCCGGGCAACCAGATTCAGTACCTGGTCTCTCATTGTGCTTAGGGATGCAGACCATGACTACTGCACTATTCTACACTGTAATTTGTTGCGCTTTTGCAGGTTATTTGACACACCCTGTACATCATCTAATTTAGGCATTTTCTTTTATTTTCAAGAGAATTTTCTTAAGTGCATTGTTTTTCTTCAAACCTTTTTTTCCAACTCTTGGATTGTACTGCAAAAGGAAGTGATGAAGGATTTTGGTTTAGTCGAACAAAAAACCCATCTTGCAAACGGACCTATAAGGTGGGTCGGTCATAAACACCTCGCAAAATTAGCCGTCATGCGAGGCATATGAGGCCGACCTGTCGAGCGCTTAGCTGATCTAGGCATCTTTGCGTATTTAGCTATTCCACTGTGTAAGCATTATGTGTCAATCAAACAATGTTGTCATCGTAACACACGATTAGCTCCGCCCAAGTCTATTGACGACAACGTTCAAAGATGGCGCTTGATATCGATGACGTCTCCCGATAAATCATGGCATCATTATCAACCAATCAGCAAGCGCAATTTGTCCGGGATAAATCTTCCGTAAAACAACACAAAACATATCACAATGAATGTGTGCGCAAAAGGCATTGTATTATACTATTTTTACCAGGGTTGTCTCCACGCCGGTCGGGTGTAGCCGGCACTCACGCTGGCCGACCGGCACTAAAAAAACACCCCGGCACTTTTCTATTCTACATGGATAAAATCATTAAACTGCCTCATAAAATAAGAAATTATGTGGCAGGAACCCCCAAATAGGCCAAATTGCATTACAAAAAACCCTAAACAGGCCCTTGGACCCCGCGCCGTGATCTGCTGTGCTCCATTCGCTACACTCACTCCGCTCGCCATCTGTAAAATTAGCTGGTACTCAAATTGCCCTGGAGACAACCCTGATTTTTACAGAGCGCTCACCCTATTTTGGGGGTGCTCACACGGTCACACCACAACGCTTTGATGAAAGGCTAGGTCGGTTGGTCAGGATTTCAACAACAGAAATCCAAAGTTCTTCGAAGATTGTGTATCTCTTCCTCACGCACCCTGGCTACACCACTTTTAGAGCATGAATGTGATCCATCCTTTAAAATGTCAATGTCAGACCAAATTAACCCAGAAACATCAAAACCCTTTGCACTGCGAAACAAGTGGTTCATCTTATATTTCATCCTTGCTCATTAAGGGCCATCTCTTGACATAGCCTTAATCACCATTCATGTTCAGTCACGTGGGAGATGTATTGAACAGTGCTAAAAGCTATATCAAGTTCACTTTCATTAAACATGCAAGTTTTGATAACTGATACAAAGAGGGGTGTGTTCTGCATTAGGCAAAAATATCTTTGGTTGCCCTCCAAAAAAAGTTTAAAAACAAATAAACATTAAAAAAATAAAAAAAATAAAAAATAAAATAAAAAAAACTCTACATAGAATACCTTCCCTAATTTTCCATGTGTCAGAAATTGTTTTTTACGTTGAATTTTTCAAACTTATTTCTCCACACTTTTGATAATTTGTTAAACATTCAGCAAGTAACAAAATGATAAGGTAGAGTGCTTGACACCTTATTTCGGCTTTTTTGGGTTAATTATTAATCCATAATTTGACACTTTCCAGGCCTATTGGTTGGTTTTTCCATAGACAAAACATATTTTTCAGAAACTTTTCCCAATTTTCAAGGGCTATCTCTCAGGCATGTTTGTACTTATTTTAATGCATTTCACATGCTGATTCCAAATATGGTAAAGACATTCAGTAGTTTTGACATTTTTGAAACATTTTGTGACATTTTGGAATGTCGTCAGCAGACGCGTGCCGCGTGGAAAGTGTTAACATTCCACCATCTCCTCCCTTCCTCT
This sequence comes from Ophiura sarsii, assembly GCA_035610835.1. Lineage (NCBI taxonomy): Eukaryota > Metazoa > Echinodermata > Ophiuroidea > Amphilepidida > Ophiuridae > Ophiura > Ophiura sarsii. The sequence goes on from CM069456.1 coordinate 66,056,338, forward strand.
TCATGAGACGACAACAAAACCATTTATTTTTTAAGGCCATTATTTTGTTATCATTGCTAGTGACACAATTGCATACATTGATGCTTAGTTTATACAGACAGGCAACATTGAGAATGAACCTCCAGACTTTTGATCAGAGTGACTCAATTTAACATTGAATAATTAGTGTGATCTCTGTTCATCACAGTCTCAATCTTTAGGGGGGGGGAGACACTAAGTCTTTGTTTCCCTGCGCTATAGCTGATCACTTAGACAACTTTTGTTCATGACAAGCAGAAGAAAAGATTCCGGGCAACTGCTGAATGAACTTGCATCCATGAAAGTGACACTTGATTTTACAATGTAGTTAAAGACTGAATGAAGCACAGGGTCAGGAGTTTGTCAGGTTGTGAGAATCCATTTAGATTCTTGCAAAGAACAGGTTGTGAGCATCCTTTTATATGCTTGTTAAGAATAGGTTGCGAGAATCCATTTACATTCTTGAAAAGAATAGGTTGCGAGAATCTATTTAGATTCTTGCAAAGAATAGGTTGCGAGAATCCATTTAGATTCATGCAAAGAATAGGTTGCGAGAATCTATTTAGATTCTTGCAAAGAATAGGTTGTGAGAAACCATTTAGATTCTTGCAACGAAAAGGTTGTGAGAATCCATTTAGATTCTTGCAACGAAAAGGTTGTGAGAATCCATTTAGATTCTTGCAACGGAAAGGTTGTGAGAATCCATTTAGATTCTTGCAATGAAAAGGTTGTGAGAATCCATTTAGATTCTTGCAACGAAAAGGATGTGAGAATCCATTTAGATTCTTGCAACGAAAAGGTTGTGAGAATCCATTTAGATTCATGCAACGAAAAGGTTGTGAGAATCCATTTAGATTCTTACAACGAAAAGGTTGTGAGAATCCATCTAGATTCTTACAACGAAAAGATTGTGAGAATCCATTTAGATTTTTACAAGGAATAGGTTGTGAGAATCCATTTAGATATTTGCAAGGAATAGGTTGCGAGAATCCATTTACATTCTTGCAAAGAATAGGTTGCGAGAATCCATTTACATTCTTGCAAAGAATAGGTTGCGAGAATCCATTTACATTCTTGCAAAGAATAGGTTGTGAGAATCCTTTTAGATTCTTGCAAAAAAAAGGTTGCGAGAATCCATTTAGATTCATGCACAGAATAGATTGCGAGAATCCTTTTAGATGCTTGCCAAGAATATATTGCAAGAATCCTTTTAGATTCTTGCAATGAATAGGTTGCGAGAATCCATTTAGATTCTTGCAAAGAATGGGTTGCGAGAATCCTTGAAGTTCTGTGAAGTTTTGTACCGAAAATAAAGTCAAGATGGATGTATGAGTCTAGAAAAGTCTTTCCTGATAGTCAAACTACATTATAAGAGACAAAAAAATAATTGTAAACATTTATAAAAGATCACAGTGTATTGTTCATTCCAATTCTTATTTATCGTGCAAAAAAGTATAAACATGCATACATAATCAAATTTAAGCTATCAGTATTTTGCTAAGATTAAAGCGAATGAGAGACAATCACCTCAATCATTGTCAATCGATCAGACCCAATCAAATGTGTATCGTACTAGATCAACATGTGAAATGATCATAAACCAACCCCTAAAGCGTAATGCAATCAAAACATATTCAGGTTGCGTATTTCGGAGGTTTCATATTTACCTATATACATTTATGCGAGTAGACAATTATATTTTTGTCTGCCCATTAAAACATGGTACTGCGTAGCCAGCATACTGATCATGTTTACATGGTGGTTTTTAGTTGAATCAAGATGTAAGATACTGTAGCGTGACCATTATGTCTGATGTTACTGATTTGTTCTCGATATTCGTTCCATATGGTGGGGCCACTGCTGTATGCTATGTATGTAGGTATTTATTACACAGACAAATGTTATGGATATATGATGTAAATTAAAGGTATCATTTGTGTCTTGACATGGGGAGTTAAACACAGATCCTGAAGTTGAATCAAGATGTAAGATACTGTAGCGTGACCATTATGTCTGATGTTACTGATTTGTTCTCGATATTCATTCCATATGGTGGGGCCACCGCCCTCTGCTGTATGCAAGGTATCTATTGCAAAGACAAATGTAATGGATTATGATGCATCTTTGTGTTGAAAAGAAAACACTGTGTGAACAAATTGGGCCCAAAACAGGACACCCACTCTTTAAGTGTTATATCTATTACTAGTGCATTCACAGATGAGAAATTCTTTGTCTCCTCAACCTGACATTATAACGTTGTCCGTTCAGCAGGGCTGGAACTTTGGATTTTTTTCAATCAGCCAGTTGGGCAGGTAACTCCCAGAAATACCTGCCTGACAGAAATTCCACCAGCCATTGTAACTCCCTAACACTGTGAGTTTAAAAAACTTTACCCGCCAGTGTGGCGGGTACTTTCTTTTTGTATCTTCACCCGCCCGATGCAAAAGTTACCTGCTGGTGGGCGGGTGCTATTACCAGGCCCGCCGTTTAGTGTTCTTGATGTACTTGGAGATATGTACATCTTCCTCTTCTGCCTCAACCGGTATTATCAACATAAGATAGACGACACATCTTATGTTGCTTTCACAGCAAATAACGCCAGACTTAATCAATACTGCACAACATACAACACTTATTGCTCTGATATAAATGTGCAACACACTTCTCCCACCCACATGGAGTCTTTTCTTGTGTCTCACCCTGTATACCCTACATAAGATAGACAACACATCACATGTTGCTTTCCCAGCAAATAACGCCAGACTTAATCAATACTGCACAACATACAACACTTATTGCTCTGATATAAATGTGCGACACACTTCTCCCGCCCACATGGAGTATTTAACACACTTCTCCCACCCACATGGAGTCTTTTCTTGTGTCTCACCCTGTATACCCTACATAAGATAGATGACACGTCTCATATTGCTTTCACAGCAAATAACGCCAGACTTAATCAATACTGCACAACATACAACTGTAACACTCATTGCGCTGAAATATATGTGCAACACACTTCTCCCACCCACATGGAGTCTTTTCTTGTGTCTCACCCTGTATATCCTACATAAGATAGCCGACACGTCTCATGTTGCTTTCCCAGCAAATAACGCCAGACTTAATCAATACTGCACAACATTACATCACTCATGGCCCTGATGATATGAATGTGCAACACACTTCTCCCGCCCACCGGAGTCTTTTAGCTAATAGACCCTATTCACGCGGCAGCCATTTTCCAAAATATGCCACCCAAGCCTCGTTCTCGTTTGGTCTATCTGCGCCTCGCGCTGCACAATAGAACTGCGCGAGACGCGTGGTACCAAAGCGCGCGGCGTACGCATCCTCACGCAAGTCACGCAGGCGCAGGTATACGTAACGAGAACGAGGCTTGGGTGGCAAATTTTAGAAAATGGCTGCCGCGTGAATATGGTCTATTAAGGTACAGGTGGATGTTTATGTTAAGTGTTCATCCAAACATTGATTGCTGTGTCGTATCAGCTGGTGATTTTGTCTTCACTTATTTAATATTCGGTGGCATCTTCGAGTTATATCGAGGAATTGACGTAACGGTATTGTCATAAGTAGCATCAGGCAGCTATGTAGACCAAATGTCTGTATTAATATGTAAAGGCAAACAGATTTTACATGAAATAATTCTTCTTTTATACGAAGTCCAAGGCAAACAAAACCTGGGAGTAATTCTGTTATACCCTTCACAGAGGTATTCATAGTGCATCATCTTTAAGAACGACGCATACTACCAATGTTGGTGTGTAGGGTATAACAGAATTATGCCAAAACCGGTTCTAATGGGCCGGACCGCCCCATTCTATATGAGATTTTTCTTCTTTTTTCCAAAATTCGCAGAAAATTTGATTGAACATGTTCGCAAATTTGTCCAACATTTTTGGATTTTTTTTTTTAAATTACTCAATTTTCGTTGTTGAAAATTGTAAAAACAATTTCAACATTTCAAACATCTCACATTTTTTGAAATTTTACCAAAATTTCGCAAACATTTTGAAAGAAAAAACACAAAGTGTGGTCCAAAAATGTGTGGAACAGGGTTGTTTTTGTCACCTTTTTAATTTTTTATTTGACTCAGAAAAAATGGCATGAACTGCACCTGGCAGCCATTGGAATTCAGCCATTGGAATTCAGCATTACATTAAAAACTAAATCCAAGCAACGCTGTGAAAATAGATCCCTGGATCCACCCTCAAATGTCAAAGCTTAACAACCGGGGAATCGGGACACAAATTCAGCGTTTATATTCCACATCGAATGATCCAAAATCAGCAAACGGAATCAGAAACGCTCGCAGGCCACAAGGGTGCATTTAGAAATTATACAAAGGTTTGTTTGATGCAGGGATGGGTTGATAGGTTCAACTACAGGGTGAGTCAAACAAATACTGCAATAGCGGAAAGAAGCCATCTAGTTTGTGTTCTTATGTGTCGGATGCCGAGTGGACGGACATACATGTACATTGTGTGCCTCAGGTAACCCAGGACAAATGGTAAATGTGATTGACTTCGTTTTTTCACACAAAGTCACCAATAATTATGTTTTTCCTACTGTGTTTGAAAAGTTCCAATTTTGACTTTTGCATGGTATGGTTGTTTTACTCACCCTGTGTATTGCTTTGTCTGCCTCCTGACATGAGACATGATGGTTGATTGAATAGAGGGATAATGAGGTTGGTCTCTCAGAGGCTTTTGTATCCTCAGGTCCTCTTTTGAAAATAGAAGGGAATTGGTACCAGCAGGCCCGTAGTAACCAGGATGGATTTTTTCGTGGGAGGGGGTGGCAGATTTTGTCAAAGGTGGACCTTTTCCCCCCAAAAGACATGTTTACTTAGGGGGGGGGGGGGTTGCACATTATTCAACCTATTCAATAACAAAAGTGTAAAAGACCTATTTTGTTCTGCTTGTTACACTCGCAAAGAGCATTTTTTTTGACTTTTTTTTTGGGGGGGGGGGTGTGCTCTGTAAGCAAAACGAAAGACTCATTCGGTATGAGGAAGGGTCCTCATGTCTTGTGAGACAGACACTGGGGTTAAACAAGGATTAAAAAGAAAATGTCAGTTGTGGAACTTTTACACTCAAATTGAAAAGTGAGAATAAAACTATTTGAAATTGTTACCATGTTGAAAGGTGAAATTAACCTTTTGATAAGGCATGGCAAATGTTTGCTTGATGCTGTAGACAAGTCAAAAGTGGTAGTATCAATAGTGATTCGAGGGTTTCAGCACAGGAAGCCAAGTTGTTTACAGAAATTTGGAAGGGGGTGTCCATTATAAATAATACACTTAACCAAACCAGTCATCTGTAACAACAGCAGTCAATACATAAATTGTTGATCAACAAGAGTTGACAAGGTCTATACCAGGGGTTCTCAACCTGGGGGTCGTTTGGGGTTTTCCAGGGAGTCATGAAGGGATCATAAATATAGCTTTTTGGGGGAACCATTTTGATATTTCGCTCTAAAAAGGCTTAGAAAAAACTCAAAAGACACTTTCAAATGCTAAATTTCCTGCTCGCTACGCTCGCATCATATAACCAAGCAGTTTCAGTTTGAATAAATTGTTTTTTTTCTTTCTTTTCAGTTTTCATTTTGTGGGGAAGGAAAGGGGGGGGGGGGGGGGGTCACGGTACCGACTAAGAATGTCAAATGGGGTCGTGGGCCAAAAGAGGTTGAGAACCACTGGTCTATACAAATATGAATATATATTAAAACAAAATAATGAGAAACATACAAAAAACAGCATGTCAAAAAAGACATAAGGCCTGCACAACCATCGCCAGCAGAAAAATGAGTAGATGAACAAAAGCTTTCATTATGCCTCTGTAACAAAATCTGGGTCAATTTCTTTCTTAATCTCTACATTCAGAATTATTTTAGACCTGAATACTATAGTTCAGTCAGTTCCTAATTGGCAAAACCGGTTTGGAACAGCGAATCAATTCAGAAGAGTGTCACGCGCAAAACGCTCGCATGCCGCAACATGGTGCGCAGTGTCATTGTATGCGCGACGCTTGCGTATGCCAAAATCGCGCTTATACGCTTGGATTATTTTTGCGCACGGATAGATAAAAAACAAATATTTCTCGCCAATTTGGAACTGATTGAACTATAGAACTCGTTGGATGGAATTTACAACACCTACAAAGCCAATCCAACATAATAAACATCGTGCCAAGTCATCTATCAACAATGCCCAAATATGGGCTGTCATGCTATCATACTGTAAATAGTCAAATCAAATAGTTTAAAAAATAAAAAGCTTATTATTAGATTTATAAGTTGGCATTGGTTTACCCTCTTTGTTAAGGTGGACTAGATCATCTTTGACATAGCCTTGTCTGGCTTGCTTTGTAAAGTCAACATTGGAAATATGATAAGGATAATGTTGAATCTGGCAAGGCTTTTTGTGCTAGCTATCACGATAGCTAGCTCTTATAGCCTGAATTCAAAATCAATATTCCAAGTACGTTATGACTTCGAGTCACTTGGTTCAGGAAACCGTGACCAAATCGGTATAATTATCGAACGGGTCCAGCCAAATGACACTCTCATACGGTTATATTGGTTGAACGAGAAGTGTGACAGTGAAGCTTTGTATACCATTCACCCGTGTCGATGGCTTTGATTGGACGAGAGATGTGTTGAGGATAGCGCCTGGGCCGGGCGAATTAGACCATAATGATTTAATTGGACGTGAGGTGTTTGTTTACAAGGGGAGTCCCTCCATGTCGAGAATTTGTCATTCATTGACTACACAGTTAAGTTATGGCGCGCCATGTAAACACTGAAGTGTTTGCACTGTCAACACAGTAACAGTGTTGCTAGAAAAATGTGCGCATTATTTAGAAAAGCTCAAATTAAAGGTAGATGACCCGATCACATTCCGATTTTCAACTTGAAGTTTTCTATTGTACACGAAAGGTCATCCTTAAAAAAGTCGTGTTCCAAAGTTTGAGTTGCATAGCTCTAATGGTTCTTATTTTAGACGCACAAGATGCTGTGAACTGTACCCATTGAGAAGTACACAAACTATATCGGTGGTTACCACCATTCGCGGTAATTCGACGTTATTTCATCGATTTCTCCGTAATCATACCGATGTAGGCCGTCAAATTTCAGTATGATGATGAGAAAAATACGAGCTTTCATATGATATGAAAATCTCCGTATGTTTGAAATAATTCTGTGTTACGAAAATGTGATCGGGTCATCTACCTTTAATCTGGGAGCTGGTTTGTTTGCACCATGGACTTATCAGACAGGACTGGGCAGGCTTCATATCTCATAAATATAACGGTTAGACCTATTGTAAACATCCACCGTCAACAAAAGAATACTACTTGACGACATCTTTTAGAAATCGAACTCCTCAACATATATTGAAACCCATGGTCGTTAGTCGTTACCGCGGAGTTTGTTCGTTTTACCATGGTTTTACGTAATGACTGCTCGCTGCCCAGAGAGTGGAACTGTCCAATTTGTTGTAGGGGTGACGATTCACAGAAGCTGCTATCAGGGGCCGTATTTTGTTGGTATAAAACATCACAATATACTTGGTTATAACATGGACTTATTAGAATGTCCATGGTTATAACTACCACAAATCTCGGAATACTGTGGATATATTATTTTAACTTTCATTTACTTACTGTTCAGTATGTTACCCCTCAAACAGAACCGCTGTCTGATAAGTCCATGCTTCAACAAATTGATTTTCCATTAGAAGGGCTCATCATAAAACTGTACCATGTTGCATGAAAATCAGCCCACAGTGAGAGAAATATTACAGGTTTTTAAAAAAAATTTGGAGTGAGTTTCATGTTGAAGGTTTAAAACTATATTAGGAGACATAGTAGTTAGATGCCTATATTTCTATTTGACACCTCCCTGCTTAAATACACAGTTTAAAAGAAAACCGCCTGCAGACAGTTTGATAGTTTGGAAAAACTTATTTTTCTAGACAAAATTTGGGCTCCTTATGGGAAAAAACCTTCTGTGCTGCCAGTTTCTGCTTCCTGAATAGTAATTAATACGGTGTTTAAGCTTCTTAAATGAAGATAATTAATCTTTTTGATACTTTAATACTTCTGATGTGTTGGCAACTTAAATATTCCTTGGAAGTAACTATTTAAAAATACTCTATCAGGAAATTTAGTAGAATAACACTTTCTAAATAAAGGGTTCAACAAAAGAAAGTATACCACTTTCTTTATGTCATTTTGAGTAACATTCAACTTTTTTTGACTAAACAGGCTAAATAGGCATTTAGATGAATCTTTTAGGCATAATTTGATACCAAATTTGCCCCCTAACAACAAAGATAAACCATGAGTGGCACCATTTAAAGAAAATTGGTCTCTTTTTCGAAAGTCACATTTGTGACTGTTACTCAAAATGACATAAACAAAGTGGTATACTTTCTTTTGTTGAACCCTTTATGTATCATACTGCATATTCTACTCATTGCGGCACATAACACGCGCTTGCGTACTTTAAATGCTGCCTTGTATACACCAGGTTTGATGAGGATATTCTGGTCGTAAAAGCTGTAGGCCTATCTATTAAGTTACGTCACTGTCCAGAGGCCAAATGATGGATAGTACTGAGCTTATAAGTGAATTACAACCCAATCCGTGACGACTCAATTAAAAAAGATTTATTCAAGACTTGATTGCTTTAAATAACTTTATTACTGGTTCTGTGAACCAACCCGTGAAAAACCTAGATCCTTACCATGTAAATATATTCAACACAGTGGAACCATATCAAACAAAGTTGCCAGGCCTCACATTTTAATAAGTGTTAACAGAAGTTTGTGTCATTCGGTCATATTATAATAACATTATAAGCTTGGGACCTGAACCTGCTGAATAACACTTCGTGTTATCAGTACATTTGTGTTAAGAAGGTTCCACTGTAACAGAGTAAATTTTTTAAGTTTGTACTAATTCAATAGTTTGTTATTAAATAACTGTTAACTGTATTTATCAGTGATCATTTAGGTAGCATTTTGTGTAGCAACCGTTCCTTAAATATGATGACACTACTCTGGCTAAACCTGTTTGTTGTCTGCATGAAGAGTATGACCATTTCAATAATGCCTGTAACTTTGATATAACTACATTCGTGAAAGGTTCTAAACTATCATTATACATGTAATAGCCTACTATGATACACAATGCCAAGTTTGACAGAGAATTAATGAAAGGTTCGAACATGTCATAAAACTCAATCCCACGCAAATATTATCTGTAACCATACATTGATTCAGTTGATTGTACGCAACATTATGGTCCCTCCTGAACTTCTATTTGTACATGCCATTCATCACTCTCATCGTGAACATACATTACACTTGTTTCTAATAAGATTACACACAAAATAAGAAACCGTTTTGTGCTTCTTATGTAACTTGTTTTTGTATTTCTTGTTGATTGCCAGTAAATGTGTACAGCATCTTAGAGTCTCAATTAGAAATTGCACCATGACAACAACTAGAGGCTATTTACATGTTTCTAATTGACAACCCTGTGGTTACCTGAGACTATATTAGTCTCAGGTGGTTACATCATATGTAACTGTTCTACCGAAACCAAATGAATTGGGCAGAGCTCCAAACCGAGAAATAGCCCAAAACCTAATTGGGGTGATTTTTTAAGAATTTAATGCAAATATTTAATTTTTAGAGTGTTTATAACATTAATGTGAAAGTTTCAGATTGTCATTGTACGTACATCTTTAAAGGATGATATCTCAGTTTGGAGTTTTCATGAAGACTAACTGGAAAATGATATAACTCCGCTTTGGGAAGTCCGATTAAAAAAAGAAGAGTACCATAATTAAGCGGAACATCACATCTCTACTACAATAATCAATTACAAACTCAATTTTGATATCTTGCCTAATTGTGTCTGATTTCGGTAGACCTCGTCACATATACGGACAACTATACTGCAAATTTGTCTTCATATTCATTACTTGATATCATGCCCAAATTTGCCAATACATCCACTGCCTGCTCTTGTGCCAATCTCTGATTACCCAATGTTATTATTCTACCAACTGCTTTCCTAAAAAATATTAAAGTCTTTCATTTGTACTAGCACCTCCCTTTTAAAGGGTTTTTTATTGTTCTGGTGGCTGTTTACATTTCTTCAAAAAAAAATTGTCGTTGATAAATTCTATTTCCCCAGCATTTGCCCATCAGTTTTCGAAATAGTGGTAGTCTGTGCTCCCGAAATTACTAAATTTACTGGCAAACAGAAAAAAGTGTCTTAAATGACCCGCTTGTTTTTTCATGTGTTTTTTTAATTTCCTAAAAAATCAGCCAACTTTAGGTCTAAATTGAAAATAATAAAAAATAAACTTTTTTGTTGTTGTTGGCCTAACCTGTTTTTTCTTGTTGATTATCCAAGATTTTGACACCAAAAAATTGACTTGTCTATTTTCACGTACAAATAAAGCAAAAGCAACTTAGTCTGTTTTGTCTTCTCTTTTTATCGGCACTTTGAAGTCATAAAAAATGCAGATAACTAAAATTGTGGCGGATAACCAAAACCTCCTGCTGGGTTATTAGCGCAAGTGCATTGATTTTTATTTGTTCCAACAAACAACACATATGCATGCATCGACACAATACAAATCAAATTCACATCTAAATAATCAATTTTCAAAAAAGGGTTTCTATATCAATAAAACACTTGAAGGTTTTGGAGTAATTCTGTTATACCCTTCACAGAGGTATTCATAGTGCGTGATTTTTAAGAACGACGCATACTACCGATGGAGGTGTGTAGGATATAACAGAATTATGCCAAGGTTTTTATATTATAGAAATCTGTATGCAAATCATTTAAAGGTAGATGACCCGATCACATTTTCGTAACACAGAATTATTTCAAACATACGGAGATTTTCATATCATATGAAAGCTCGTATTTTTCTCATCATCATACTGAAATTTGACGGCCTAAATCGGTATAATTACGGAGAAATCGATGAAATAACGTCGAATTACCGCGAATGGTGGTATACCACCGATATAGTTTGTGTACAACTCAATGGGTACAGTTCACAGCATCCTGTGCGTCTAAAATAAGAACCATTAGAGCTATGCAACTCAAACTTTGGAACACGACTTTTTTAAGGATGACCTTTCATGTAGAATAGAAAACTTCAAGTTGAAAATCGGAAATGTGATCGGGTCATCTACCTTTAATTAACATTGATTTTAATTATTAAACTTATTATAGATTTCTATGTAAAAATATTTGTTGTCAAAACAGTGCTACTTTGAATAGCGCAGTACGTGATTTGATCACAAATTTTGCCTGCAAGGAGGACTATCAAATACCGAAGCCCTACATTTTCTTCCGCTATTCGCTGGAAAGTACCCTAGGATAAGGAAATTATGCACACCGAGCATGAAAGCCAAAATTGTAAAAGAGAGATCATTGAATCCCCTAATTCATGTAGAATCTGATAATTCAGGGGGTGATGGTAAGGGGGTCATTCTAATACTACTTGCCCATTTTAGAACCCATTCTAGATTGGTAGAGTTTAAAATTAAGGGGGGAGAGGGAAGTGGAGAGGGTCATTCTACCCGGGGGGGGGGGGGGGGGGCACTGACATCGGAAAAAAAAGGGTATAGGTATGTGCTGCGCTGAAGACCCCCTTTGTCACTCTCTGCTGCGGTTAATAATTAAGAACGCGACATTGAAAAGGATAGAACAAAGTGCAGTTTACATTTTAACACTTTGGATTTGAACATGCAGTACAGTGTGACAGGTATGTGTATGGGTTGCATTGATCAATTGATGCATCCCCAATCCCCGTCTTACTATCGAGCAGTGAGTTGTCGCTACCAGTTAATCAATAATCTGCCTGTTGCTAGTCCGAGGCTGCGTGTAGACGAACGAAATGTTAAACTGAAAAACGGACTTTGTTTTGGTTTAGGGCACATAACTGAAAAAAATATTCATTCAATCTTCATGTGTAATATCTCAAATTAAAAACAAGAAATTTCCTTACAACTTTATTGTCTAATTTTTTTACATAGGAGTTATAGTTTTGGAGTTGAGAGCATATTTATTACCTGGTCAGTTACTTATTTTGAGGATTGTAGTTCAGTCAGTTCCAAATTGGCGAGCTTCCTTTTGACAGCAAATAAATACAGAAGAGCGTGGATGTGCGTAAGGCCCGTGTTGCGCAACGGGCCTTATCATACATCAAATGCGTGAGTATGGATTTTTTTTTAGTGTGGAGAGATAAAACCCACACATTTCTCGCCAATTTAGAACTGATTAAACTATAGTATGTATGATGAACTGGAAATGGTCTTCACAACACCAGAACAGTAACATCACATAATCAGACATCAATTTGAAATGGATTTGAAACATATAATATCTAATATAACCGTTATAACAGTACAACCCATGGATTTATCGACTGCACATTTAACGCAAGTTTATGGACGAGTGCATCGGTGCGGTAGTAACCAGTGCGATGACCGCTTTAATGTGTGCTAATTGCAGCTCTCGGCTTAGTGGTGCCGTTATATGTTTAGTAGAATTTATATTGGGGCCATTAGGGATGCTGTGGTAGTTCGTTATCGGGGATTGGTGGGAAATGGGTACATGGCACTTAGGCGTCATAGAAATAAAGTCAAAGCAAACTGCCATTGCAGTGAACCGACTCGACTGCATGCCTTGACCATGCTGAAACATGTTGAGTTACCGTTGCTGTGAATAAAAGGTTATCATAAAAGCAGTCAATCCTGTGGTCAAAGGAAAGGAATGGGGATGCAAATCTTGTCTTTTGAAGCGTTATGCTGATAAGATTGGCGGCGAGTTTAAAGGTGAATGTTCCAATCACTTTGCCCATCAACATATTTTGATATCAGAAGAAACCTCATATTTTTCTTGTTATTTCTGTAAAATGTTTGCTGCAAGATATGTTCCATTTAGACGTTATGTGCCAAAATGCAGTGAATTACTGCCAAGGGGGGTTAACCACCCGGTCAGTTTGTGCGTTACTCACTGGGCAAATTTCCGGGGGAATTTCATGTCACCTTGTGCTTCTAAAATAAGAACCATTGGAGTTATGCTACTCAAACTTTGGAATACAACTATTTTAAGGACGACCCTTCATGTAGAATAGAAAACGTCAAGTTGAAAATCAGGCCAGCAATCGTAATACCTAAGTTGTTCGAGTGGACTATGAAATACAAATTGCTCTCAGCTACCTGCCAGATCAGTCCTGCACAAGTTGGATGGAAGTTAACTGCAGCAATTCAGGTAGTTTGGGGATTTGCGACCAGTAATGACCTGTCTCGATTAGGAAGTCGCTGCCCATGATTTGCCGTGCAGTTGGTGCAATAATGATGTAAAAGACGCCCTGAATTGTTCAGCGACCTGAATAGTATGCAATCAGCACTAAGGACAGACTTGCCCCCCCCCCTTAAATAGCGTTCCTGTATGGAGATATCAACACTTCCTACACTGAGTCTATTACCTTCCTAGCACCTCATTACCCATTCTAAAATACACCTTGGGAGAGATGAGTAACTAAGACTAGATGAGTAACTAACTAGAGGCAAGGTGTATTACTCAAAAGCCCTTACACTTTGACCATAGTGGGGACTTGAACCCCCAGTCTTTATGTTGCGAGTCCTGTGCACTATTAGGCAAAAAAAGAACGGAAGTTCATTTGCCTCTTAGGTTGGTCGGTCGGTCAGATTTTTTTATTATTATTATTTTTTTAGATTGTATAGATAAACAAACACATACAACACAAGAACACAGATTTTAACTTTTAATATTTACCAAATAAGTGAGTAATTGACAATTTTATACGGTTAATTGTTTAGAAATATCAAAAATCATTAAAAACACAATTTCTTTAAAACAAATGAACAAAAGAATGAATGCATTTACTACAGCAATTTTTAGGTAACATACACAATAGTTATAAATGCAGCCATAAATTGACCAAAAACCCAACAAATCTGTTGTTTTATGGGCAAATAAACCTCTCAGGTAGGGTCGTCACTTGATCTTCCCTCATTTGGTGTATTTCAACAATTTTTGAAATTACTGTAAAAAACACACCTTAGATTGAAACTGTGTACGAAGCAGAACTTTTCAGATTAAAAAAAAGAAGAAGATTCATTCAAATTCTTTTTTAAACAATTTGGTAAAAAAAAAAGGTTTTGTGTGTCACCAAATGCTAAACATATTTCCAAGTACTATTTACAAATAGCATGATTTATTTCAAAGTGAATCCCTGGGACTGTCATCTAGATAAACTCATGTTACCTCAGCATTTGCAATATTAATAAAGTAAGCGATATAAATGTCAACCACAAGCCTCGTTTATTATGGAAACATTGAATTGAATTTCATATAGGGAATTGTGTCAGAGAAACCGTTTATGATAGGTTTGAGGTGGTGGGGAAATGCACAAAATAAAACATGTTTGACTTGCCTGACCATCCTAGAATTTATGGCTTTCTGTTTAATTTTCGAACATTTGAAGAAAATAATTAATAGTCACATTTTCAAAAAAACATTAACAGGTTTAATACACAACCCCCCCAAAACAAACAAAATTAACAGGTTTAATACACCCCCACACATACACCCACAACACATAATTCTTTAATTAAAAACAAAATCACATATTTTTATCCCAAATTTTGAATTTGTAGGATTTGGATAATTTTGAAAACCATGGATGAAATGGAATAAATCGCTAACAGGCCAGAATTATGCATCGGTAGTCAATTTCAGCACAAGTGTGGTTGGTACAGTCAACTCTTAACCCTAACCCTAAACCTCCTCATCACTACAAAACACTACACTTCTAGAGGCTGGTTGTACCAGTCAACTCTTAACCCTAACCCTAAACCTCATCACTACAAAACACTACACTTCTAGAGGCTGGCAGGCAGGCTATCATATGCTGAAGGAAATCATAAGATTTTCGAAGCGGACTCTGTGGCGCGTTTAAGTAGGGGTGGGACTTTCATTCAGGCTACCTGAGTTCAGACCCCCCCCCTAATTTGCCCCCCTTTTCTCCCCTGTTTTATTCCCCAAAACACGCCTTACGGGTTGGAGTTAATATCTGTCGGGTATTTAAGAGAGTGTTTGTAATTTAGGTAGACGAAAATAGAAAATCAAATGCATGAAAATAAGCAATTTTATAAAAGTATGACATTTGAAATGTCTTATTAATTCAAGCAAAGCTTCATTAACCCTAACCTTACCAGACGCCACAGCAAATAGCTGCTGTACCGCATGCCTCACAATTCTATCTCGTGGCACGATCCGGCAAGCTGTCAAATGGTCTCGAAATAGTTAACCCAACCAGTTAGGCCCGGGCCCGGGTTCGATCCCCGGCGTGGGCGAACAGTTATCTTTCCCCCTAAATAGGACCCGTTTTTCTCCCCTGATAGTTTAATTGTCAAAAACATGCTTAGGGAGTTACGGTTAAGAGCATTTTGCCATTCTCGCTTTCCCTCATTAATGCCAATATTTCAAAATACTACATCATCTCCTCGATCGTTTTGCGCTACTTGTTCTTTTTACCGTCGTTTTACGCTTACATTCCTGCATAATTCAAGAAGCCTTCAGGGGAAGTATTAAGATTAAGAGCGAGCCATCTTCTTGTATGCCTCACACAACTTCCGCCTCTTTAGCTAAACCCTATTCATATTTCAATATTTGCAGTATAGCAACCGCAGTGTACGGTCTTATTCGCAAGCCTTTCAATGGCCCCTCTAATTGATCAGTTTCCATCCAAACCTCATCTTGGAGCTTTTGACTAAATGTATGTGTAAAGACTGATGTATCAAAAGGAATACTGTTTTAAGGTAGGGGATGTATTTTGTAGTGAAAATGCCTATCGTTAGAAGCCACATCTCAGAAATTGCAAATGACTTGTTGTAATCTCTGTGGTTCTTAATGGCCCTTTATATGTGTGTTGTTGCATGGCATGGTACTACATAAAATACTGATTTGAAAAAGAATAAAAAAGGATTTTGCATTGAAAAAAGTGATTCTATATTCATATTTTGGAAGTTGAAAGAGGTATATCGTGGCATCTTTCTATGGTTTGAATGAGAGTCCAGGGCTCAAACTACACAGGGGTAAGGGGCGATTAGTTTTCACAAAATAGCCCTTTGAGAACATTTTGGCCTAAAATTGTAAAATTACCTAAAAATGCATTTTTGGCAGAATTTGCTCAAATAGCCCTCGTACCCAAAAATGTATTTTAACCCCTGAATGAGACATCATACCGCTAAGACAAGTCTTCTTGCTCTCCCATTGCTCTCTTATTGAATATTAACTCAGTTGTTCATTTTCAATTTCATGCATTCAACTGGCTTATCCACCTCATTTATCACATTTTTGTGGGATTTAGGGTTCTTAAAACCTCATTTTCAAAACTTGGCAATTAAAGTATACCCTTGTTCTGAATTGACCCCTGCATTCCTCCAATATATGCAGCTCATAGCAAGCTCAAAGCCACAGATTATACCGATTTGTATTGAAAATGAAACGGTCACAATGTTTCAATGGCCAGCTGTCTTGTCTTATTTGATGGATTGGTTGGGAAATGTCTTATTAAAGTCCATACACTAATGGGGATAGGTAATGAGGGCTGACCAAGCAACGGACCTTTACTGACTGCTCGGTATGGACATTTAAAATGATATGCTATATTCATATTGATGCTGTATCTGATAGGCCCGGTACTTTTGCATGCAGATATTTTTGCAATTTCAAATTTTGTAAAGGGTTGCATTCATGGTTGTGGAAACTGTTATTTATATGTGATGCAGCTCATCATAAGGGGGGGGACTTTGTGGCTGTGTGTTTTTCATGAAATAGCAGAAAACGGACAGAATAAATAAATAAATATAAATTGTAATATTTTATAAAGCATCACAAACCTTATAATCTATTGTAAAAGTGGTAACTTTGTGTGCGTTTAATCTTTTGCGCTTTGCTGATTTTAACTGTTTTTGGTCTGTATACATTCACGATTTGTAGCTTCATCACATCGACGCACAAGAAATACATCTGTGTGTGATTATTTTTGCGATAGCCGATTCGTGGGTGAAAAGCGCAAAAATATACGTAGCGTAAAATTGCCCACTGTTACAGTATTTGAACACGTACAGGTTACTCTTCATCGTTAACAGGAAATCGCGACACAAGCGCACGAACCCAGCCATGAATGGCACGAATATGAAATGTAACAAGATGCTATATGAACTTGAAATACTAATGATGCACTAAAACTGTTAAGTGCCCCAGAGGCGGCGTACAAATACAAGGATTGTGTTTTATTTTGTTGTACGGGCAAACAGACCTCTGGGTAGGATCTGTCGATTGAGCAGTTTTTTGGTTGTCTTTTAAATTGGGAATTTTCGAACAATATCATATAGTTTCAAAAATGGTCAAAAAAAATTCTAAAAAAGAAAAGAAATTGTTTTTCAAAATAAATTCCCAACATTTTTCTAAAAAGATAATTAAAAAATAATGGGTCGGTTAGGACCGTACAACAAGTCTAAGGGGCTGAAATATTAGATGATTCAATATAAGATGCAATTTTAGCGTTTTTTACCAAATACTGAATTTGCTACGAATGCAGCAAATTTTGAGCCCAAAAAAGTGATTCTTTGGTCCAAATTTTAAAATCAGCATTTTTTGTGAAATTTGGATTCTCCGACTCATTTCCTTTCCATAAATGTATACTTTTTATATACATAATATTAATAGTAAAAGTTACAGCGCTCAATAAATTTCATGTTGCGAGGGTTAACAGCCCCCCCCCCCCCCTTAAGGGAAATACGTCCAACCGACCGACCACCCTACCTGGAGGCAGGCTAGGAAATAAGGACCACAGGACCAGGGGCCACTTTTAGAAAAAAACGGCCCCTGGTTCACTTGCTTTTGTCATGAACCAGGGGCCGTTTTGGTGGAACCAGGGGCTGTTTTTAAAAAAGGTGTGGCCGTTCATGATGAGTTTATCCCAAGAAATTTCTCTTACGTGACTATGGGCGTATAAACAGGACCCGTATCCATCCCGCTCTCCGTGAACACACTGAGAGTAGAGCGCAGCAGACCCGCTATAACCTGCATAGTGCATACAACCAAGTCCAGCGTCGATTTTAAGCGGAGTTGCATCTCGAAATGCGACACATTTTTGAAGATTTGCAATGCTATTGCACAAATATGTCGCAAATACTGACGCAAACATATTCCCTACTTGATATTTGATCACGTACCATCAAAGTCAAACCAACAAATATAGAGTTTCATCTTCAAATAACTAGAAAAAGTGTGATAAATCTAGATGTATCGGAAAGTTAATATTTCGTTTTCGTCAGAGTCAAAATCCCCATTGCTTTACATGTAATTGCGCAGAATTTTTTCCGTCGGTTTAAAATTGGTTCAAAATGGCGGATTTCTGCGCAGGTTGGAGAATTTTATAATCATGACGTAATTGACGTCACATTTGATGCTAGTCTTGTTTCCATGTCGCTGAGTGTTACGAAAAAGCGCCAACAAAATGACTTGGAATAAAACTAGTGGTGCACCACGGACACAAGGAATCATAACAAAATGGCGCGCGATCGTAAGAAGGTGTGAACAAACAATTATGAATTCCTTCGTGTCAAACCAGGTCTGACAACGGGCGCCAAAATGGTGAAATTATAGGCGCCTGTACTCTTCATTTTTTGCCAATACGGGCGCCTTTTGCCGTCCGACGGGCGCTGAACGGCGCCTGTCGCCCGCTTATTTCCTAGGTTGCCTGGAGGTCCGTTTCCCTTAGAACCGGGTTTTTTTCCCGTTGCTTAATAGGATGTTATGAAATTTACAGGAAAATGATATCCATGGTTAAAAAGGTCATATGAATCTGAAAGTTATCCTCCGATATTCTAATAGCCCAATCTACCGAAGATAATATTTGATTGGATATATAGCATACAGAGCAGATAATGGTATCAATATACTGGGTAAATAATTTATATGGTTAAAAAAGGTCAGATAAATCTGGGTATAAAATAAGAGTGTAATATTTCATGGGCATGATACACTATAATGTAAATAATATGATCTAAACAGGTCGCATCAGGCAGAGAATTTAATATCCTGCTGTCTACTAAAGATGAACAGAAAAGGTTACATAAATCTGGGAGTTCATTTTATCCTCTATTAAATTAAATGTCTCCAAAATATTATCTACCGATGATGATAGATTTGAAACCCTAATCACCCCAAATCCAACAGAAGCACCGGGCAGGTGCTCCGGCATGTTCTTAATGAAAGAGTAACATTTCCCTCCAAATGCCAAATTTTCCCTCCAAATGATCAAATTTCCCGGCAAGGAGCTTTCCGTATTGCCTACTTTTTCAGCCTGTGCCGGCATTCCCCGCATATATTTGCTCAGAATAGTTATTTTTGGGAGAGTGACCCCCTTATAGCGCGATGCATGATTCCCATATTTTGTGTCATTATTTGTCCTGCCCCGCCCCCCTGTACACTAAAGAAAAGGCTACCTAAATCCAAGAGTCGATCGATCCTTCAATAGTCTCAATTTTGTTTCCCGTAAATGCTGTATAACGAAAACATTCAAAAAAAGTTACATAAATTTAGGGGTTTATCCTTTATGAATATAATTTGCCCAAACTAATAAATATCAACCAAATATGATAGGCTTTTTGTATAATAGATGAAAAAAATGCAAAATGTGATATTAATGATATACAATTTAAATATCAGCAATGGTTATTAAAGCAATATATATCCGGGTTATCCTATACATAATATACCATTATATGGATGTAATATACTATGTAAATAGCATCTTTGTCTCATAAATTACAGAATTGATCCTTCAATATTTTTTATGAAACTGCTATCTAACGAAGATAGTGTACAGTTACAGTAATAGGAGATCTATCATAGTATGCTAAGTAAATAACATCTATGGTTAAAAAGTCATACAAATATGGGTAATAATAAGAATATACTATTACATGATGCACTATGCTATGTAAATAACATACACAGGCCGTTCAAATAATTTATATCTCCTCCTCATAACATTGCTAATATGAATGTCAGCCTAATGACAATTATAACTCTCTGACCAACCACAAAGGCTGTTCTTCGGGCCCAACATGCCCGAACCATTTTTCAATTATTTGATTTGATTTTTTCAAATATTTTTGAAATTGTTTGATTTTTTTTGGATTTTTTTGTGTGTGCAAAATTCAGCAAAAATGGTTGAAAATTCACCGAAATGTCACAAACCTTTGAACGTTTGAAGAAGCAAAAAACGGCGCCCAACTGACCGACTCTACTTCCTAAGAGGTCCGTTTGCCCGTAGAACAGTTGGGTTTTTGTTGTCACCTTGGCTTAAAAAAGACAACCTTGTACATGCAGAAATGTTTTGTTTTTCAAAGATGACATACAATTGCTTTCAGAGATCTTCTGACAAGACAAAAAAGAATACAGTGGAAACAAACCTAAGGGGAATAAGAGTAGTATACATGTATGAATGCTGACTTGGATTTGTAAATTATGCAGTACATATTCAAAGGTCACATGTATTATGCTTGTAAAATAGAGGACACAAGTTATTCAAGCGCTGTTTTACAACTCGTTTGAAAAATACAATAATTTCCCCATATATTTTGAAGGCACATAATAGAGAGGTGGCAAACCTGAAAATAAGATGTGTGCACACTATAGTTGAATCAGTTCCAAATTGGCGAGAAATATTCATCTCTCCGCGCTTAAAAATAATCCAAGCGTAGGCACGCGATTATTGCCATTCGCACATGGTTTTGGTCGCACGCACGCGTCACGCATATGATGCACAGTTCGCCTGTTGTCTTCATGCGCGCCCGCGTCCTTCTGTATTTATTCGCCGCTGTAAGCAGGCTTCGCCAATTTGGAACTGATCAAACTATAGAAAACAGCGGATCTTCACACCTGTCACATTGTGGCAATTTACCGTGACGGATTAATCCGGTATATTTCCCTAATTCCACCCCGTTATTACATTTTGCAAGTTGTCGTATCTGCTCCTCGTTAAGCTATCACGGCTACAATTAACCTGAACGACACGGTTCATTTGGTAATGTAATGACTCGTAACTGTGTGTGTGCTTTAAGAAGGAAGATCGTATCTGGATCATGAACACATTTGGAGTAGATTGGCTGTTCCATTTGAAATCCATACACCCCCTATGGAAACATGACCTTAATCTTCCACACAGGGAGTGTAGATCTCAAATGGAGTCGCCCGTGCAGGTATAACCCATTTGAAAACCATACTCCCTGTGGGGAAGATTAAGGTAATGTCTTAATTCCATACAGGGTGTATGGATTTAAAATGGAATAGCCCATTGGATTTCTAATACACTTTTCAATACCTGTATGGATGACCATTGTGATAGTCACTGTCATAATGCTATGGACGTAATTCAAGCTATTTCACGCAAGCATGTTTTGTTGTTTGCGGAGTTGTATGAAATGCGTGAACAACTATGCCTGCATGCGCGTGGCGATTTCAAGATTGACCAATCGGAACGCTCGGTCATTTTTGGAAGCGTCCGGTCCGGTACGTACTCGCGCACGCATTATTGGGATTGAATTATGTCCGTAGCATCTAATTATGACGCGGACTATAAAAGCGCAGGATATTTAGCCTTTTCACATAAAGTAAGATCAATTTAATAAATGTGTCAAAAAATATTAAGAAATTGATTTTCAATTGCCAATTTTTCGGCTATTTTGAGATGCTCCTTTGACTTTTGAGGAACAAAATTTTGGTGAGTTTAGGACCCCCATATTCATAAGTAGAATGGCTTAGAACAAGTGATTGCTAATTTACAAATTTTGTATCATTAGAAAGATGAACACATCAGCTATCCATTGACAGACATAACACAATATGAACTTATCACAAGACATCTTAAAACATTGAAGATTGAAGAAAAAACAAAACATTTTTTGAGGGGTTTATTTTGTTTATTTTTGCTGACGAACAGTACTGACTAAACGTGATTCGTGACAAGACAAAATTGGTAAATGTCAATTTGAATAATGTTTCTAGTGTGTATTTTAAAGCATTCTTTTCACGCAAACTTATTCATTTCAGACAGAAAATAGTAATATTTTGACAAATTGGGTAAAATTTCCTGATTTTTGAGATTTTAGGGTCGGTTGCTGAGGACAGGGCAACACTAAAAAACACTAAAAAAAAGAGGTCTGTACCATTGAACTGAATTGACTCTCCGAGTAATCACATGATTAATTTAATATAGCAATCGTATTGAACCTTTGTCTCGTCATAATTAGCGCATCAATATAGAATATTGCCAACTTGTTGTTTGTCTACCTCTAGAGAAACCCCGTCACAAACATGTCAAGCGTTAGATCCATTCACCATCTGTGACCGGGAAAAATGGGAACCAATGCGTCATTGTTACCAAAGCAATCGGTTTTAAGGTTAATTATTAACCAGTGATTTTAGAAATGCAATCTTCACATCATAAATGTTTTTATGGCAAATCTGTAGAACACGATACCATTCAATTGTCTGCTTGTGTGTAGGCATGGTTTTAATAAAACAAATCCATATCGTGTGTTCTGGTAGCGCCAACAAATTCTCTCAAGTGCTGTACAAAGACTGGCGTAATTAACTGTTTTGTGACGTAACCCTAACCCGACTGGGGGATCGAACCGGGGACCCTTCAGACTAGGGCTGGGAATTTCGGGTATTTGTGTACCCGGGTACCCGACCCCCAACCCCCTCCCCTCCGCCAAAAAAAAAATTATTATTATTATTATTTTTTTTTCCAATTTTTTTTTTCAATTAAAAAAATTATTGGAGTATACTAATGCACTCCTTGTAGCTTCCTGTCCATTTCTATAACACCAAAGGTTAAGGATATTGTGCGCCTGTTTCTTAGGACTATGGGCATCACTTAGTTTTGGCATGTGACCCATCATTTCCATGTAACCTCTATCTTGGTGTCACAATTAATTAAGAAATATTTTCTAAACAACAAAGACATACATATGAGAATGATAAAAGGTTAACATGATCAACCCATGAATCTGAAATATGGGTCATCTAAGGTCCTGTTTTGGACTTGGAAAATTAAATAAAATGTTTTAAAAAAAAGCGTAAAAAATAAAAAATAAATAAAATATTATTATTATTTTTTTACATTTCGGGTATCGGGCACCTTATTTCGGGTACCCGGGTACCTTATATCGGGCGGGTACCCGTTTGCCCGCCCGAAATTCCCAGCCTTACTTCAGACCCAAAAACCCTGCCCCCATAACTTATGGGCCATAAGCAAGCCACAGCTCTCATCTCAGCTACTTGTTCGCGCAGTATACTGCACTGACTATATAAACTGCTCACAAAAAGTATCGAAACACTTAGAAATGATCCAATATATAACGGCTCGAAAAGGTATGCATTAATCGAAGCAAATAACCAAGTGCATAATTTTGTTCTGCGTATTTTGACACCTCAATCGTTGAGGTACGATGTTGCGGAGCGGAGTTATTGTCATTTCAATGAGCGTGGGTCCAGTTTCCAAGGTGACACTCATCCCTATTGAAAATCACGAATCTGATCATTCTAAACAGTAATGCAAACCTCTTTCTATAGGGTGATTGTCACTTTTGAAACTGGACCCACGACCATTGAAATGACAATAACTCCGCTCCGCAACATCGTATCTCATCGATCGAGGTGTCAAAATACGCAGAACAAAATTATGCACTTGGTTATTTGCTTCGATTAATGCATACCCTTTCGAGCCGTTATATATTGGATCATTTCTAAGTGTTTCGATACTTTTTGTGAGCAGTTTAGACTCGGTTGATTTTGATTATGTCATCAAAAACCGTCCACACATGCGCTTCGAGATAGGCTTGCTTGGAGTATTTTGGAGTACTCAGGGGCGTTATGAAAGCAAATAATATCTATGATGTATCCAAGAAATCACTTTTTGATCATCGTAAAATTAAGAAAGATTATGAAAAATATATTCCACAGTGACCAACCTGATTAAAATCTCAAAAATTAGGGTCGCTAACATTCTTTTTCCAAATTGTCAAAATATTCCAATTTTCTACGCTGAGAACGTTTGCTTGATAAATTGTCTTTAAACTATAATCACACTAGAAACATTAGTCAAATTTACATTTACCAGTTTTGTCTTGACATGACCCATGTCTGTCAGTAATATTTGTCAGCCAAGAAAAAAGGAAAATTGACCAACCGACCCGCCTGGCTAATCCTTGGTTATACTCAAAAGTCACAAGATTTCATCCGACCCGCCCGGCTAATCCTTGGTTATACTCAAAAGACACAAGATTTCATTCTCATGGATTACATGTAATATCAGAATTTGATGATGATATGAATTAGTCAGAAATGCTATTTCTGTATTATGAGGGTTTTGAGCCGCATCTACAATAGCTGCCATGTGTAACATTGCATTTTCACATGGGTGCCCTTTTAAAATCAGAAGTGTATACCACCCGGGGGGGGGGCACTGACATTGGAAATAGGTATAGGTATGTGCCGCGCTGAAGACCCCCTTTTTCACCCTCTGCTGCTAGCTCTTATGACCCCCCTTTTGAGCCTGCATCAGTTCTTAAGACCCCCATTTTGTTGAAAATTCAAAAATCGCAAAATTTTGCGTTCCAAAGCCCCAATTCTTCGCAAATTTTGCTTTCAAAAAAAAAAAAAAAATTGAAATCAAAATTGAACTATAGGCCAGTTCTCAAGACCTACTTTTTTGAAGAAAAAAATCAGTTCCCAAGACCCTATTTTTCGTCAAAAAATCCACTCAGTTCAGTTCAGTAGCCCCCCTTTTTGAGACCCTGTGCGGCACACCCCTACCCCAAAAAAAGTTGAGTGCCCCCCCCCGGGATATACCATGTGGCAGCTATTACAGATAGTGACTTTTCACATCAATAGGTTTCTCATTAAAAAGATCATAGCTGTAATAGCTGCTCCGAGTTACATTTAGTTTATATATACCAATTGCCCAGCATATAATCAACTCCATATAACAAGTGGCAGCTATTTCAGATAGGTAGGGCCTTGTGGCGGTAATCCCTTGATTTATCTTGATATTATGAGAACTTTTTTGTCAGGAAAAAAAAGAAGAAAAAAGAAGGAAAATTGACCCGACTTCTGTCCAGAACCTTTGTCGCAAGAAAAAGGAGCATCAATTTCAATTCACCCTCAGAGAATCAAATGCCTTCTCCTCCCATATGGCGGGGAAAGTATAGGCAAAGCTTCCTTGATTTTATTAACGTCTTTAAAAGTGCGACGGTTGGTACGACACGAGCACAGTTGAAATTGAATTACGACGTGAACGCACCATCATTCTACCGATGAGCAGTGCGTACCAAATTAGGTTATAACAATCCTAGACGGGAAGGAAAATAAATGGGGAAAATAATTGATGTTTTTAACCCGCGAGAAAGAGAGATGGATTTGTCAGGGTTTCGTTTATAGTATATATAGGTTAGGCCTTCTGGTGAATTGAACTAGGAAATGTTGTGTAGCCAGGGGAAATTAGCAAGTGGAGATGGGGCTTCTGGATCAACAACATATTTGTTAGATCGCGGTGTTCTTGTTTTAGCTGCATGAACTCTGCCTAGAACTCGCAAATAATGTGCTCACGGGTTCTAACTGTGATGTGGTGGGTGCAATGTACCTAGGCCCCAAAAAAGAAAAAGGTTGTGTTGCCCTCAGCTACCGACCCTAAAATTGTAAAAACTAGGGTCCCAGTTTATTCCCAGTTTTTTTTCTCTTTTTTTTTTCCAATTTATTTTTTTAAGATTTAAATTTGATCTTTAAGTGTCTAAATGTGACTATTTCTTGCTTGAAATGAATAAGTAAGCTTAAATAAATGTTTTTAAAACTATTATCACACTAGAAACATTAGTTAAATTGACTTTAATAGGGCCTATACCAATTTTGTCTCAACATAAACCATTTATTTTTCAAAGAAATCCGACCGACCGACCCGATTTAAAAATTTTAGCACTTGAGGGCAACACAACTTTTTGATGATGTGACCCTCTCTGAATATGAGAAAGAAAAAAACTGAAGCCCCAGTGCAACCCTTTAGGGCACCATTTTGCTCTAAATTGGTTATTATATTCTCAGGCAATATAGATTTTTGTTCCATTTCTGCAGGCAAGAAAACAATTCTTAGTGTAGTGAGATTTGATATCAAAATGAAGAGGGATAATGCCATATTTGATATCAAAATGAAGAGAGATAAGGCTATATTGCATAATGTGGAACATACTATTATTTTATTTTGGCCTTAAGCATGCCCATTTGTTTTTATATCGCATGCATACATCTATATGTACATTAGCTTTAGTTAACACATGCAAAGAAAAATGAATCTTCACGTCTAGATTGTATATATTACAAGAGAAACAGAGAGACGGAAAACAACCAAGCGCATGTATCGATTTCTGTCCATCCACCGTTGTCTGTTTAGATTGGGCTTGAATTAAAAATCAGCGTTTCTGCATCAACCGATCCTTAGGCAACAGGAAAAATCCCTTCAGATCATTTAGTTAGTGTCGGCTGGTCTGGCGGTTTATTTTGGGTTTTTCCTTTTTCTTTTGCACTTAACTGTGAATGAGTATCCAACAATTTTCAAAATTCTAGATTGATTTCCAATTTCTCCAAAATTCCCCCCGCCTAAAATTTCAAAAAATATTAAAAAAATGTTTTATTAAAAAAAATGTCAAATTTAAAAATAAAAAAAATAAAAAAATGTTGGTCAGACCTGTAGAACAGTGTTTCTCCCCCCTCCCCGGCGTTACCCTGCCATTTTATCTGCCTTTCTCTCATCTCACATCCCACACTCTTATCTGCCTTCATATCACCGGGTGACATGTTGAATATATTTAATTATATTGAGAGAGAGAGACGAGATGTGAAAGTAACAAAAGCTATTTATAGAACACTTTTCGTGAGTCGTACAAAATTGAATATTTTCGCGCTAATCCCGTTGACATCAGTTAGGTAACAACAGATGGTGAGGTGCAACTATCTATCTCCAGAACAAGTCTAAACCCAATTATTTTATGGATATTTTTGTATTAGAATTGAGGCAATTATTTGGCTTTTATTTTGTCTTATTTTCATGTCTTTTTGACAAACCAAAATATTTCAATTTTGGACATACACTACGAGATGGAACTCAAACATTTATATTCAATACTGAATATTTGATTATGAAAATTGATGTTGGCAAATTTTACTATCACTTTTACAATTATGATTTAGAAAAACCAATTTTTGCCAGCATTGGCCATGATAGTAGGTGTTCATTTGAAAACCAAAGTTAAGATCAAAATGGCCAAATATTGTTCATAATATCACTCCTCTAGATAATGTATGCATGCTTGAAAACACACATTTATCACAAAAAATGGTGATTTCAATAATTACGAACCCCTTCTTATTGCCGATTTAATTGTCTAGTGTCGAATGAAGGGAAGTTTGTTTTTTAATGTAACAGTGGCATGTCCGAAGGTGGAGGTGGGCGGTGCGTTGACTATCATTTGGGGAAATTGCGTCGATTCGGGGGTGGTAGGGGGGATTTAAGGGGTTTTACTTCATTTCAATCCAATTTCAAGGCGTCTTTCGGCGGAATTAAAACCAAATTAGTATCAAAATTGTAAATGTTCGCACACTGTGTGTGCATATGTCCAGGAATATCATTTTAGAATCCTGTTTAAATCGTGTATTAGGGACAGACAGATCATCAGGCAAAATGTTGTGAAATCATTCGAATGGAGAACCTGCCCTCCCCCATCACCCCCCATCATCGCCCCCCCCCCCCCCATCGCCCCCCCCCCCCCCCCTCGCCCGCCCCCATCCCCCCCCCCCCCCCCCCCCCATCATCCATCCACATCAGCCAGGGACAACCTGCTCACACACCTCTGTTATGGAATGGTGATGTTTCCTCCATATAAGGCAATTATCATATTCATGAAAAAGGGGTGACCTTTTCATGCAAGGTGAGTCATTTGAAGGAGCGACTGGGAGGGTGAATAGCGATAAAGCGGTCTGGGAATCAATAGCGGACACATCTCTCCTCAGTCGTACTCACCTCCTTTACCTGCTGAAATCTTGTCTTTTTCAATGATTGATTTTTGAAATGAAAACCTTGACCTACATGCATCATACCTGTCTAGACTGGATGTCGAGGGATGAGATTCTCGTCTCAGAGATGAGATTCGTAACCCCCCCCCCCCCCCTGGGAACCTGGTGCGGATAGGCTTAACGATGGGTACATCATTTGTCCGACCAACGGACACATTTAAGAGTGATTGTATCCTTTGATTAATATTTTAGATGAAACATTCAGATGCTGTTTATTAAAGGCGTGGAATGAACAGCATTGCTATGACAGTTGCTCCCGGGTTCTTCAGGGGTTTTCTTAGGGACCGTTCATTATTTATGGTGGAGGGGGGGTTGGGTAAAATATAGGGGGGGGGGGGGGTCATGTAACTTTCATATGTTGAAATAGGGGGGGTTATGTAACTTTTTATTCTTAAACAGGGGGGGTTGTGTAACTTTTTTAAACTAAGATGGTGGTGATTAGGGTGATTTTAGAGGCTATTTTGGAGTGTAAATGCCAATTTTTTGTGCGCGTCGCGCACATTTTCTTACAACCTTTCAACTTCAAAACATGTAGGCTACTTATGATGACTCTACATGTACTTTCGTACAGCAAATCTTATTTGTGCACGCCCTGCTCGGACGATCTGTTGGAAAAACACCTATATAAACGTCAATGGTTGAAAACATTAGAGCCATAAAAAACATGTTAATAGCCTAGGCCTATGTTCCAAAAACCAATTTGATTAAAAACGGTAATTTCTTGCATGCTTTTCACCTCGTCTCACTCTCAGCTCTGCACCAAAGCTCACAAGAATATTTCATACGTTTTTGTCTGGATGTTCTAACTTTTTTTCGGGTTATAAAGACTCACAAAACACCCAAAATGTATAAATATATGACAAATGTTCCGCCTCGCTACGCTCGCAATGTAGTAAGTCATTAAATTATTGGCCGTTCAGAGACACAACCAACGAATCCATGGACAAAAGAAAAATACATCCCCTAAGTATGTGACAAGTTGATTTTGAGGGGGGGGGGGGGGGGGTTGTGTAAAAATCTATTGGTTAGTAGGGGGGGGGGGGGGGGGTCATGTAATTTTCAGTTTCAGCTAATGGGGGGGGGGTTAGGTAATTTTGACATACGAGTCTCAAATTTGTCCCAACCCCCCCTCCACCATAAATAATGAACGGTCCCTTAGGCTTCTAATCTTCTTGTGATGAATGTTGAAGAACAAACATTACACTTGGGTTCTACTTCACAAAGCTCAACTATTATAAAGAAGGCACGTATGTAAGGCATACGGGATGTGCCGCTCCAGTGGGTCGTTTTTTCATGAGACATCCTTAGCCATGGGTAGGCTTTTCAGTGAAAATCCTTAGACATGGGTCCTGTTTTCGCGATTTCCGCGAAAATTAGCCAAAATTAGGTCTATTTTCACGAAAATTTGCCAAAATTAGGTCTATTTTCGCGAAAATTTGCCAAAATTAGGTCTATTTTCGCGAAAAACCACCCTTAGAAATGGGTATGGGTTTTGAATCTCCATCGGCACACCCCGACCAAACCAAATCCGAGAACCCCCCCCGGGGAATTTACATATTCAATGCAGAATATTATAAAGGCTACTTTGATTTGTGTGCATATCTTGCACCGCCTTGTTCCGCATGTGCAGGGCTAGACACTCAACAGATGGATTTACCAACCAACTGGTATGATTAATCATCGTCAAAGTGTGTTGTTTGATTTAAAGGGGCATTGAGAGATGTATCGATATACTAAATGAGCAAATAACGTAAAGATAATCATCAACATATAGCCCAAATCCAAAATATTATACAATTCCGACATCGCCTTCATGCCAAAATAAGCAAATAATGGCACTTCCAGGGGTTGAGATTTGCCGCGAAAGTCCGTGAGTAAAACGATGCATAACTTCCGAATTCAGCACCTGAGTTTCGATATAATCATATCGAAACTAAGAAAATCATGACATTTTATATGATAAACGGAGAATGTTGGTAAACTGTTTCAGATGGTAGTTAGTATGCGTAAGTATAACTTTGATGCAAAAAAACCCTGATTTCCAGGATAATTGAGGGCGCACTCCCATACGTATCTCTCAATGCCCCTTTAATAATGCTGCTAAATTGTTGAATTTCTGGAGCCTTCTCTGATTTAACTGTGTTTTTGGGGCTCATCTGAAGACCTGTGAACGAATAAGGATTTAAATGCTCATGGCCAAAAAAAAACCCCACTTTTTATCCCAATACTTGAAAGAATTATACAAGTTTATCTTTGGTTGGTTCTTAATGTAGACTTTGAATTTGATATTTGTCATACACACCCAAATTGCATATTTGCCAAGTTTCCCATCTGTCCTATTTGATCCATATATCAAATTTACCCAGTCCCCTTTTGATGTGCTCACAATATTATTAATCTCACAAGAGATGCACATTTTTTTATATCAATGAGTAAAATACACAGAGAGATAGAAATCGTTGTGTGATTCTATAACTAAAAGGTGCAATTGCGATTGGATACTTAAAATTGGAATCTGTCGTCATGGCGCCAGGCAATGAGTGGGCAATAATTTACGCTAGAATAGATTTTGTCTATTCTGATAATGGTAACTGATAGCAATTTGTCGCATTTGTATTTCATCATTTAGCTGGTGTAGAATATTGATCTGTCTTTGAGGTTGCGTAGAGAGTCATTTTTGTCTAATAAATAAGTAAAATATGTTATAAGGAAAGTATTTGTTTATCTAGTGATAAGTGGTGAGCTAGTCGAGATGTTCTTGGGCATCTTTCATTTACTTTTTTGGTAGGAGTTACAATGTAGGAGTAACATTTTAATTGCAACATTATTTTAGAATAACAACAAATATCATAAAATTACATTACAGAAAAATAACCTGTTTAAAACAAATTTGAAATGACTTAGACATAAATTTTTCTTTAAATGATCAAAGTTCTATTTTCAAAGTACAAAATACTTGAATATCATGAAATGTCTTAAGAATTTGGTTGTTGAAATGGCATTAGGAAAAATGCTTTAAAAATGAATCGCTGATGTAAAATAGATTGGAAGATGTTTATTTATTATTAGTAAATTTAGTAGTTAATAACTCATGTGACGCATATTCTATTTATATCGTAATAATAAAGACCGTCTTGGCGTCTTAATGGTTGTCATTATAATTATAGGAGCAAAGATACTTCTCCATCTATCCATCATCAAATATTATTATCCAGTATTTTCTTGTGGAGATATTTTCACAATTTCAAGTATCAACAATTACGCATGGTGTTATAAAATTCATGGTCGTTGGCGCTTGTATATACGTAATTGCATTAGAAAGGAGATTTTTACAGGTTATTAATAGCGGAGAGGTTCATATCGATCCTTGAAAGATGCACAAATAAAACCACACACAAATTGAGCTCACACCGTAATTAACATGCATGTTTAATGTTTAACATAATTGATACATTATTTAATTACATCGCAGATAGAGCATCTGCGATGTAATTAAATCATGTATCAATTATGTTACACACTCTTCTTGTCTGCTAATTGCTAGCGGAATTGTTTAATTTGGTAATCCCATTTGCGTTTAGCTCTCAATTAATTGCGTTACCTTTCCCCACTGTCTACCTGTCCATTAGGCCAAACATTTTTTTTTGTTATATTGGCGTAACCCGCCCGACCCTAAAAATACGCACGACCCTACACTTTTTTCTTTTTTTTCAGTGGAAAAAAAAAAAAAAAACCAACCGACCGACCCTAAAAAATAAAAAAATGAAAAAAATAAATGTTTTTTCTCGAACGAAATACGACGGTGCTCCTCGAATAAACGGAAATTCCTTCCGAAAATATGGTTTATTGTGTTTTATTTGTATATAGACTTGTACTGAGGGGTACTTCTAACAAACAATAGGGAATGTTTAAACTCGGTTAACATTGTTCAAAAACAGCTGCTAAAAAAAAAAAAAAAAAAAAAATCCCTACCTACCTACCCTATTTTTGTTCAGCCCGTTACGCCAATATAACAATTTTTTTTTTTTGCCTTAGTGTTAATTTGGTCTATTGTTATTATAATACATGAGTTTTAGGTATATGTAAGGCCAAATTAAATTAATTGTTTGTCTCAAAGCTCCTCTCCTGTTGTAAAACTAATGCGGAATGCGGTTTTTTTTCCTTTTTTTTTCTTTCTTCAATATAATATATTAAAATCCTTGTTAAAGTGAACTTTTGTTTAAGATGATGAGATCAATGAAAATCTGAAAAATCGGTGAAAATTTGAATTAAAAAATAAAAAAATAAAAAAATAAAAAAATAAAAAAATAAAAAAAATAAGTTTTTTGTTTTCTAATACGCATCAATAAACTAATGCGCGCGGGAGCTTTGAGACAAACAATTAATTTAATTTGGCCTAAATAGATTTTGTTTTAAATCATCAGGTGAAATTATTAACCCTAACATGCAGGAAGAGTCTTGATTGAATTAAATTAAATCACGAGGGCAAAATAGGTCAAATTGTCACTAAAAATGTGCTCTTGCTGCCGCCGGGACTCGAACCTGTGCCGCTGGATTGACGTGAGCACTGCAATAATGGAAACAAATAGTCGAAACACTTGACACAACGTATCAACCCACCCCATGCTCGCAATTCAGATCGAACTTGGGACGAAGCGCTATTTATTAGAAAGCAGAAGTCTCCCCCTTTCTTAGGGATGCACCATTTGATTTTCAGGGGGGTCAGGCATTTTTTTAGGTTTTAATGTTTTTTCTTTACATTGAGTTGGGCGAGTCAGATTTTTATTTACTCAGCAGTGGGTCAACTTTTTTTCTTCTTCCTGGTTGGTGGGCAAAGTTTTTTGTTTTTCCCTGGATAGTGGTCAAAGTTTTTTCTTCTTCAGAAAACTTCCATGCCCCCTCCCCCTGAGTATCTAAGGGTGTGTTCCTTATATCCTCCCCCATCAATAAATGTTGGGGGAACTGCCAGGGCTTCTGATAACATGACTCCGACCAACATTGCCTCGGGGGGGGGGGGGGGGGGGGGCATTTCCCACTTAAATCGGATGTAGAAGTGCCAACATGGTAGGGTAAGGAGGGGTAACCTTGGGCTCCTCAGCTAAGAAAAGTTTTACTTTACATTTTAAAAGTATGTATACACCAAGTCATCAGAAGTGTATGTCAAATGGGAAGAAATACCAATATATTTAAGTAGATACACTTTATAAAGGTACATTTGTCAAAACTCTGCCAAAAAGTGCTCAGTGGTGGGTGTTTTTACCGCCAGAGCGAATACATAAATGATGAGTCCACCTTTAGGCAAAGCATTTTCATTACTAATTAGTTTTGTACAGCATGGAGTAAATCCATGCTGCACTCTTCAGATGATGGCCTTCGACTGAATCGGAGCAGTAACTGAAAGAACGTGAAATCGCATCGTGCTCGAAGTGGCAAGAAATGCATGGCGTGGTAAAGCACAAGTTCGTTCAATTGCTGATCCGATAATGCTGTACGAAACTAATTAGTCATGAAAATACCTCTTGCCTAAAGGTTGAGGCATCATTCATTCATATATTTAAGTATGTTTCTTCTTTTCTTCTTCTTTATGGCGACTCAAAAGATTGTACTTATGTGATGGCCTTCCACACTGCTATGCTTTATCATACATGCAATTTTTCAGATCTTGTCCATTTAAGCCAGTGTCCTCTGTAATAATCCTGATGTAGTCTTTTCTGGGTTGTCCTCTGGATCTCCTTCCATGTTTGGGTTGTCATAAGAGAACTTTGGCTGCTGCTTGTTTAGTATGTTTAAACAAAATATTTACATTAAAAACCAACTACCTTTGCTCCCTGCACATCTTCAATTTAGTACCTAGTTTTCTTATACCCAATGTTCCTGACCAGCAGTTGAAGTGGCCCTGTATGTTTGTTTATTTATTTCATTCAATTAACTTAGTTTCTTGTTTTGATCTTTCAGATTCCTTTGTGAACAGTCAAGAATGGACTCTAAGCAGAACAGTACCAGAGCTGAAATTGGTATGTAATAGTGTATAGTAGACACCGGGGGATTGGAGGGGGGTTTGTGCACATTCAAAGTTGATATACGGGATGTACAAACCCCCTTTCGCTCCTCTATCAGCTCCCAACAACCACTGTGTTGTCAATTTGATCACAGGGAGAACCCATATATCAGCGTCACATAACATGGACTGTAGAAAAGGTAAATATCTTTTGTACAGTCCATGTATGTACCAAACCTTTTCTAGAGTCCATCACCCACCCCATGAATCATTATTTATACTGCATTCCCTGATTTCATATGGAGTCTAAATAACGAATGACTTCCACAGTGAATACCAATCCGGATTTGATAACACAAAGTGCAAAGCTCTGATTACCCTGTTGGACCCAAATAATGATACGAATTATTGGCCTAATCATCAGATTGGATTTCAAAATTGAAATGATCTCTTCTTTTACAACCCGGTCCCAGGGTTCATTCCGGGGGGGGGGGGGTTCGAATTTGGTTTGGTCGGGGTGTGCCGCTGGAGATTCAAAACCCCTTCCCATTTTTAGGGGTGATTTTGGAAAAATCGGTACCCATTTTTAGGGGTTTTGCTGGGAAAATAGGCCTAATTTTTGCAAAAATAGACAAACAAATTGCGAAAATAAACAAAAATATCGCGAAAATAGACCACTTTGTAAAAAGTGACCCCATTATTAGGGCTTTCCAGCACAAAATCATACCCCATGTTTAGGGATTTTGTGCCAAAAAAGCTACCCATTAGAGCAGCACACCCCCCCCTATACCGTCTTCATTGAGGCGTGAACTTGTCTTTTTGTGATGAGAGTAAGGATTTAAGGTGGGATGAATTTAGATGGATCTATGGGGATATTATGGTATTCAAATGGTAAGATTTAAAGGATTTAGATGGTGTCAATTGTTGGGTTTTGTGATGAGATATGATGGTAAATATTCAAATTGTTGAATTGATCCGATATGTTAGCACAATATCATGAGAAAAGTATCTTAGTTTATAGCCGTGTGGGAAAATGAATATATTAAATGGAACATTGTATAAAGATTATATTCACAGGTTTTTATTGGGGGGAGGGGGGGGGGGGGGGGGGCGGGGGGGCGGTGGGTGTGGAGCAATATGTGCATGGTCAGAAGTCACAAACTGGTCAAAAAAAAGTTTCACTTCTAATAATGTTGAGAAATGCACCAATTCTGATTAAACGGGACAAAACTTAAGTTTTACATACTTAATGACCCACAAACTATATATTGTTGGAAAGCTTAAGATTCAAGGTTTTTTATTTTTGCAAAAAAGAATCAAATTATACAGGGTGTGTACAATTTTTACAGGGTGGAACATAAAAAATTTGATCGTTTTTGCTCCTCACAAAATAGTTTGATAGTTTGTACAATTAGGGTTTAGCTGAAAATAGTCACACCAAAATCAGAACAACCGCAGAAGGTGCTACCAAATTTGCTAAGAATCATTTGCCCAAAATGTACACAGGAAAAGTACAGGGTGTCTAAAATTATGATGAAATAATGCATAAAATGAATGTTTGTATATAATATTCTATGAAATTTAGTTAGCATGGACCATTTAATTTAAAAGAAAATGGTTATCAAAACGAACTACATGGATATCGTTAAAGTTCCTTTTATTTTGAATACAGGGTGGTCCAAAATAGGTCTAAATAGCAAATTTTTCATGAATCTATGAACAATTCTGTGAAGAAACACTGCTGGCTTTTTTAGTTAAATGTTTTACTACCCAGGGTAGAAAAGGACTGAAGAGTCACACAAATGAAATAGAGAGACTGCGATTTGGCCATTGTTTAATCAATAAAATGAATAAAACTGTGTATTTTTTACATTAAAACACTCCCTGAATTGAACATCATATTCTCGTAGAGAATGTCTAGATAACAATTCAATATTAGTATTCATAGTAGCAGGCACATGTTATTAACACATATGAGAAGTTTGAAAACTTTCCTATGTATACTTTTAAAATGGCATCAATTTCAAAAGTTCTAGTTTTCCGCTATTTTGTGTACAAACCTATGGGCGCCTCATCCACCGCCTCCTCATCCACCGCTCCCACCCTTGACTCACTCGACGTTTAGATTGATAACTTCACTGTTGCTAAACATGTGGCTTTAATTCTTTTTTTATTCGGTAGCTGGATAAATTGTCTTTAATATGATACCAAAAATGTTATGTTTTTTTGACAACTTCTATTTAAAATAGAGACACATATCACGATTTTAAGGATTTTTTGAAATGTTCCCACCTTGTTTGATATACCTATTAGTGACCTGTGACCGCATAGCAATTGGTAAATGACCTTAAAAATAGCCACTTCAATTGTATGCATCATATTTCTCATTTTGAATTAAAAACGCTAACCCTACTACACCACACAGAATGGCACACAGCCAGCAGCACTTCTAAGTTCTAGGCACACTTCTATCCCATGGTGCACTAAACCCGGGTATATAATATAATATATGGTCTGTGAAAATTTAGCCTGGAAAGCCCAGCACTCATGGTGTGGTGGTCGTTTGACTCGCCTGTCACCCCCTGGCGACCCGGGTTCAATTCCTGGTTGCGGCTGACATAATATTTTTGGTCCCTCTGTCCTTCGATCCATCCCCTACTGCAACCCTTCTAGGGTAAGGGTTATTACAGCTTTTTTAAAATTTTAATTCTATAAATGTAACCCTAACTGAATGAACTTTATAACGCCTTAATTTCAGGCATTTGACAACATCTCTTTTATTGGTGCGAGGTGTTAACTGAATTCTGTACTTATAAGCTAAGAAAATTGTTGTCAATTTATGCTATATTACGTGTCTGCCGGCCATCATTAGCGATCTTATTACCACTATGTCTAATTCTGACTGTGTACTTAACGTGTCCGTAATACCGCTGTGGTTGTGTGTATGAAGGACTTGACTTGATGAGGAGAGAACTGTGTACCTAATTTGCCCAGAGAGGTGACTGAGAAGGGAAAAACCCTGTTCTATGAGCTGGTGGACGTATCTTGTAGGGTCGGGTCGGTCAGGGCATTTTTTCTTCACAATTTCCCAACATTTTCAACATATTCCCAAAATTGTCAAACCATTTTTAATTTTTTTAATTTTTTTTAATTGATCAAAATTGCAAAAACATTTATAAGATGTAAATTTAAAAAACCCTTTGTGACACTTACAAGAAGAAAAAAACCACCTAAAATTCAAATAATATGGGCCAGGCCCATAGAACAGGGATTACTTCTCCTTGCCTTGAGCTACAATTTGACTTGTAAATTGCATGAAAAGGATGAATTTCTTTGGTTGACCTTCTCATGATTAAGTCCACAAATCCTCTATTTGAATTTGTGTATGGAATCTAATCCAGAGAGAGAGAGAGTATTGGCTGGGACTGCCCCAGAGCTCCGCACTGGTTTTATATTGATCCGAATTATAATGCAATTTTGTTTGTAATGCGATTGGGAAGAGAGTTGATTTGTTAGAATGTGAAGAGACATGCAATCCTTAAGATTTTGACAAGCTTTCATGTTTGACCCTGTCATAGACCATTTCAAATTGAGATCGGAAATCTTTGGAAAAACAGGTCACGTGGAGTAGGTGCGTTGCACGTTCTTCGCAACAGTTGAGCGCATTCACAGCATTGCCCTAAATGGTTGTCCGCCTAGTGATTTACTATGTTTACATACAGGAGTGCACACATGAGAAGTAAAACTAGGAACGAGACCATTTTGTTTTTTTATCAACAAAGGGGTATCGAGCAGACGGTAAAAAGTGAAAATATTACCCCAAATCTCTTTCATCTCACTGTTTTTGTTACTGACATGCCACAACATCAACTTCGCAAGGGATACAATCTATCACCAACACCAGCGCAATCTACCACACGGGCAGACGGGTGAAAATCATGTTTGTTTTTCTCCGGCACATGGACATGACCTGTGAGCTGACAGGTCATGTAACCGAGCGTCAAATCACTCGGCTAATCGGAAGCATTCTGAACCGATCGTATATTTTTGAGAGAAAACCAATCCCCTCATGTGACATGCAATGTTACATGAGAGAAAAATAAAATGCTCAAATATAGCCCCTGAGTACATTCTATGTAAGGCTCAATTAAAAAAAATTGTTTGTCTCAAAGCTCCCGCGCGCGTTAGTTTATTGATGCGCATTCGAAAAACAAAAATCTAAAAAAAGATTTTATTTTTATTTTTATTTTTTCAAAAAAAACAACAAAAAATCCCAAAAAATCCCAAAATTTCACAGATTTTTCAGATTTTCATTGATCACATCATTTTAAATTCAAAAAGTCACTTTT
This sequence comes from Ophiura sarsii, assembly GCA_035610835.1. Taxonomy (NCBI): domain Eukaryota; kingdom Metazoa; phylum Echinodermata; class Ophiuroidea; order Amphilepidida; family Ophiuridae; genus Ophiura; species Ophiura sarsii. Next base: position 66,094,995 of record CM069456.1, read on the forward strand.
ACAAGGATTTCAATATTTTATATTTAAAAAAACCAAAAACTTAAATAAAACCGCATTCCACATTAGGTTTTGAAAAACTGAAGAGCTTTGAGACAAAAGATTTTAGCCTAATGGTTGGCATCGCAAAAGACAAGCACCCCTAAATGCAGTACACTTTAACTTTGGTACATATTCCGTCCCCGGGGTGCTCAGTGGTCATTACAAGAGGGTATCATGCGCGTCCAAGAAATCACGTAATTAGGGTGGTTTTTGAAGCCAGGGCACGTTACGTACGTAACGTGTTTAGGGTATCAAAACAAGGAAAATCAGGGAAAAGGGTATACTTTAATACAATGGTCTTACGTATTTAGGGTCCTTATTTTCTTTTATCTATGACATTTTTTAATAGCCGCGTTATATTCCTCAATCTGTTCCCGTCGCAACTCATCCTGGCATCGGCCCTGTTCAATAGGCGCCTCTTCGTCCCGTTCTTTAGTGTTGTGTAAAAAATGACGGGAATTCAGAGAATCCACATAGACTTTTACTTTAGCAAGTCTTGCCATTTATAGTATTCAACGGCAACAAAAGGGGTATCGTGCGTATGTTTAAAGTAGAATACGGCTTTCTCCTGGGGCTTGCTAAAGACTATTAAGCTTAGGATTCAAAATATACAAATTACGTGCTTAGGGTATGTTAGGGTATCAAGGTATTTGGATTACTTGTTTAGGGTATGAAAATACTGAAATGACTTGCTTAGGGTATGCAAAAACTGTCCTTACTTGTTTAGGGGGTACTTTTTCACATTTATGCAATTACTTATTTAGGGTACTTTTTGAAAGTCCTTGGACGCGCATGATACCCCCCTTGTAATGACCACTGAGCACCCCGGGATTCCGTCTCCAAACCGTGTCAGTCTTGATGAATTGATATTCTTAAAACTCTTCATATTGGACGGTTGGAGAAGACGTGCAAATAATTATAAACCCCATTATATGTACACGGTTTCTTGCTCAATGTTTAATTTTGAATGCAATCCATGAAGTTAGATGAAAGGGTGAGCATTTTAGAAAGGTTATGGTGGGACTCAAAATGTGGGAATATTGGTCAGTAAATGCACTTTGGCTATACCGCCTATGGACGACATGACAGGGCGTGTCAATTTCAAATGGGGTTTCCTGCACGGGTGACGTGACTCCATTCGAAACCTACCCTCCCTGTGATGTGGGGAAGATTAAGGTCATGTCTTCCATAGGGGGTGTATATGGATGTAATAGCCTATTCTAGTTATAGCCTAGCAAAATGATAAAATCCAAGGATTTAATTTGATTGTTATTTGTTTTTGTTATTCATTTATTTTTGTAAGGAACTAACTTAGTGGATGTGAGGTTACGTGGATGTGCCGCCAAATTGGGTCCCATTTTCACCCGTCTGGTAAATGAATGACCCCTTTTTATAGCCATTTATGGGTTCAATATCCTTAATTTTGCTGTTTTTCCCCCCAAAAACGAATCAAATATATAGGAAAATTATGGGTCGCTGATAAACATATGAGTCCATTTCCCCCCGAAAATTGATAAATGTTGGGTCAAAACTTTCATTTTGCTGGCGGCACATCCCTACCAAAATATTATCCGAGTACCCCCACCTTCCCCCCACCTTCCGCCCCCCCCCCCCCCCCCGCCCCAGGTATTCGCAGCCAAGCTCCCCACAGCCATTACAGCTGTTTTGACACACCACTCACATTCTTACAGTTTGACCATTTCTACAGTGTGCTATTTTGAGAAAATTCCCAATCAATTATTCATGAAATTCAGCCCAAAATCCATGGTCCATAACGCCTGACCATGGACATCTAATATAGCTAATACAATTACCATTGATCATGACTGCAGCTGTCTCGGTTGGAACATCAGGAGTCCCGATACATTAATGATTTTTTATAAGTGAAATAAGTCAATTAAGGCAACCCTGCTTGGGATACTATAGGAAAAGATGATGACTAAATTTGAACACTGCCGTGTGATATCAATGGACTTGTTAACATTGCTTACTAGAACAACCAACTTGCAATGAACAACTAACTACCACAGAAGCTGAAATATCGCTTCCACCTTGTGAAATTAAGTAACTTTGATTTCATATGAAATTAGCTGTTTTAAACACTTTCCATGCAGCTAATAGTTTTCCATTACAAAATTTATTTTGAGAAACTTTCCCAATTTTCAAAGTCTTGTCTCAAGAATTACTGAACCAATACTAGGCATGTCTGTACTTATTTAAATGCATTTCTCGTGGTGATTCCAAATATGGTGAAGAAATTCAATTGTGTTAAACTTTGGGAATGTTGACTCTATAACGGGCAACACACCTGATATTGATGTCTGCTTCTGGTAGTAGTTACAGCATATCTGAAATAGGGTTGTGCATTGTCTTTGTGTCAACATGGTCCATTTTCAAGTGACAAATTTGAGTTTTATTAACACTAACCCCCCTGAATGCTAAAAAATGCTAATCCTAAGTTCATCTCCAAGCGCCAGTGCCACCTGTTTTCCGATGACGTAGTTAACCGAGCCTATAGTGAGCGCAGTACATTGCGCAGACGAGTAGCTGAGGCCATACAGGCTATATACTTGGCGAAGAATACTGAGCCAAGTATGGTTGACCCCCGTGGCCTAGCGGTAGATCGCTCATCTCTGAACCCAGAGGTCCGGGGTTCGAGCCTTGGGGGCGTAGGGGTCCTTTTCCCCCTCACTGTTTGGCTGCAAAAAAATCTATGGAAAAGGTGCCTCGGGGGTTATGGTTAAGAAAATGATTCCATTGTATAAATAATTTAAATTGTGACTTTGTTCAATGTTTGATTCATTTACAGGGCGTGGTAGGCAGTCTCACCAGCGGCAAGTCAGCGTTAGTCCACAGGTATCTAACAGGTTCATACATGCAGGAAGAATCACCAGAAGGTATGTCTGTTGAAGAGTCTAATATTGGTTTTGTAGAATACCTCATGAAATCGACAGTAAAGTGTGTGCGATAGTAAAGTGTGTGAATTATTTTCGGAAATTGTATAGTTGTCATTATAATTGTCTGGACAACATTCCAAATTGGCAAGCGTATGGTGCGTGAACCCTGAAGAGGTTTTTTTTCAACACGTAACTATTGTGCATTTTCATCAGTTTGCTAGACATTTGTCTGTAGCATTCTGCAGAAATCATAGAAAAGCTGGTTTGTAAAATTGATCCCGAGTCAAAAATTAACTTGAAATAGGGGATTTGTAAATCAGAAAATATTATGTAGTCAAGTTGGCTAATCGAAATGAGATTGGCAAAAATGAAAAAACCTACCAGTTTTCCCTCCCATGAAATGCTAATATATTTTGCTATTTGTAAATGATTTAAGATTTTACCGTTCCATGTAATGTTACATTATTGCGACAAACTCTTCTTTTCCATATCAATCTCACAGGAGGGCGCTTCAAGAAAGAGATGATCGTAGACGACAGATCGTACCTGTTATTGATACGAGATGAAGGCGGGCCTCCGGAGCTTCAGTTCTGCTCGTGGGTGGACGCCGTCATCCTGGTGTTCAGTGTAGAGGATGAGACTAGTTTCCAGTTATTATATAATTTCTACGCCAAGATAGCACATTATAGAAATACAGCCGACTTGCCAATGATATTAGTAGGAACACAAGGTAGGGGGAGTAAAACATACGGCAGCTATTATTTTACCATGTAAATAAACTGTAAAACAATTGCTGCCATACATCATATTCTGTGTGATAAGTATATATTCTGTGTGATAAGCAGTGTGTTGATCACTGGTCCGTGATGGCCGCATACAGGCTGGTAATCGGTGTGAAAACTGCCCTCATTACCACCTATTGAATTTGCATCAATGCACACGCCCCTATCAGGATAAATGGCTTCGGATGGCTATACCTTCAACGCACGTTCCACAAAAAATGGAAATATGCGATTATAACACCTTGCACCCCACCACCAATGAACACTGTCACGCTTTAAGTGTAGCCAGGGCAGCGGTCATCTAATGGGGCCTGATAAAAGTGTGGGAATTAATCAAGTGGAAGAAGTGGTCAAGACCACAAATCTGCATTTGTAAATTTTGTGTGACTAATGGTCAGCCTGTTTATTCAGGAAAACATGCGGGTTTAGGGAAAAATACCGGTACTTGATTGCTCTTTACAAGATTCACATTTTTGTACCATTTAAGGTATAACTGGAGGTGTGTACTCAGCTGTATGCTGCTCAAGAATTTGAATATGAACCGAAGTGACTAATACAAAATGGGGGTAGTGCTGTAATCTCACAATACCATTGAGATTTTTTTGAGAAGAGGATTGAGATTTGTACATGCAAGCGTGAGATTTGTCCTACGATCGCCTGAGTTCTGTTTGTAAATAACAATACTTAAATTCTATTTTTGGGTTGTTATGATCGACTGTCCTCGATTTTTCTGATATTTTTCAGGGTGGCCATTTTCTTTAACTTTTTACTCTCTTGTCAGTCTCGGGCTATAGCTTTCTAAGGAGACATGGTGAGGTGGGGGGGGGGGGGGTGCACTCATGTATATAAGGTATACATGTATGTGCTGGAAAACCCTAAACATAGGCCCCCACACCTCAAATCGCGAAAAACCCACCATAAACAAGGGTTTGACCCAAATATGGGTCCCTAATAAAGAGGTCAAATAAGTAATTTTTGAGGAAAAAACAATAAATTTACAATAAGTTTCTGCGTACGCAATTACGATGGACACATATAAGTTGCGATTGTATATAATGTCTGTTCAGTAGGTACGAAACTATTCTGTAGTGAATTCAACTTTCGGTTTTTGAGATTTTGATTGACAACTTACGATGAACAATGACAACTTTTCGCAGAGTTATTTGAGAGTTCGCTTTTCAAATGAACAAGACACTTATAGTATCAGCTCTACACAACATTTCAATGGGATTTCAATAAAAATGATTGTCCTGCTATACCAGGTCTATGGTGTAACCGTCAATCGATGTGATCACATGACAGTGGCCAAGATGAAAATGATGTCACTGCCACGGACGCATGTCACATGAGGTTGAGCTCGTGTAAAGTATGCGAGCTCAACCTCATTTTAAAACAGTACAACGGTCATCCATGGTGTGCACTATGTAATCTCGACCTCATGGCTCTGATTGGCTGGTGCTCAAACGTGAGAAATGATAAACTTGTGAATAAACATGAGCTTATTCACGCACCATCACGCCTCGGCCACTGCGTCGATGGTTACGGCGCAGCGGGACCACTGCGTTGGTGGTTACGGCGCAGCGTGACGATCGTTAAAAAGGCTCCAGTTTAAATTTGACCAATCAGGTGCTTTTTGTGAGTTTTCAAGCATGCGTGCGCAGCCTGATCGAAGTGCGCCCAGGTATGTCGAACTGGGGTCAGGAGATTATGTGCCGTAGATCCATTGACTTGATCGCTAATATGGTATGATTGCAATGCATTATGGGATTAGTTTCAAGCCTGCTGTTGCTTCACCAGTACCTGGCATGATATTTTGAAGATAAAAATCGCTAAGTAGATATTTTTAAACTCTCAAAAAAAACACCTTTAAAATCTTTTTGCCTAAATTGCCTTTTGTAAAGCCAAAATTTAGGACAGTTTTGCGCATAAGTCTGCCCTGCCAGGCGTTTTTTAAAAATATTTCATGGAATTTCAAGATTTTTTGATGTGATATTTAATATCCTACAGCCATGCAATGCAAGAGACCCATGGTGCGTGTCATTGCATTATTCATGCTTATGTCACACATAATTAATTACAACACCTTTTAGGGGGCTACATTATTGAAGCTCGTGGCACCCAGAATTAATTAAGACACCTTTTTCTTTTATAAATTGAGTATTGGATGAATTTTAGCCCTTCAATGAAATAATTATGTGCATTTCTTCTTGCGGTTGACACTGAAATTCGGGGCTACATTATTGAAGCTTGTGGCACACAGAATTAAGACACCTTTTTATTTTATAAATTGAGTTTTAGATGAATTTTGGCCCTTCGATGAAATAATTATGGGCATTTCTTCTTGCGGTTGACACTGGAATTACATCCAAGGGTTGAGTGCTACATAGACTATCTGCAATACTTGTTTGAATGTTGTTGAGCACAACATTTGACTATGCAAAGATTTTAAAGACAGCACCACATTGCATTTTTGCAAAACGCTGTAAATCGGGTCTTGAATTCATCTAGTTTCACAAAGACATATGCACAAAACGATGACTTTAAAGTGCCATCATCTTTCGAGCTCTTAGATTCTTGTTTACATCGATAAATATATGAGCTTTTAGTGTTCCCTTTTCTTATTTCTATTAAACCTCAAAGCTTGACTAGTAAACGACTTACTCGCTATGCACAAAATCATGACTTTAAAGTGCCGTCATTTTTTGAGCTCTTAGATTCTTGTTTACATCGATAAATATGTGAGCTTTTAGGGTTCCCTTTTCTTATTTCTATAAAAATTTAGAGCTTGACTAGTAAACGACTTATTCGCAGTTATTGGAAAACCAAAAAGACAGGGGAACCTGCAATTTTCCGATATGTGTCATGCATGACAGAAAGCCACGATATCGATATCTCGGGGTTTAAAGATAATGGCGGCCATTATAAGTTTGATAAGAGTATCGATAAGGGAAAATTCAAATGCATAGTGGGCAACCTTTTACGAAAATTTTAGAAATCTTGCCCCGGGGAAAATCTTTTGGCTTGAGTTGGCGCAATGCATTGTGGCCGCGACATGATACCGATTTGCAAGAAGATTGAGAGATCTCGGGTGATTATTCGTGAATGATTTGTTTGATTATTTTTCAGATGCAGTAAGCCAAAATTCCCCTCGAGTGATAGACGATGCACGCGCAAGAAAACTTGCTGCGGATCTTAAACGGTGCCCCTATTACGAAACCTGTGCAATGTATGGACTCAATGTGGACAGGGTTTTCCAAGATGGTAAGTGGGTTTTTTCTTCCTTCTTTTAAATTTAGTAGAGAGTTCTAAATTCTTGAAAGTAGAATACATTTGGTTATTGTACTACTATACTGTAAAACCCCTTTTTTGTGAGGTTTTTACATGTATTAGTTTGCATCATGGTAGGGCTCCTAATTGGTTTAAACAAAATCTCACTATTATAAAATGTTAAGCCTAGCTTTACATGGATCTAAATTTATGAATTCAAATCTTCTGTAATAAGGAAAAGTTATGCTTATTCACTTCATATAGTAAAAATGTAATTCTTGAAAGAGTATATAGAAATACTTTTCAATATCCCTCACTATGACAAGTTCACCTCTCGTAACAGGATTTACATATGTGACCAGTCACATCAAAAAGGACATGTTGTCGGACAACGCAGTTTTGAGATAGAGGCCAATATATTTGGCGACATATAAAGAAAATAATAGAAAAAAATATGCTTCTTCAATTCATATCTTGTGATCACAAAGTCTGATTACCTTCAACATGATATCATTTCAAAGCTTAAAATATGCTCAAGTCATACCAATAACTCAGAATTGACTCTGGCCTCCTCCAACATGTCCATTTTGAGATGACGGGTCAAATATCACACCATGCATGCACTGTCCAATACTATAGTATCACATGTTTATGTACCCTCTCCCAAAGAAAGCAATACTTTGATCTAAATAAATAGCCACATTGTGACCAAACTTGTTAAATGTCATCAGATCGTGCCGTCTCTCGGCCCATTGCATCTTATTTACTCAATGGCGATGCAAATGAATTCAAAGCAGAGATAGGTGTTATTTTGCTGTGTGTTTTGTATGGTACAGTGGAGACGGAGGCATCAGAATTTGGGGAGGGGGTCGGGGACAATTTTGGGAGGGGGGTTGACACAAATCATCCTAACAAGTTATCTGAAATCCATACCCTTATGAAAATGTATACAAGGTACATCCAATCAGATCCCAACATTTGGTGAATATGCAAAAATAAGTGTAGGTTAGGAGACAACACAAAACCAGCACCACCTGTTTGAGCACACACACACAATGTCTATCCCATGCTGCAATACCTCCCGGGGTAAATATAGTTTGCGAATTTAAGCTTAGACAGTCCAGTGCTCGTGGTGTGGCGGTTGACTTGCTTGTCTGTCACCCTGGCGAACCAGGTTCAATTCCTGGGAACCGCAGACCAGATTTTGTTTTACCCCTCCTTTTACCCTTGTTCATCATTCCATTGCCACTGAAACACCAAGGGATTTATAGTTCAATCAGTTCCAAATTGGTGAAAATTGTGAGGCTAATATTAATCCGCGGGTCCAAATGGAATACCTACTTAGCCACCGCTTGATGATACCTGCTTATAATGATGAGCAAACACACACTTTCACCGATAAATATGCTGAATGACATGGATTCTTTTTGCGCACAAACTGATTAAACTTAAGAGTTAAAGAAGCCCCTTTAAATCAACCATCCCCGAGGTTAATGATCGAAATACATCCATTCGGGCTCGATGTCATCTCACTGATCATTCATTCGCTCACAAAACCATACTAAGACGTGTACTGTGACGTATGAACAACATAGAAAGCCACACTGCCATACCTCAATACATGCTCAATAATCAAGCTCTCATTTCTGGCGACTATACTCGTCAACGTGACTACGAGATGATATTCATGATGTGTTGACCACCTGTGTCTGCGTGGTATGTGATGGTCGCCTCAAAACCTCTATCTAATATCAAGAATGTTTTTGTCATGTGTGTTGTTTTTGATAATGAATTTTAAATTACGTGCAGGCAATAGCCTCCGAGCATATCGTGTGTATGTAGTAAGCGCAGTGCGCATTAATGCTGGCAGTGCAATGACAGAGCTCTCGTCGTAATTTTGTCCCTTCTCCTTTTTTCCCCTTTCAAACTTGAGGACGACTGTTATCATTCTTGATAGTGTCTTAGAAGCATTTATTACCTAGCAGGGTTAGCGCTGACCTGCAGATTTACGGTGGCTTTATTGGCCGAGTCAGAAAAGATTTCCTCTAAGGCCAAACAAAAAAAAGAAGTTTGTCTCAAAGCTTGCGAAGACTTCAAAATCGGGCGACGCACGCTTTTTTTTGTCTTCCATTTTTCTTTTTTTTACATTTTTTTTTTATTTGTGTGGCAATTTTTACTCTTACTATTTGCAACCGTTGACACTTTCTGATATTTGTTTTTTCTATTTGAAATGAATATTGTGATGTAGTTGTGTATAAGAACAATTGTGCAGCGTTTTTTGAAGACCTGAGTCATGTAAAAGTTTGAGAAAAGGAAAATCTGCCGATATTTTTAATAAAAACTCGAAATAAAAATTTGTACGGAAAAATAATAAATTGATTTGACAATTTTCTGCATTTCAGACGCGGTATTTTGGCATTTCAAAACCAATGCGCGCGCAAGCTTTGAGACGAACCTTTTATTTTGTTTGGCCTAATATATGTTTTAGCCCTTGGTCTGAAGGAAGAGTCTGGATCTGAAAGTTTTATTTCAATCAGACTTTTGGTTGTCGAAATATGTTAGTTCAAAGGGGGCATAAAACCAGTAGCTTTGGCAACAACTTCATTTTTATTTTCTTTATTTTTTTCAACTCCAGTTGCCGGGGGGGGGGGGGGGGCACTGACATTGGAAAAGGGTGTAGGTATGTGCCGCGCTGAAGACCCTCTTTTTCACCCTCTGCTGCTAGCTCTTATGACCTCCCTTTTGAGCCTGCACCAATTCTTAAGACCCCAATTTGAGTGAAAATTCAATTTTGTGTTCCAAAGCCCCAATTCTTCGAACATTTTACGTTCTAAAACCCCAAGAAATCAAACATTTTCGTTCTTGCTATATCAAAATTGAACTAAAGGCCAGTTCTCAAAACCTACTTTTTTGAAAAAATGAGTTCCTAAGACCCTATTTTTCGTCATAAAATCCACTCAGTTCAGTTCTGTAGCCCCCCTTTTCAAAACCCTGGGCGACACACCCCTACCCAAAACAAGTTGAGTGCCCCCCCCCCCCCCCCCCCCCCCCCCCGGGTCGCTGAGGGCAACACAATTTTTTTATTTTAGTTATTACACAAAAGGTTAGCTATTTATAAAGATTGAAGAAAAAAACAGGTAGAATTATAAAACAAGCATAACGTGTGGGTGTGTTTTGTCATTGAAAGATGTCATTGACAGCGATAAGTAATTCTATTCTAAAAGCGAGGGATGGTAATCTTTGTATTTTATTCTGCGGTTTCAATTTCGTGCTATTGCTAGCAATGGTGCGTGGAAAATAATAGGAGTCTCTTACACAGGGTGAAACCACTGGTTTGATTCTTTGTGGGCAGTGTGTGTGAAGGTGCCTGTGAAAGAGATTACCATTGCTTCTCCGGTAATGCACATCAGCTCACGGAGGAGGTGTTGCAAATCGGTAAACAGGAAACGCAATTCTGGGAAAAATAAAACCATATCAATATATTCATGTGATACTGATAATAAAGACAATCTAAGGTGTATATGCTTGCGGCTAATGCATCTTGTAATTATGACATATTGACAGAGGAGGGCAATGATCTCTGGGGGGGGGGGGGGGGGGGTGCAGTCAGCTTTTGCACAGTGAGCATGTTTGACCACACACAAAAATGCTTAATAAGGCGACCTAAAAAAGGAGCCCTGTTCTACAAGCAAATAAACCTCTCAGGATGGGTCGGTCGGTCAGTTTTTAAATTTATTTTAAACTTAGTTTGTCCCCTTGAAAATGACCGTAAAAGTGAAACAAATCTGTAAAAAAGAAATTCTGTATTTTGACAATACAAAAAATGTATTAGGGTCAGTATTCATTTGCATGTGAATTTTTTCCCACTGATTTTAAAAAAGGGGGTCGGTCAGGCCCGTAGAACAGGGTTTCTTTTTTTCGTGGCCTGAGGGGTTGTTTTTAGAGATGGGGCTGCCGTGATACATGGGTCTCTGGTAAACATATGGGTCCATTCCCCCCCCCCCCCCCCCCAAGCTGTATGAGACAGTTTTTCATTTTTCTGACGGCACTTCCCTACCAAACAAATATCTGAGTACCCCCCCCCCCCCCCCCACCGGGCTTTATATGTCATGCTCCTCAATTGGCTTATCCGCCACAGCGTCTATAAGGCCATGAAGCTACATGTCCATGTTCATCCTCACCCTACACCGGCCTCTGTATATGTCACGTTCATCAATTGGCATACATCACGGTGTGTAGGAGGCGACAATTGAGTGTGTCACATCCTCTCAATCCCTTCTTATACACTCTTGACGTATTTGGATGGTGACAATGCCACTCTGTAGCGACGCAGCTTTGAGAGGTTTTTCGTCAAATGAAGCGGGGTTTTAATATTCAGGTCATGCCACCTTATTTATTTTCAGGCACAGCCCAGGGGAGGGGTGTAGCTCATATATCATCCCCTGTCTGTATCTGTATCTGGTCTGTACACACAGTGTTCCCAATGCATCGCTTAAACAGCTGAATTCGCTTGGTTCCTGTGTACCATCATCATTGGTGCTGTGATCTATATGAAATGGCACCCTATAAATGCCTTAAATCTATCTATCTATCTATTCACCCCCAGGGGTACTTAGTGGATATGAGGTTACGGGGATGTGCCACCAAATAGGGTCCCATTTTCACCCTCTGGTAAATGGATGACCCCTCTTCAAAGCTATTTTGGTAAATTTATGGGTTTCTGGTAAACATGTGGGTCCATTTTCTTCTGAAAATTGGTAAATGTTTGGGTCAATTTTCATTTCGCTTGCGGCACATCCCGACCAATGGGATGAGAAATTCATCCAAATGGATACTCTAAAAAAGTAAACATTTGCCTTATTTAGAGACAACAACAAATTACAACATTGTATTTAAAAGAAAAAGATGTCTTATTTATGATGCTCGCCAATTTTTGGTGAAAATATACAAAATTGATTGTTATTCACTTGAAGGTTGATAAAGATTTCCAATTTTACTCCAAACACATTTATCCACATTCATCCAGTCGTCGCAATATCGTTATTCCATCAGAAAGGGTTAATCCCCAAGCGCCATTTTATCTGTTCTAACACTTTCCATGTGGCGGTCTCTGCAGATGACAGTTAAAATTTCAAAATTATTGAATTTCATCACCATATTTGGACTCGCTATGAAAAATGCACCTAACTATAAGTACAAGCGTGCCTACTATTGGTTCAGTAATTCTTGGGATACACTGGGAACATTGGGAAAGGTTCCTAAAAAACCTGTTTGTATAAAATGGTGAAACTAATAGCCACGTGGAAAGTGTTTTTAAGCATTAAAAATGACATTACAGCAGCATTGAGAAATGGGTTAGATATTTGTGGCGTGATCGAGTTTTTAAAAATTGTATTCAAGCAAACGCCCCCTCCTTTGTGCGTGTCTGAGCATTTGCGCTAAGTGGTCGGTTCCCGAGAGGTATCAAAGCACTTGAGGTATTTCCCGGTGAATACTAACACCAATTTTGATCATGGTCTTCGTTTCGTTCTTTTTTTAAATAGAGAAGATGGACATTTATTATTTATCTAAATGTGTTAGATTTTATAAGCCATGTCACCTGTATCGTCACAGCAGCCAAGCATTATCTCGGTACCACCACCCCTTGTTTCATATACTTCCTAGGGAAGAAAAAAAGTAGTTTGAAATATATCTATCATGCTTGGTAACTTGCTTATCGCTCTATTTTGACTACTTGTTTAGGGTATCAAAATCTTTTGACTACTTTTTTAGGGTATTGGAAATACTGATGTAAAATTCTCTCCATAGTTGTTTAGGGGTGCTTTTTCACATTAATTTAGGATGCTTTTTGAAAGTCCTTGGACGTGCCTGATACTGCTAGAGTAACCAATTTGGCTGATATAATACCTATGTGAAATGGATTCAAGTTACCGGTCAAGTTTGTTGCTTTTTGGAGTAGGCCTGATCAAGAAACAATCTTGGCTGAGAGATTCTCTGTGTGAGAAATTGATTCAAGTTACCCGTCAAGTTTGTTGACTTTTTGAAGTAGTAAAGAAACATTGGGAGGATGTAAGAACCCTCATCAAGTTTGTATACTTTTGGGGTTATTTATGATAACAATGGTATAGTTTGAGAGAATCGTGGTCGCAGTGTGAGGTTTCACAACCATATTGATTCACCTTTACCCAGTGTGTCATTGATATATACAGCTGATACAATTTCATTAGCATATTGTCGGCAGATAGCTATTTACAAGAAACCCATTTCTGCCATAACTGCCTTGGTCACAATCACATTGTGGGTCACCCATGTTCATATTAGGGTGCTACCTATGAGCAAGCTTTACAGCCTAGTCCTGGTACAAAATCTAAGATATACACTAAGGCAAGAATTTTTTTCCTCAAATCATGTAAAATCAGCCATTTTTTGGCAGAAAATCTGTCTAATTTTTTGTTTTCACAATATTTGTTTTTGAAATTGGCCGAAAATCGTCTAAAAAGTTGCTCACAAATTTTTAAAAAAAATCCCAATTTTTGCAGATTTTGGTAACATTTTAAGGAAAACAAAAAACAACAACCAACAAACCCTTCATGACAGGTCCGTCCGTAAAATAGGGTGTGTTTTTTGTCACCTTAACGTAACAATTTTCCTCTCCACAATATGATAAATCATTCATAGAAATTGAGTAGATACGTTTTAAGTTGTGATGCTTAAGTATCTACACCTAAGGGGGTGGGGGGATTTGTTTTGTATGGGATGTCATTGATTTGTATTGAACACTGTGTGCTAACGAAACCGGTCAGGCATGTATGGATGAAAGTATCCATTCGACTTTAATGAATGAGGTCACAAATTGCAGGGATGAAATTTGATTATTTAAAAAAAAAATATGTCTAAGATTTTAGATACTGATTACTTGTTTTAAATTAGCTAACATTCAATCACTTGGTCAGGAACTTTTTAAACTCAAAAATACCAAGAGGCAGCTTTATCTTATGATAGCGCCATCTTGTGCCAAAACCTGATACAGTTGTATCAGGAAACAGTATTCTAATTGGCTCAGCACAGGTACACTAAACGTGGAATAAATAAACTAGCGTGGGGTCAGTTTACAGTGGCAGAGCCGGTGGTTCCGTCCATCAAATGCTGGGCTCGTTAGCAGTCAAGTTTCATTTGTCCATGTTAAAATGGACACTTCGGCAACAAAGAAAAAAGCCCTTTGTTCTCTGGGCCCGACCGATCCATTTTGAGGTTGTTGTTTTTAGGTCGTCCGTAGGAGAGACCTTATGGCTGCATCCTCCGTATGCCCGTCAGTCGGGGTGTGTGTGCAATGGCGTAACTAGAGTCTTAATGTTTTTGGGGTTTTTTCTTTTTCTTTTTTTTTTGGGTGGGGGGGGGGGGGGGGGGGGTGTGGGTGGGGGGGGGTGAGGGGGACAGGCCTGTGATGGGGAGGGGTTGGCATAACCGACTACTTTTTGTTGATATACACAGAGTTCGTCGTTTCATTTTGGGGGGGGGGGGGGTGAGCCTTCTGCCCCTGTGTGGGGGTCAATCAGTCTGTCAAACATTGAAATATACTTTTTGGTTTTCTCCATTTCTTTTTCATACAAAGTCCAACAGCAACCTAACTTGGTACAAAGATGCAACATGGGATCTTCACATGTCAATAATGTCAAAGGTCACATATCAAAGTGAAAGGTCATCTTTGGTTATAAGTTGTAAAATAAGCTGAAAACATCCACAAATGAGCATAAATACAAATATCAGAATCACATTGATATCATTTTCTTGTCTTTTTTTCTTTTAAATTTGCAGCCGCCCAACTGATAGCAGAAAGAAAACACTACCTGGGCCTAGCACCCGCATTGTCTACCTCCAGCAGCTCACTACCGAGTACACCTCACTCGATACGTAGTAATCACGTCACCGGCATTCCAGGACCCTATCCCGCGGGTCAACAGCCCCCTACCAGTACTAACCACTCCAACAGTCAGCAGCCCCCTCCCACGCCGACGTCGGGTAGGAAGGGGAGCCGGGATGGCGGCGGCAGTCAGGATAGCAAGGGGTCAACGGGACCCAGCCCCAGCAGTACACCAAATTTCACACGCAAATCAAGGAGGAAATCCAATTTATTTACAGTAAGTTCTGTGATCTATCATACTAAATTAATTTTTTGATACCTATTGGACTGAGTATATTATCGAGCTCAAATTTGATTCAATATGTTATGATAAAACTAATACTTGGAGCTCGCACCTGTATTCAAGGGGGCATATCATCTTCGGTTGTGGTCTTTCAAAATAGATGTTAAACAAGTAGATATCTTGAAATCTCTGGGTTACTAGAAACCTATTGGACTGAGTGTATTATCGAGCTCAAATTTGATTCAATATGTTATGATAAAACTAATACTTGGAGCTCGCACCTGTATTCAAGGGGGCATATCATCTTCGGTTGTGGTCTTTCAAAATAGATGTTAAACAAGTAGATATCTTGAAATCTCTGGGTTACTAGAATGATCAATTATTTGTCAGTTATATAATTGATCAAGTTAGATATCAAATAATTGATCAAGAAGATAACTTGTCACATGCATTATACCGTAATCATGTATTTATAGCCCAAATGTAGTGTAATTCATACATGTTTTTGATTCAGAGAATGAAATATAGCTTGTAGCTGTTTTGCTCGGCGACCATTCACGTCTCCAAATATGGTACAGCAGCCTATACATAATGAGGCCAACGTATAGGCCTAGCAAAACAGCTACGGACTATATTTTATTCTCATTCTTATTCAGTTCATTGGTTGGTTATTTGTATCTGTTATCATAAAATAAACACTTTTTTGTTAGATCTATTTTAATCAAACAACAACACAAATTTTCCCCTTATAAAGTCGGCAAATCCAGTGAGTTGTTTACCAACTTGCCTGCTTTGAATAATCACATTCTTTATAGCACACGCACACACCCTAACCCTGCTTTATACACACAACGTGTACGTCGGCAACTTTGTGTAAGATGCGCTTGAACATGTTAACGCAATGTCGCCATAGGCACTGAAGGTATGAATTGAGCCCCGCCCCAAACTATATAGTATTGGTCTCATAATATATAGTGTGTATTGGCAGATAATCAGTCAAAAAACAACCAAATTGTTTGTTGACATCCAAAACCACGCCCACTATATAATAACGATCAATATTCTTATTTTTCAGCCAAATAAAGATAAGCAGAAGCAGGGAGCACAAGGAGGACCAGCGCCAGAGCAGAGGAATGGAGGCGCTGCCGATCCCACACAACAACAACCTGCACATTATATAGGTAGCGGTAGGAGTATACCCATTATGCAGGTATGTCACATGAATATCACATGGCTATCGCATGATTAGCAAATGATTGGCACATGAAAAATATGTCTATTAGAAATCTCAATGTAGCACACGAATAGGTAGACTCGATCCTCATGTCTTCCGTATTTTACATACGTCACCTGCGAGGGTGCTCAAATGTGTAGACTGGAAAAAATACAGTTCCAAAAGTGTGCGCTGATAAACTGCTGAATATACATGAGCTTATTCATGCACCAGTCACGCCACAGTGCGCCAGTAGTTTCACATGGCGTTGTACACCGCGTGACGCGATAGGTTGCACGATTTGCCTCCCCGTGGTGCAGCGTGACGATCGTTCGATGCACTGCCTTTGAATTGGACCAATCGGGTTGCTCGGTACACATGGAATTCCACGAGAAAACCGCACACTTTTTGGATGTACTATTTTCCCAGTCCCTCTTTTTGGTCCGCCATTTTTAAAGATGGCGGCCATATAGAGGGACGCGGGAATGGATAATGGATATGGATAGGATAGGATATGGCTATATCACATCACATAGTAAACTAATCATGCAGGTATATCACATGGCTATCACATGATTAGCATGTGGGTAACATATGGTTAACGTATTGCTAGCCTATTCAATGGTTAGTGATATGGGTATACCAAATGTGCAGGTATGCCACATGGTTAGCACATGGTTAGCACATGGCTCCCACATGGTTAGCACATGGCTCACATGGTTAGCACATGGCTACTATTATATTTCATAGGTACAGAAGTAGCAGTAGGAAAATATGTGTTGCGCAGGTATGCCACAATGTTCCTCATATTTCTGTCACATGACCATCACATGACTATATAAGATGAATAAATAGCACATTGTGTAACGGCAGAAGTATACCCATCATGCAGGCATGTCACATGACCATCACACGATTAGCACATGGTTACAATAAATTGATCCAATGTTTAAAGCATGTTCAAGGGCCCAATGTTTAAAGCATGTTCAAGGGCCAAAAACACATCTGTCAAAACCTTGTAAGTGCTCTTGCCCCTGAACATGTATGAAGCAACATTTCTTACGTATAACCATTTGGGTAGTTTTACTTGCTGAAGGGCCAGGAAAACGTATGAGGTTTTGACAGAACAGCGATGTTATGCTCTCTGATTATGATATAGTTTAATCAGTTCCGAATTGGTGAGAAATATGCAGTTTTTATCTCTCTCCGCTCAAAAGTAACCCAAGCGTATAATGCCTAATTTTGGGCACACGAAAGTGGCATGCACACATCAAGTGTATCAAGCATATGATGCACAGAGCACTTGTTTTGCCTCCATTGTAGTTCCTGTGAAAATGACACAGAAAGACTCATCAGGTCTCTGTTAGGACCCTTCTGTACAGGGTGTCCCTAAAAAGAATGGTGCACATATGTTGCATATCATTTCACTGATTAAATATTCATTATTTGTTATTAATGTTTGAGAACTGCACCATAGGTGGTGGAACCGTGCCTCCGTATGTCATTGCCACATCGCAAAAGCCGGACATCGTTCTGGTTTGGTCTACTGAGAAAAAAGTCATCCTCTTCGAATTGACCGTGCCATTCGAACCCAACATTATTAATGCCCATCAAACAAAGATCGACCGATACTCAACCCTGGTCTCTAACATAGCTGACACAGGCTTTGATTGCTCATTAATCGCCATTGAGATCGGCTCAAGGGGTTTGATTGACACGGACAATAAGAAGAGGATGACTAGTATCTTCAGGCAACTGAAAAGTTCCACAAAATATTCTGAACTCAAAAACAAAATTTCAAAATCCGTTCTTACCTCTTCATATTCCATCTACAATGCCAGACATGAGCCGGAGTGGAACATCCATGAGCTCATTTAGATTTATTTTGTGCCGCCATGATAGTTTTTCATTTTGTTGTTTTTGTTTATAAATTCCGTTGTTTTGCTTTCTTTGAGTACTGTATTAATTTGTATGTTCTTGTGTTATGTAACTCCCATGCCTGGGGTCAGCATAGGCCCTAGATGTTCTTGGGTTTGTGTGTTTGCTTCTTTATATTATTATAATAAAGATGATGAAATAAAATAAGCAAAACGATAATTTAGTTAGCTCTCAGATTAGTTTGTTTTATTGTTTTTGCGTATTTTGACCGAATAATGCTTGATCAATCACAAGCACATAAAAATGAGCGATACCAATTTTTAAGAGAAAAAAAGTGCTTGCGGAAAAACTTTGATAATGACAGTGCGCCTTCTTATCTTAAGGACCTTACTATATATAACATATCTTCCCAAAAGAAGTGGTATACGTTCTGCCTCTGACACTCGGATTCTCGCTTAACCTGAAACTTGTCTCACTACAACCAAAAAAGGATGTTATACCCCCGGTCCATTTATTTAGGGACACACTACTGATGATATAATCCTTAATGTTGTTGGGTTTTTGTTGTTGTTTTTGAATCTTTTCACAGGGACACTTATATAAAAGAAGCAGTAAAGCATTAAACAAAGAATGGAAGAAGAAATATGTGACGTTAAGTGACGGTAAATTGAGCTACCATCCAAGTTTACATGTAAGTACAAACAACCTGTGTGCTGAATAGGATTGGTTCAAAGATACGCCAACATTAATAGTAGGCTAAGGCCACAGGAAACATACCTCTCAGGTAGGGTTGGTCGGGAAGGGAGGCAGGGTATTTTTAGGGGAGGAGTCAAAATGTTGGTGAATTTCAACAATTTTGAAAAATTTCAAAATATTTCAGAATGATTTTTTAAAAAATAACTTATTTTTGGGGGTACCCTAATATCAACCTACTTTAACCCTAACCGTACCATATACCACAATATACCACGGCTGGGAACGTTGGTACCACCCGGCGTGGAAGGTTTTCGATGAAAAAATGGACCCAAATCCATATAGTTTGCGCAATACACTGCGCAGACTACCATTGACAGTCGTGGCGTAGTGGGGAATCCTAAGCTCCACGTGCTGGAGGTCCCTGGATCAAATCCCGGGGGGATATTTTGGTCGATTTTCCACGCTGAAAAAAAAAAATCTGAAAAAAGTGGGGGGCGGGGTAGAGTTAGGGTTAAAAGCTCTCAAGAGCTACCCACCTCTCAGGAGCTACCCACCTCTCAAGAGCTACCCACTATATTCAGTGGACATGGGGCAGTCCAATGTTGCAAGTAGCAAAGGGGCGCCTTCTTTCAAACCATCAACCTATTTTAAAAACATTTTCAGAGCTACCGATGCTATTCAGTAGACATGGGGCAGTCCACATGAACGGCTCATTTCAGAGCTGAACATTTCACAAGTGAGAAAGGGGCACCTACGATGTACTCTCAAATAATCGGGATGATAATATATAGACATGGGGCAGGTTATACATGTGTGTTTTGCTTACAATAATTTGGTCCAGAAGACAGTCTGAGCTAATCATGATGAAAGCTTTACAGTTTATGCGGAAACTCTTCACCTATATTATGAAAGCGTGTATGTACAAATAAGAGTGCTATTCAGTGCTACATGTAAATTGGTTTAACTCATGCCTTAACCTCCACCACAGGATTACATGGAGGACATCCACGGTAAAGAAATCTCACTACTCAACACCACAGTAAAAGTCCCTGGTAGAAGACCACCGCTTGCCACGCCTAACACCTCAGGAACCAACGGGGTTACCAATAACCTTAGAGCCATGACAATCTCTGGCCACGCAGGTAGGCATGTACTGTAATTATTGGCTTATCAGCCGCAGCTTAATATTCATGTAGTAATGTAACCGTATCCACATGGACAGAAAAGGCATCAATTTGTTTGATTTTACTTTCTAAATAAATCTCTGTTTTGTTGTTATTTTTTTCTACCAAAATCACTTTTGGGTTTATTGTATGCAATTTTAAGTAAAATTCCCCACAAGTTGAATAAAATGTGATAGTATGAGGTATATCTCATGCTTTTTATCTGTTTTCTATATGGATGAAAAACAGCCATATAGATTGTTATATATGTCATATATCAACATAAGACAGAAGTACTTGACCCTGATGATACTGTAAAACACTATAATCTTAGAGAATGAAAATTACTGCTATTTTATCAGGCATTTAATTTCGATATTCTGGAAATTTTACTGTTACTTTCAAAGCAAAATTGGCAGTTTAGTGGGTATTTAATTTCGCAAATTCACGAAATTAAATCCCTCACAAAATTAAATGGTTTTACAGTAGTCAGTTACAGAATCAATACAAAACCCCAATTCTTTATGATCTTTGAATAAGTTCATCGGGATTGGGAATTAGGTGAATATTTTTGTTGTACAAATCCACAGTTTACTCAAGTTGAGAGGGTTTCGTCTTCCAGGTCGTAAGACTTTGTCAGTAATGGCTTGATCCACTTGCTTTGCCCGCGAGTCTTGATGTCATTCTCGTTACCAGGATGCTTCATTGTCAGGCAAAAATAAATAAAATTGACTTGCCCTTTCAGGGTCAAAGTCAGGGTCGGACGGTCTGATGTTTTGTTTTGTTTTGTTTTGAAATTTTTTGAAAATTTACTGCACAAAAACACGTTTTAAAGAGAGAAGAAAAAAAAATTAAATTTATTTTTAAACAAGCAGATACTACTCAAAAACACGTTTTCATCTTTCTTTATTGTTATGTGCTTCTTTCAATTTTTTTTCTTTTTTTTTTGAAAAAAAATAAAAATAAATAAATAGCGACCTTAGATTTCCGAAAATTCAGGTCGGTCGGAAAGGGCAAGTCAACTCTTTTTTTTTTTTTGCCTCATCATTGGATCGTAGACAATAAATGCCCTCGTTACAGTAGATGATTTTGGCCCCTGCCTGCAGAGAACAAGAATGACAGCAACACTTGTGGGCAAAGAAAGTGGATCAAGCCATTACTGAAGAAGTCTTACGACCAGGAAGACAAAACCGTTGAAACGTGAGGCAACTATGAATTTGTTCAACATAAATATTTACCTAATTCTTTATGGTCTTTACCAGTTTAATCAAAATATGTACAGTAACTAATCTGTTAAGATTTGAAACAGTTTTTCCTGATTTGATATTTGATCATCAAGTTTTTTCTTTTTAATTCCAATTTCTTTTTAATTTTTCTTGATTGATTGTTATTTAATTTTCCTCCATTGACGCAGTTATTAAGTTGATTTTATTTATCTGATTTAATTAATTCTGTCCTTTCTCGTTTATGTTGATTGATTTCCAATGCATCGTGCATATTGTATGATATTTAGACGGTGCGACTTTGTCTGTTCTTTATAGCTGTCTGCTCTTAGTTATTTCTGTTGCATAATGACTGTTTTATTTTGTCCTTTCCTCTTCCTCGTTATATGTATTTTGTTTATTTGTGATTACATTTGTCCTTTTCTTTTTGCCTTCATTGAACATAATTTATTATTTTTTGTACATGAATTTTTTTTAAAAATAATTTGAAAAACAATTTCTGAAGAAAGATCGTTTGTCCCATGTAAACTGCATCTACTTTCATTGGAGAATCAAATTACTCTTATTAAAGGTGGATGTTCCGATAAATTCAGCCTTTTTTGCCCATCAACATATTTTGATATCAGAAGAAACCCCATATTTTTCTCATCATTTCTGTAAAATGTTTGGTGTAAGATTTGTTCTATTTAGAGTTTATAGGCCAAAATGAAGTGAATTACTGCCAGAGGTTGTTTCCCCCCCCCCCCCGGCCAGTTTGTGTACTACTCGATGGACAAATTGGGCCAGCAATCGGAACACCTACCTTTAAAAGATTCAGGGTTTTTTTTGTAAAAAAAGTGCATAAGTTGAACGGAATATGAATTATTCTACATGAAATTAACTTAATTTAATTGACGTCGTATAGAAATAAATTTGAGAAACCAAACTCTTCCTTGACCACCACTGTTTGAACTGCCTCATTTATGGAAGCCAAACCAAAAAATAGTGTACTCCCTACGTTTGTTGCAACTTCACCAGCGTATCAATGATCTGCTAGCATGAATTATCATGATGCGGCTGAATGGGATGGCACTCCATAAATTTATACGCATTTACAGCAATCGTAAGCAAACCCGTTTCAGCATGGCCAAGACATGCAGAGGCATATATATTATTTCAGAAGCCGTTAACAACAGCAGTGGTAGCCAAGTGTGTTCTGGTTTCTTGATTTTAATTCTATGATTCAAAGAGTTCAGAAACCTAATTGGTCGTTGCGCATCGCCTGACGTTGGCGGGTAAAGGTTGACATTGTTTCAACTCGCGCAACGGCAGGAGTATGAATGCGTACGCCATGG
This sequence comes from Ophiura sarsii, assembly GCA_035610835.1. Taxonomy (NCBI): domain Eukaryota; kingdom Metazoa; phylum Echinodermata; class Ophiuroidea; order Amphilepidida; family Ophiuridae; genus Ophiura; species Ophiura sarsii. Next base: position 66,117,631 of record CM069456.1, read on the forward strand.
TCATCTGTTTACATGCAGATTTAAATAATCCCTATCTACCTTGTAAAGTTTACCTTGTGTACTTTAGCATTCTTTTATACAGGGTGAGTCAGAAAGAATGGGCCCTTTTTCACAAAGGCATCACTAAATAATCAGGCATGCACAATCAAAACCAATGGTAGTTAATGTGGCTATCATCCAAAAAAAGAATTTTAAGTATCAATCATTGTATTATCATGTTACACTAATTATAGTAAAGCCTTCTATTTTAAAAGCAAATTCATAAGATGGTCGATTATCATGCCATTTTTAAATCAACTGAAATACTCATTTTCGTTTCCCCCCTTGAATTCAGTCCTTTTCTTACTCAAATTCTTGCAGTTCTATTAATTTTCAGTCATTTTGTATCTTTCCGACTCACCCTGTATGAATATTATCTGTACAAAGCTCATCTGCATGAAAAAATACATTGTCAATCACTGTAACAGAGTATAAGCAGTGGTGTTATGCTGAAGCCCTCATGCAATGTTGTGCATATAGGTCGGCCCGGAATGAAGTCACATGCCGTTGACAACAAACAACATAAAGTCAACCAATTTCAGATTGCACCATCACCAAAACAGCCCAAAATATAGCCCTTTTAGCGTTTCCTTGAAATTGTACCATCGAACAGAATATTTGCTCGAGGGATTCCTCTGTATACTCATGCATGTTATCAATATTATTTACACACAATGCAAGTTTTCACATGTTTTTCCAGTTGAAAGTCTGAAAATCGGATGAAACATTTTATGAATTTTGGAAATTTTGCTAATATAAACAACAGTTGGTTACACGGCCACACGGGTCACTAGGAACGATCTTGTGTATGGTTTGAGAAGAGCGTACAAACTGATTTGTTAAAAGATTTTGATTTGTTGTCAACGGAAAAGGGGGATCTCCGGAATCTCCTATACATGTATGTCTCCCCTTGATCTTCCCTCGTCCTGTCCCCACCCCACCAAATTTCTTTGCACATTATTGTTCAGTGTCTCTGGCAAACCTAAGGAGATTCTAGACACAATTGTGATGCAGTTATAGTATGTGGTCCGTTGTTTTGCCAGACACATTTTGTCTTGGTAATTTGTTCTCGTATGTTCCTCCTTATGTTGCATGCATGAAGTCTGTTCATAAATGATTTGTGATAATTGTGATGACTTTGATTTGCTTCTTGTCTGTCATCTTTTCCAATCTTTTTATACTCATTGCCAAAAATTGAATGTCCCCCTCTCTTAGGCATAATGTGTACGGGTGCAGTGGATGCTATAAAGATATAATGAATATGGATGGAGCTTTTTGCAAAAATGTCTCTGCTTGTAAGTCTATATTAAAAAAATCTCGTCTCAAAGCTCTTCAGTTTCTCAAAACCTAATGCGGAATGCAGGTTTTTTAAAGGTTTTTTATAAATATTAAATATTGAAATCCTTGTAAAAGTGAACTTTTGTATTTAAAATGATGGGATCAATGAAAATCTGAAAAATCTGTGAAATTTTGTGGGTTTTTTTGTTGTTGAAAAAAAAGAGATTTTTTTCTTCTTCTAACGTGCATCAATTAACTAACGCGCGTGGGAGCTTTAAGACAATTTTTGTTTTTTTAATATAGCCTAATAGAATTGTATTAATCAATCACAGGATGTCGTTACTGTTGTGCCCATGTGATTTATAAACATAAATTAGTAAATAGAAGAAAATAGCTGTCAGATGTGGGTTAAATTATCACGTGGTGCACATATGGTTATCAAGTTGCTTCCAAGTAATTGAGGTGTGTTTATTGTTTGTTTGTTGCTTATGTGTTTATCATGTTTCCATGTAATAAGGCCCTTCACAATTGATTTTCAGTTTCCTGTTGCAGGTTTAAAAAAGGGACAAGGTGACTTTTAATTATATCTTTTATTTTCTTTATTTTGAAACAAGTGGTCGCAACCAATTTCAACCCCTATATGGAGGACTCTGTATTTAATAATTTTCCAAATATGATTAATTTAATACCCAAGTGATAATGCAATCATGTTTTATGTTTATACATCGTCATAGCTGATATGATTGAAGTCAGAAAGTAGCAAATGAAGTTTATTGAAAATCATTTTAAAGGTGCAAATCCTAAATGAAAAGTAAAATGATTAGATATTTTGTAATTCTCAATTTTGGAAGCGGGCGGCAATTTAACAGGAAACTCAACATCGATTGTGAAGGGCCTTATCATGTGGTGGACATGCTATTAGGCCAACAAAAAAAGGTGTTTGTTTGTCCATAGAGGGTCCTCAAAAGGTAGGGTCGGTAGGTCGGATTTTTTTAAATTTTTTTAAAATATTTTTTAATACGGATATTGTATTTGGGAATATAAGTTCGGCATGTATACTGTGAATTAAAGTCCAAACACAAACCAAAACACCTCACTTTTCATAAGTTTGCGACATTTGAGTTGCTTTACTCTTCACACTGCTGATTTTGATCTCTTTCTCCTGCTGGGGCAGATTGTCAATTTAAAGTTCCAATACTGTCGCATTGGTTGCAACACTACAAACTCGATCAAAAATTATTTTTGTACTGAGTTTGCATTGCGCGCAGATACCGTAGAACGCCGCCATTGTGACTGAATGTTACACAATGTGAAATAACGTTGTGTTGAAGTTTTGCTAGAAATATATACGTGAAAGTATTGCTAAACCTATTTCCCGTACTAACTACCCCAAAAATTGTTATATACTATGTTGAAATTAATATTCATGCCGTTGAGCAACATTTTGGGAACAAATATTAACCGTAACTAGATTTTTCATATTTTCTCACACTGCGTTTTTAGTATAAAAATGACATCACTTGCACGTGCGATCACTGATTTTCATTTAGTCCTTTTAATAGTCCCCGCTGGCCGCGAGTGCCAAGTTCATGCAGTAAACATCATGTTACACGGGATTGCGAATTGGGGATGGTGTTGCAAATACCAGATTGACGATATATCATACGAAATAAGGAATAAAACGGTCCGTTTGGCCATTCAAATTGCTCAAAAATTTGTTTTAAAAAAATTATCGAAAATAAAAAGTAATACGGTCGGCACCTAGGTACACGGTCGGTCGGACGTGGACAAACAAACAACTTTTTTGTTGTTGGCCTTATCATGTGGTGCCAATGCAGATGCCAATATGATTATCTATCATGTGATTGATCTTCATGTGATAATCATTGCTAGAAAAAGTTCAGGAAATGGAACAATCCCCCACTTGCATCCCTGTCAATAGCAATGATTTGGACGAGACAATGGAAAGTAGAAACTTGTGGTGATTTTATCTGAGATGTAGGGTCTCAAGACTAGTATTGGTGTCGGATTTCGCTGGTGGTCTTGTTCTTAGTGATGGCATCATCTGAAGGTTCTGTTCTTGGCTTGGATTTGATGTCAGTTTCACCATGGATATTGGAACATGTGGATAATCATCTCTGCTGTAAAGGCAGAAAAAGCAAGTAGTTAAAAAGCCCCATTTACCAGCTGGGTGGTGAATGAGGCAAAAACGAAACCAGTGCTAACCGAGACACACATAGCACCAAGGAGTTGTACCAGGTTCCCTATCCACATGTTCCTACATCTATGATTTCAATGATGATGTAGGGTCCCAAGACAAGGATTTGCTGTCTCTGAACAGAGTTTTGCTAGTCTTAGTCTTTGTGCTGATGTCAGAAGGCGTCTTTATTTTGATGTTGGTTCCACTGGTCTAAAACACTGCTATCTTATCAGCTCTCTATTAGCTTTCAAGGAGAATGCTTCATGAGATAGATCCTGATCTTATCAGCTATCAAGGAGAATGCTTCATGCGATAGATCCTGATCTTATCAACTATCAAGGAGAATGCTTCATGAGATAGATCCTGATCTTATCAGCTCTCAAGGAGAATGCTTCATGAGATAGATCCTGATCTTATCAACTATCAAGGAGAATGCTTCATGAGATAGATCCTGATCTTATCAGCTATCAAGGAGAATGCTTCATGAGATAGATCCTGATCTTATCAGCTCTCAATGCTTCATGAGATAGATCCTGATCTTATCAACTATCAAGGAGAATGCTTCATGAGATAGATCCTGATCTTATCAACTATCAAGGAGAATGCTTCATGAGATTATTAGTTATCCACTGTTTGATAACGCAATACGGGAAGATACCTATGGTTGGGTGCCATATCACATGAGGCCGGAGGCCGAATGTGATATGGCACCCAACCATAGGTATCGACCGTATTGCGTTATCAAACAGGGGATAACGAATTTATCACTTAGGTAATCTCCAATATATCCTGTTCATGTATGTGCTACCAGGACGATATATCCTGTATTGCGTTGTTGGCAGATTGCTACCAGGACGATATATCCTGTATTGCGTTGTTGGCAGAATAACAGCTCTGATTGGTTAAATAGAGATTTGGGTTGATCCATTATCATTTTCAGGGGTTGGTGGTAGTGGTGATGGGTGGATAGGGTAGCGGTAGGTTTTGGATTATGGGTTGGAATAGGGGTTAACATGCCTTTTTGGTGGTTCCAGTGTAATGTTGGTGGTTCCCAGTGTTTTGGGCTCCATGTTGTTTAAGTGTTCAAAAAATATATGTTGGGAGGGGGTATATGGTGAATAAGGAGGGGGTTGAAAAGTTCTCTTTTTTGGTGGTTCCTAGTGTTATTTTGGTGGTTCCCAGTGTTTGGGGTTCCAAGTTGTTTAAGTGTTCAAGAAATATATGTTGGGTGGAGGTTTATGATGAAATAGGAGGGGGGTAGATAAAAAAAAAATTGTGTGTGGTTCCCAGTGTTTCGGGTTCCGAGTTGTTTAATTACCCAATAACATAGTCTTGGGTTGTGCTAGGATGTGGTGTATTAGGAGGTTGGGTTGAATAAATTATATTTGGTATTGCGTAGTAGCTTCTGATTGGATTAATCAAGTTTTTGATTGATCCATTATCATTTGAGGGGTTAAAACCATAAGATTTTTTAGGGGTTGGCATTTGTGGATGGGTACACATGTGGTTATTGGTGTTGGGTTATGGAAGGGCGGTAGGAGATGGAGGATTGACAAATATTATATTTTGGTGGATCCCAGTGTCATTTTGGTTGTTCCCAGTGTCTCAAACACTAGGAACCACCAAGATGTCACTGGGAACCATCACAAAATGCTATTTTGTCAACAACCCCCTTTTTATTCACCACAACCAACCCCCCCCCACCCATATATAATGATTAAGCACTTAAACAACTCGGAACCCAAAACACTGAGAACCACCAAAATGGGCCATTTTGACAATCTATCCCCTCATTCACCACATCCCAGCCCAATCCAACAAATATATTTATTGAGCACTTACACAACTTGGAACCCAAAACACTGGGAACCACCAAAATAACATGGGAACCACCTAAAAACATGTTGTCAACCCATCCCTTCCTTATTCACTATCGACCCTAGCACAACTCCTAACATATATTTATTGAGCACTTAAACATCCTGGAACCCAAAACACTGGGAACCCCCAACAAGACACTGGGAACCACCAAAACAAGGCCATTTTGTCAACTCACCCCCTTTCTTATTCACCACACCCCAGCCCAACCCCCCTAAACATATTTATTGAGCACTAAAAACATATCAGAACCCAAAACACTGGGAACCACCAAAATGACAACTGGAACCACCAAAAAGACAGGTCAACCCCCACATCCCCTACCCCCACCCCTTCCCCTCGCACCCATGATAACCCAACACCTACGGCCACCCTATCCATCACCACCACCACCACCAACCCCTAAAAATGATAATGGATCAACCCAAATCTTTTATTTAACCAATCAGAGCTGTTATTCAACCAACAACGCAATACCAAATATATTGCGTTGTTGGAACAGCTGATTACAACGCAATACGCTTATATATTGCGTGGTTGCTAAATGGCTATGTACCAATCAGATTACAGCATTTGTATCTATTTATAGCTACTAAGTGATAAAGATCCTGATCTTATCAGCTCTCAAGGAGAATGCTTCATGAGATAGATCCTGATCTTATCAGCTATCAAGGAGAATGCTTCATGCGATAGATCCTGATCTTATCAACTATCAAGGAGAATGCTTCATGAGATAGATCCTGATCTTATCAACTATCAAGGAGAATGCTTCATGAGATAGATCCTGATCTTATCAACTATCAAGGAGAATGCTTCATGAGATAGATCCTGATCTTATCAACTATCAAGGAGAATGCTTCATGAGATAGATCCTGATCTTATCAGTTATCAAGTAGAATGCTTCATGAGATAGATCCTGATAGTGGCTGTTAATGGTTGAACTTGTTGACTAGTTGAGTGAATTCTCAACTGTGGTCATATTGGGTGAACTTTCATTTGAATGTGGTTCTCAACCCTCAACATTGTTTAAATAACCAGGATGTGAAGGTTCCAACCAACTTTTATATCAAAATAACAAGTTTTCAGTCAAGTGGTCCATCCTTCTTGTTTATAAAAAGATTTTTCTTTCTTCTAAATCAAAAGTTAATCACAGTGTGACCTATGAGCAAGCAATCACTCATTAGACTTGTCGTAAGTATTCCGACTCAGTAACTTTGTCCCCGTTTTATGAAAAATGAATTGAACGCCAAATCGAATGTCATACCACTAGACCAGCTAGACAATCCGTGCTGAAGGAGCGACTTCAATCTTACAAAAGAGGTAGGGAAGCCCACAGTCTTATGTGTATTACAGAATAAATCGGTGTAAAATAGAAGCCTTTGCACGAGACTAATTTGTGAAAGCTTGCTCATAGGTAGAACTGGAATTTATGAATATGGCTGGGATATTTCAATCCCTGGTAGATCCAAGGCTGGGGAGGGCAGTCAACAAAACTCCCCCCCCCCCAAAAAAATCAACCGCTCAAAGTAGGGTAATTAGAGTTGTCGTCAGAGTCCTTTGCTGGCTTATGCATGTTTGATGGATCATGGTGGATAGATAGCGACCCAAATAAATGAATTCTACATACCTGTAGCATCATGTACTCAATACATTATGCCTGAAATGGGAGGCCCTTTTTTTTGGCCATGAGTATAATAAAACATATGATCCGCCCTCATGAAATTAATCGGCAACAAGTCAATCTGAAACAAATTGAAAAGTGTGATTTTTGTTGAGTAAGTTTGAAGTACAACATATTCTTCGCACTCCATTTTGTTTGCCTGTGTGCGGTGACATCAGAGCGTATTCCATTAGGAAACACAGTATTAGTGCACATTTATGTAGACACAGATTTATAATGTCCTAATGGGACCAGACTCTATCTATAGTGTGTTGATCACTTGGGAACACGTTGAAGCACATTATAGTTCAGTCAAATATTCGGTTTTTATCTCTCTCTGTGCAAAAGTATAATCCAAGCGTATGAGGATGATTATGGCCGTACACACACAATTTTGGTCGCACTCATGCGTCATGCATAGGATGCACAGTGCGTTGTTGCCTTCACATGCACGTCTACACCCTTCTGTATTCAGTCGCTGCACAAAAGAGCCTTGTCAATTATGAGCTGATCAAACTATAGAAGCACACAAGCCACTAAGCTGCACTTCTTAAACACGTTCTGACATCATTGCACAGAGGTAAATTAATGAAGTATCGCGATCTGATTCAAATTTGTTATTATTTTGTGCTATCGGATTTCTGATTTTCTGAAGTTCTAATACGATTACCTATTCAAATCTCAATACCCAGCCATTTCAAAGTAAACTTGTTGCGGGTTTTTGTAAGAGCAGGTCATATAATTACATCCATCCCGCATCTCTTTTTTCCCCGCAATATGTTATGTGTGTGCTGCAGGAGGCGGAGTTAATCCCATCACCAACCAGCAGGTCGGTCGGGATTCCTTTAGGGAGAAGCAGGAGGGCGCCCCCAAGTCCACGTCTCTCCCACGGGATGCTAGCTGGGACGCGGTGGTTATATCTAATGCGTCCATTACGTCTGGTATGTTGATATGGGCATCATCATCCATGGATTAATCTTAATAATAATTAATCATTAATATTTAGCACCGTGGTATTAATGAATGATGCTCGTTATGTCCCCAACCCCTGTCCTATTAGGCACTGGAAAAAAAGGGAAGGCGGACCTCGAACTTGGGTTGAGTTGGTCACTCCATGGGTCATTTTTTTGTTTCTTGGTTGGTTTTTATTTTGGGAATTCTTTTTTGTTGCAAAATTTCCTAGAAAATTTGTCAAATTGTCAATATAAAAAAATAGTTCAAATTTTCTAAATATTTAACCAAATTAAATTTTCAGAATTTAATCATCAAACGTTTCAATTTTTTGTTCAACATTTTTCATCCCCCATTTTTATTGTTGTCCAAATTTTGAACATTTAATTACAGAAAAACAAGAAATAAGAAATCTAAAAACAACAACAATCTCAACAAACGGGTAGATCGACCCCATAGAACATTTTCCCCCATTGGTCTAAGGGCATAGTGTTCATAGGAGTGTACAGTGCTTTGTCCACCCCTCGTATACTGACACGTGCTGTGTGCTGTGTTGTAACCTTCTCCAATACACTTTTTGGCTTCATAAAGAACCAGAAAAACAAGGCGAGATTTTACCATTAACAAACAAACCCTTGTTAAACTAATCACAAGATTGTACACCTCCCCCTGTCACCCATCGGGCTATCAACAGACTGTCTTCTCAGGCTATCCGCAGCCTGTCTCCAGGTAACAGAAAGACAAAAATAACTCATTTTTAGTGTAAGATAAGACGATTAATAATTAATCTGGTTGACAAATAGGGATGGCATTGATTTAACATAACATGGTGGATTGTTGAATATGTAATTTAACTTAATCCATTGTATTTCACAGGATATATTTTCAGTTGTTATCTGACTAGCGCTTCGACACTGTCAAGTGATCAAATTTAGATTATACTAAAACAAAAAGAAGCTTTATCTAATCTGTTGTAAAAGCCAATATATTCACGGTGGTTATTTTTTTGCACTTATGATGCACCGCAAAAATTAAAGCATGCAAAAATATTGTTATGTGCGAAAAACCTAACAATTTATGAAAATGCCTTCGATGTTGAAATGTGTGAAAATATTGGCTTTTATTGTAGTACCTTTTCAAAACGATTAAAAACCTGAAGATTTCCTCGCAACCTTCTTGAAATGTCATATTTGACAAGAAAACCCTGAAGAGTTCCGTAGTTATTTGTTACTTACTAACCTTTTCGGTTACACCTAGTGATTGAAGGATGTGTTTTATGAACACAAACTTTTCATCAAGGTATATCTGATTTTAGGAATACATGGGAAATTTAACATCAGGGTGTATTTGCCAATTACGTTTACATCCACATCATCTATTTAACCTGCCGCTATACTTTCATTCATTTGCAATTATGTTGATGATTATTTTAGCCAATATCTTATTATTATTATTATTCACACCATTTCATGTACCATTTCGATGTTCACCTTGTAACACGTCGTCATACCGTGCTGGTTTTTCTTTTTGCACGTGGGGTGTGCCTCTTTTGACCTCTGACCTAAACCCACCCTACACATCCATATCTGGGGTAAGCAGTCGCTTCACGGTGTCATTATTTTTTGCTTGCCCGTTGCACTCCATGGTCATGTGATATACATGTGATAGCCATGTGATCATCATACAGTAAGCTATAGGCAATCGTTGTGTGATGATTGTTTGCTATCCATGTTGTAATCATGCTATTACAAAGCCGCAGACACGTGATATCCAGACAACATTCACTTGTGATAGCAATTCAATGTCCATGTGATATCCATGTGATATGTATGTATGATCATGTGATCATCAAAGCTTTGCCTGTTTCATTCATCAAGCCATCCACGCTGCTCTGTCTAACCATCGTTATAATTGCTGTGTTTACTTCTTTCTATTCCTTTGTTTTATACTTCTTTCTATCCCTTTGTTTAATGTTTTTTTCTGAAGTTTCCTATTAATCAAGTACTAACCATTAACCTTTATACTGAATCATGTGCTGCACGTGAGACAATTATGTGGTGCTCATGTGAAAGTCATATGACCACCATGTGACGGTCATATGACCAACATGTGAGTTCGTGTGATGCCCATAAATCTTCAAGGTGCCCATGTGACTTTCATGCGGCGTTCATGTGACTATCATGTCATGCATTATAAAGTAATGTAGCGACCATCTGATAGTTATATAGTATACATGTGACTGTCATGTGATCCCTCATGTAACAAAATGGTGCATTAAATGCTTTGGTTATTTCATAATTGGGAAGTTTCAAACTTGAGATGCTGTCTGTCAACATCTAGGTGGCTTTAAAATAATATCCATAACATTCATTACATACAAATACATCCTCTGGTCTAGGCAATGAAAAAAAACCCTGTTCTAGAGGCCCGACTGACCCATTTTCTTTTCTAATTTTCAATGTTTTGTGGGGTTTTTTGGGGAGGGGGGGGGGGATTTTGAAAATTTCTGAAATTTTTTTGAGATTTTTTTTGAAAATTTGTTTAACATTTGAAAATGTGTTGAAATTTGTGAACATTTTGAAAGAGAGAAAAAAAACCCGCCCAAACAACTAACCATACATGAGAGGTCCGTTTGCCGTAGAACAGGCATTTTTTCTTCATCGCTTTAGCTGGTGTTTGGGGAAAACTACAAGCTCGGTGTGATTGTTATCCATTAACTCGCGTGATTAATCAAAACTTACAATTTTTTAACACTTCCAACACGGCAGGCAGCTGCAGCCGACATTCCAAAATGTCACAAAATGTTTCTATTTATTTAGTTATTTATTTATTTATTTATTCATTCATTTTGTAATATATATTTTTGAGAAACATTGCTAAGTACCCCTCTGAGAGTTCATTCACTTTTCTTTTCTTTATTTATTTGGAGGGGAGACAGGAGAATATCAAGCACATATTAAAAAGAAATTGTTTGGTTTCAGTTTATTTGAATTGCGCACGGTTCACTAATCACTCTAACGGATCACTTACAACTAATTGACACAATGTAGATGACTTAATAATGACTTAACAAACGTAATCTCATCTTTCATTTGATTTAATTAACATTGTAATGTAATCGCTGTTTATTAGAAAGTCACTGTATTTAAATTAACCAGTATTCACCACCATGATGTTATGACAAAAGTTATTATAAACTGCTCAAAAAAAGTTTGGAATATTTTCTCAAGCACAAGATCGCGGGATATGTTCATTAAGTGTTATATATCCATGTAATGCTGATGTGTTCATCTTTACAATGATATCCGATTTGAAACAATCCCTTGTTCCAGTGCCCAGCCACATGCTTGAGAACATGGGGAGGTCGCAATCTGAAAGTGCCAAAATCAACACTATTTTGTGCTTAAAAATCAATAGATCATCACACTACACTGTAGTGGACTATAACACTTCATTGAACAGATGACCAAGATGTTCTTTTGGGCACGAAATAGTGTTGATTTTGGCACATTCAGATTGTGACCTCCCCATGTTCTCAAGCTAGTAGCTGAGCACTGGAGCAAGGGATTGCTTCAAATTTGGTATCATTGTAAAGATGAACACATCAGCTTTATATGGATATATAACACTTAATGAACATATCCCGCGATATTTGAAAATCTTGTGCTTGAAAAAATATTCCAAACTTTTTTTGAGCAGTTTAGTTCAGGCTAAATGTAGATATATTACAACTTGGAACATACAAGGTTTATAACCTTTTCAACGTAGGCCTTAACATTCTAGGGTTGCAGTTAGGCGTCAAAACTGAATTTAAAAAGGAAAAGATTCCACACTTGCTAGATTATATAATTTTTTGTTTGATCATGATCATCCTGTCAAATCATAATGATATAAAAAGAATTGCACACAAATATATTTCTTTTGCGTATAGGTCTAAGTGATGAAACTGCAAAATGCAAATTTAAAAACACATAAAACAGATGACAATCTGCAAAGCACGAAAAATAAATTGTCCGAAAATTACCATGGGTAGATACAGTGATCAAATGATTTAAAATATTCTATCAAATCATATGTTCAACACTTTCTGCTTTAACAAAATTAGTTGTGCTCGTTGTCGTTAAATAATGCTGTTGCCTGTGTGTTGACACAACAGCAGAGGGTTAAGTAAACCTGGGCCTGTACATCTGTTTGAATTTTTTTTTGACATTTTTGAATGTCGTCTGCAGACGCCTGCACATCATCAAAGGGATCACTGGTTCATAAGAAAGTGGCTTTTTTTCTCTTTTAACCTCGTAGAGGTAGAATAATCTTTATCTAAACAATTGTTGCCTTCTAATATTACATCAAATCATTATTAAAATTAATAATTTGTTATTAGTTGATGACGGGTATGTTTTACCGGCTCACACGCAACAGTTAGGCCAAAATTTTTTTTTTGTTATATTGGCGTAACGGGCTGAACAAAAATAGGGTAGGTAGGTAGGGATTTTTTTTTTTTTTTTTTATTTTTTTTATTTTTTTTTAATTTTTAGCAGCTGTTTTTGAACAATGTTAACCGAGTTTAAACATTCCCTATTGTTTGTTAGAAGTACCCCTCAGTACAAGTCTATATACAAATAAAACACAATAAACCATATTTTCGGAAGGAATTTCCGTTTATTCGAGGAGCACCGTCGTATTTCGTTCGAGAAAAAACATTTTATTTTTTTATTTTTTTATTTTTTAGGGTCGGTCGGTCGGTTTTTTTTTTTTTTTTTCACTGAAAAAAAAAAAAAAAAGTGTAGGGTCGGGCGTATTTTTAGGGTCGGGCGGGTTACGCCAATATAATTTTTTTTTTTTTTTGGCCTTAGCGTGAGCCAGTTATCTGATCTGGCAACCAATATACTGTAAAAGTCAATATTTTCGCGATAAGATATTTTCAAGAAAATGGTCATAACAGGCATTTCGCGAAATATCGCGATTTTCAACATTTGTGAACAAAAGTCAATGGAAGTCAATAATTTTCGCGAGTTTATATTTTCGTGGATGAGGATTGATTCACGAAATTCGCGAAAATAAAAACCTCGCGAAAAATTCTACTTTTACAGTATTCTAATGTTCACTACGCCAGCGAATTCATTAAAAAAACCACCTTCAGACTCTTACGCAGACCATCAGGTATCACTTCTCTCAGTGCATCTGTGTACCTGTAGTTGCGACTGCCTGGTGATGGTGTCAGATTGCAACCTTTAAGAACCGACCATGGTTGAAAAGATGTAAATCGCGATCAATTTATTCAAACAATGAAATAGATATTATTGATAGTAATTTCACTGCAACTAACGCCAGATTTTTTAGTTTTAGTTAGGACATCATTATTGAGTAGTGCATGATGATTGGTATTTGGAGCGATCCAAACTTTTGGTAGACTATTATAGGCAATCTTTGAATATTGTCGTATGCCCATACTGAAACCTACTAGCTATTATATTGGGAAAATAATAGGAAAAGTAAAACAAGCCGTCATCATTCACCATCATTAACACACCATACTTATCATACCAGAAATTTAACAGTTCCTGTTTTTATTTGCATTAAAGTTTTTTACATGCCATTGTGTTATATTCTTGTAAGGCCAAATTCTGCAGGGAAAAAAACAACATTGATTTTTTTCTCCCCAATGTTTGTATTATTATTACTGTGTACAAGAACATCGGAAAGGATTAAGAAAGACCCAGTTTTTTATTGATCCTCAATTTTTTCCTTTGAAAATGTTCACACCACTAAAAATCTAGAAAACTACATTGAAAATTATAAAGAAATCTGTAACATAGACTAGGATGATAAAGCAATACCAGTACGAAATACAAATCAACAACAAAAAACACCTGATTTTCATTGCTGTGATTTGGTCAATCATCTGCAGGTATGAATGGAATGGAATCGGGACCAATATCCTTTCCACAAATGGGTAACTTGGTAGGCGGCAACAAAGGAGATGGGTCCAAGAAGAAACACAGAAGGATGAGGAGCTCCGGGGGCAACAAGATCTTAGATGCGAGTGGTACTACGGAAGGTAGGGTTGCATATGGATACATGGTGTTATGTGGTGGGGTTGGTGGGTTTTGTTGTTGTTGTTGATGTTGATGTTGATGTTGATGTTGATGTTGATGTTGATGTTGATGTTGATGTTGATGTTGATGTTGATGTTGATGATGCTCCTCTGCACACCGACGGATGAGGAGCTCGAAAGACAATGAGATCTGTTGTGATGGTTGTGTTGATTTGGTTCTTGTTGTTATTGCGGGTCGTTTTAGTGTTTTCTTGTGTTGTTTGTGTTGTTGTCCTTGTAATTGTTGTTGTTGTTGTTTTTGTTGATGTTGTTTTCAATGTTATTGTTGTGGTTGTTAATGTTGATATTGTTGTTGTTATTTGTATTGTGTCATGTTTTTGTTGTTGTTGTTCATGTTGGTTGATGTTATTATTGTTGATATTGTTGTTGTTGATATTATTATTGTTGTTGATGTTTTCATCGTCTTATTATGTTATTGTTGTTATGTGGTATTAGAGTCATATTATCTTATTGTGTTGGTTTATAACAGTGATTCCAACCTCTGGGTCGCGCTTTTCGTGGGGTCGCGGACTAGCCCAATGTAATAAAAATAAAATGAATTATAATGTTGTATCATAGTAACACACGTGACTTAGTTCTGTGAGGGGTCGTGCTCTGATGCTGGTTTCTGGAATGGGGTCACCACCAGAAAAAGGTTGGGAACCACTGGTTTATAATCTTTTTGATTTTATACTGTCATTATTGTGCCTAATTCACCTCTTCAATTATCAATACTGTGGCTGTAATTGATATTGTCTTGTTGTGTGCCTCTTCCTTGTTTTATAAACACGCTTGAGTCATTTTTGGATTTAACAATATGGTCCACCTGATCACACCCATTTATCTTATATAATTATTATCGTTACTGCGAATGATATCATATCCAAACTAATTAGCCCATTCTATTTTAACCGGGATACTCAAACACTCACAGAAATACTTGTATTTGATTCCAAACCTCATGAATATATGCGATACATGCAACCCAATCAAATGCCGTCCTTTACTGCTACGCACAAATAAGCACAGGTCACTAACGGAGAACCAAGTACCTGCGCGTAAACATTAGTAACCCTGTGTATAATGCGTATCAAGTTTGATCACCAAAATAATGTGCGTAATGTGACGAACGCATGGCATATTTGCATCACGCAGTAGTTACGCGACGTGTGAGTAGTTCGCTTGCTTGCTTTTCGATCAGATTGATTGATTTGTAATGGGTGAAGCATGGTTAAATTGCCGTAAAGTGTAACTTTTTAAATAAATAAGTATTGCCGTATCATTAAATGACTATTTTATTTTAATTGATGGTTTTCAATCAGGATAATGACTTTGATCAGTTGTTTTGTCAGTAACTGTGAACAATCAAATATTTCACTTCGGGACCTCGTGCAATACCTCGGTTCCAAAGTGAAAATGTTTTGATTCCTCACTGTTACCTCTAAACAAATGATACGCAGTACGCATTATCCTTTAATTATTTTATGCCTCATAAGATGACAAAAAACAGTGGGCATATGCACCACTCAGGTAGGGTTGGGCACTCTGGTGTTTTGGGTTTTTTGTTTTTTTTCCTAAAAAAATTGTGAACATTTTGGTGAGTTTAAAAAATAAAATTAATAAAAAAAATTGAAATAAAAAAAATAAAAAAATCTTTCAACAACAAAAATCAAAATGATTTTGTAAAAAGAAATCCTTTTTTTTTTTAAATTCGGGGGGGGGGGGGGGGGGGGGGGGGAATAGGTTAGTCAGGCCTGTATGTATAACAGGGGTGTTTTTTCGTCGCCTAATCCCAACTTTATTTTTAGAAGCTAAACTCATAACGGCATTGATATTTATGCCTATTTCAGAACCAGACGAGTACGAGTTTGTGATAGTATCACTGGACAACAAACAATGGCATTTGGAATGCCCCACGGCTGATGTAAGTATTGATGCAAAGCATTTATTGGAACCACGGCACATATTCTCCTGGCGACACTCAGACATACGCGGGTGCACTTCGATCAGCTGCGCGCGCATGCTTGAAAAATGCCACTCACCAACCGGAGCTGTGAGGTCGAGCTTCGTATTGCGCACCACGGATGTCCGTTGCACCACGAATGTCCGTTGCACCATGGATGTCCGTTATTTAGATGAAGTAGATATCCATGTAATCTCCATTTGATATCCATGTGATATCCATGTTACTTTCATGTGATGTCAATGTGATATCTGTGTGATTTGACATGCATACATTTCAATTCCTTACCATTAACAGGATCGTGATAGCTGGGTTATTGCAATAGAGAAACAAATCCTCAACTGTCTTGAGACAAATGAAAGTGGTAGGAGTAAAGGCTTCCTGACCAGCGTCGAAAGAGCAGCTGTGGTAGAGACTATTAGGAATATTAGAGGCAACAATTTCTGTGTAGATTGTGAAGCACCAAGTAAGTCAATCTCCTGGGGGGGGGGGGGGGGGATTCAAGGAAGTTTTTGATTTTTTGAATTTTATGAAATTATTAATCAAATGCATATATTATACAAGTATACATTTTTAGGGGGCACTTTTTAGTCAAAATTTCAAAACATATTAGATTAGGGTAAAAAAAAAATTGTCCCTAAGTTAGTGTCTTTACATCATCATCAAGCGATTTGGGCATTTTTTACTCAAAATAATTTTTGCTAGCTTTGTTAAAAAAAATTGGGTCAAAAAGGTCAAAATTGTATACTTCTATATACATTTGAGTCATAGTTTAATAATTACAGCACTCACAATTTTTTTTAAAAAACTTCCTTAAGACACTGCTTCCTAAAAACTGTGTATATAGTTCGATAGTTTGTGTTATCTAGGGGATGGTGTTGAAGACTAGGGAATGGCGTCTATATTATGAAAGAGATATCTGAAATTTAGAATGGTTATTCTTAAGGTTGTTCCTATGGTTAATTTTTTATTTGATATCTTAATAGAGCTTGCTGAGTTCCACAATAATCTGAAATTTGAGCTTGATCAGAGGTACGGTTTTCTAGATATGACAATTTAATTGTCAAAAATGAAGCAAAATTGAAGCGTTCATTTCTTTTGTTTCTTATTGTTTTTTTGACCCCCTAGCAAAATAATTAATCTATGCAAAAATGTTTAATTAATTTTTACAAGAAAAGTATAAATGCTACAAAGCTGGAATTTTAGGAGCTTGTTCATTATAGTTTTTAGAAACTTTCCTGTGCTGCAGGAGGCTGTAAGACATCTGAATAATTAATTATACTTAATTATCTAAGGAAGCTTTAGGTCATTGAAAAATGAGGCTAATTAATGCACTTAATTAATTTTTTCAAGTTCATGCACTTTCTTAAATGTATTACCACTTGGTGTATATGTTGGTTATACTACTCTCCTTATTTCCTGTGCTGCGGGAGTCTATAGGAGTTATTAATAAATATTTAGAGCAAAATCAAAAAACTAAATTTTCATAGAAAATTTTACCTAGGGAGTCAAAAAACAATTAAAAACAAAAGAAAATAGACTGCCCTCTGTTGGCCGAAAAACAATACAAAACAAAAGAATTCAAAATGACTTCAAATGGTTATATCTGTTGAACCGTGCACCCGATTCACCTCCAGTAAAAGACTTTTTTGTTGTACTCAACCAGCTCTACCTTATACTTGAATATCAAGATTTTTCTAGCCATAGGAACACCCTTAACCGATAGGTACGTGTTGTCTCTTAGAATTTGCGAAATGAAAAACACGTTAGAGATATTTAGCTGTTTTTCATCTGTTACCGTCACACAAAATGGACATTGGGTGTCAATGCATCTTCAGAAATATACAACCAAAGCTACAATTGTGGAACATTTCATAAGATAGGCTCGTATACTAAAACGGTTATGAGGTGGGCGGTAGAACTGATTGAGTGACCATCGTTCTTTCCATACATGTATAGTTGAATCAATCTTGCCAATAAAACTTCCTATTGGTTGGTAACATCACAGACTTGACTGTACAGTAGTGTGGTTCAATAAAACGTTGACAGTTTTTTAAAGCCATTTTTTTTGAAATTCTGTAGATTTAAAAAAATTATGATCTTGACCATCTATGCTGAAAATATCGTTACAAATAACCTTACGGTTGCAAAATAACAGCTATTTGAATAAAGTCTGTCCCATTTCACTCTGTCCACGGGTACTGATTTCGCGACGTTACATTGACTACTGAATGATGAATTGCATGCAAGTAATCTAAGATTTGAAGATCCTGCCAGGTGAAACCAGTGTAATTGTTAACATCTTAACTATCTATTCAGGTGTGAAATCAATACGTAATAATAATACCACGAGTGACCCTAATTAGAATTATTGATTTTCATAGATTGGAAGTGTAATTGTCTATACTCTATGCCTTAAAAGTGACGATGCCATTTAATGTTATCTTGCTGGTCATTTTCCGTAGACTTACCCGTGGACAAAGAGATTTTGGAGAGATTCTCTTCAAATAGCTATCATTTTACCGCCATAGCATTATTAACATTGAGATTTTCAGCATAGATGGCCAAGATGATATTTTTGAGGAATATGTAAAAACAAATTAAACCAAATCCCACAATTTTGAAAAATATGGCTTTGAAAAACTGTCAACGTTTTATTGAACCACACTGTATGTCATTATTATGTTAACACTTTCCACGCGGCTATTGGTTTGACCATACACAAAACAGATTTTTCAGAGACCTTTCCAAATTTTAAGGTCTTATCTCAAGGATTACTGAACCAATACTAGGCATGTTTGTACTTATTTCAATGCATATCTCATGGTGATTCCAGATATGGTAATGAAATTCAATACTTTTGACATTTTTGAAACATTTTGTCAAATTTTGGAATGTTGTCTGCAGACGCCTGCCAAGTGGAAAGTGTTAACCTTTACGGCCAAGAAGTAACATCAAACATTTTGTACTCACAAATTTGTTCTATTTTCTCCCATCTCAAATAGATCCTGAATGGGCGAGTCTAAATCTAGGTGCTCTCATGTGTATAGAATGCTCTGGCATCCATAGAAACCTAGGCTCGCATCTATCAAAAGTGCGATCATTACAACTAGACGAATGGCCGTGAGTATTATTCAACAAGAACACTTTCATATACTGTAAAACACTATAATTTCACGGATACTTTATTTCGCGAATTTTAAAATAACTGCTATTTTAATGAGCATTTAATTTCGCAAATCTGGAAATGTTACTGTTACTTTCGATGCAAAATTGTCAGTTTCTTGGGTATTTAATTTCGCTAATCCGCATCTTTGCGAAATTGGCGAAATCATATCCCTCGCGAAATTAAGTTGTTTTACAGTATTTTTATGTGGAAAAAGACTTTGATCTCCATATGGATGGTAACCTCTACATATCCTGATATCTTCCTTCGCAGAGGCTTGAATTAACCGTGATACAGGAGTCTTTTGTACTCTTGTTGCCATAAAAGCTGTAGAAAACTACAATGTTAGAACAAATTGTTCATACACACTGTAGGTCTGTTGTGAAGTGTTCCCCTTTCTCTCCCCTGATCAATTTTGAATTCCTCAATTTGTCCGCCATCAGCCCATGGCGTCACAACATTGATCGGTGGGGAAGGAGGAGGGTATGAGGAACGGGGGAGGGACATGAGGAAGGAGGGAGGGTATGAGAAAGGGGAATCTTCATGCAAACCATAAACAATTTTCTATATTCACATTACCTCAAATAATGTGTGTGTACATGTACAAACAACATATATAGGGTCTGTGTTTAAATACATTTTTTTCTAAGATTGTAGGCGCACATCTGTCAACAGTGAGGTCATTACAACAAGTCAACTGGCCATGGGTAATTGACCTAAAATTGAAGTCTAATTTGGTATTACTTAGGTCCACTCCTACCAGCCAGAACCTCTGTGAATGGTTGAGATTTCTCCATCTTAACTCTATTTCATCCGTCACCATATGAACTAAGCTAGTTCACCCAGGGTGAACTGGTTGAAGTGGACCTGTGCCTTCAAGTAATTAAAATGTTATTTTTTCTTCTTCTTTTTTCTTGTCTAATCAGGCCAGAATTAACGGCAGTGATGACTTCCATTGGCAACTCATTATGTAACAGTATTTGGGAGGTGAGGTTGAACAGTCGGGTCAAACCAACGCCTCAGTCTACGAGGGAGGAGAAGGAACGCTGGATACGAGCGAAATATGAGAGGAGAGAGTTTGTAGGGCGCCCTCAACATTCGGAGAGACCTTTGGGACCAGTAGGTTGATCGGACAAAGATGGGGGTTAGGCCAACAAAAATTGTTATATTGGCGTAACCTGACCGACCTTCTTTTTGTTTGCAGAAGACATTTTTTAAAAATCAACAAGAAGATCTTTGGTGCTCCTCATCAAAAAAGGAGTACAATACACAGCAAATCTAACGATCGCAAATGTGACGTGTTCTACCGAAACCAAACACAATTGGGCAAGGTATCAAAATTGAGTTAGTAGTTGATTATTCAAGTAGAGATCTTCAGCTTTACAGTGGTACCTCTCTTTTTTTAATCGGACTTCCCAAAGCGGAGTTACATCATTTTCAAGTTCGTCTTTTACGGTCTTTATGAAAACTCCAAACTGAGATATCGCACTTTAAAGTTACTAGAACTAGGCTTTTTTAAATCACTGAAACATACATTTAGGATGATTTTTTAATCTGAATCTTTCACATTATTGTTATAAGCACTCTGAAGATTAATTATTTACCAGAAACTCAAATTCCCCCAAAAATCACCACCAATTATGTTTTGGGCTATTTCTCAGTTTGGAGCTCTGCCCAATTCCGTCTGGTTTTGGTAGAACATGTCACAAATAGGCTCATAATATTTTGTGATTTAATTGACTCTTGTGAGATCAAATTTAGTCGTTATGTGTATATATATACAATTCAAAAAAATACTTTTAAAAGTAATTTATAGTAATACACAATTTAAAATATATAAAAATCCCGTCCACCCCTACCCTAATTTTCAATGGCATGTTACGCCAATACAACAAAAAGACAATTTGCCCTATGATGAGGGGGGGGGGGGGGGGGGGGGGGTCACTCTCGCACCAAACAGCTTTTCATGCTTGTCCAAGCACCTTGGAGATGGACCCTAAAGCACAAGCACATTTTGAAACCCCTAAATGGCGTAATGCATACAAAGTTAACCATAAAAGCCATCACTCAAACTCAATGATGCATACTCTTTAAAAGCATAATTATTCAAAAATATACTAAATTAATCTATAATACTAAATCATCCCCCCCCCCCTCCCCCTGTTAGAGTCACACACCCAAGTACTACCCCTAAACGACGCCATGAAACAAAATCATGACCCTTTTCTATGTTTTTTTAACGGGGATGCTCACCAAATGTCATAATGAGTTCTGATTGATACAGTTTAATTTATTGAACGATAACACACACAGTTTGCAGATATTATCTTTTCAACTTTCTCTGTTACAGTTGGTTCACCCTATATTATAGTCACCAGCTCCGAGAAGTCAAAATGTTCTCTTGCACAATTTATTGACTGTAAAAACTCACAAATGTATGAATTGATACGCTCGCAATAGCACTCCCCTGTGGATTTGTAATTGACACATCAACATAAGCAATGCGTCCATGTATTTATTTGTCTTATTTCTCTTATAACCAGCTGTACGATACCCAATTTTAGGACAAACAACTTGAAAAATATCCACAAAGTGAAATATTAGTTTGGGGGCCATTCGGAGAGGGAGCGGTGTAGAGAGGGCAATTTAGGCCAAACAAAGAAGAAGGTCTGTCTCAGAAACATTGTGCAAATAAGCTAAGTGCTGTGCGATTTTTTTTTTTTAGAAAATAGGCTATGAGGTATGCGATTTTTTGTTTGTTTTTTTTTGCGATTTTTTTTTGTTGTTGCTTATATCCAAGCTTACGGAGAAATTGTTTTAACTTTTTTTTAAAAAATCAAAACAAAAAAAATCATTTTTTTTTTTTTTTTAGCCCCCAGCGCATAGACCTACGCACCGTAGCTCATTTCACATACCAATGTGGGCAGGCTTCTGAGACAGACCTTCTTCTTTGTTTGGCCTTATGTCACGGTCTGTTTACGAGTCACTTCTCAACAAAAGAGGATACTGCTACAGACTGGTAGAGCTAGAATGGGACATGGGGTAATTAGCACACATTTCTCATTAACAGTGTACAAATAAGTACTGCTCATGAGGGGGAATGGTGCAAAATAGCTAGCTCCCTGAGCTGACTGGAGACCATGGGCCTACACATTTCTTGAGGGGAGCTATTACACCATTTCCCAAATATAGTGCAGTATATATTTGTTTTATTTAACAGGGAAAATCACATTAAAAAGGTACTATTGCCCTTGTATCTCCACATCACAGGGCAATAGTACATTTCTATGGGACTATTTTGCCTTCCTATGAAATACTGGGGAACTAGTCAAAATATTTTACATCACATGATGCAGTATCCACCAATCAAACGACAGGAATATTTGTGTGTGTTTTATATATAATACTCACTGTTTCCCCACTTCTTTCCTTTGTGAACAGCAATTGATGGAAGCAGTGATCCGTGAAGACGTGAGGAACGCCATGTTATTAATAGTCAATTGTAAAATGGAAGATATCAACTACAGATACGGGGAAGGTGATGAGAGATCAGCATTACATCTTAGCGCAGCTGTGGGAAATGTCATTATAACACAGTTACTCTTATGGGTAAGTATTGATAGATATTAGACTAAGTCTCATAGTCCCTCTATACAGGAAGGGTTATAGTCCCTCTATACAGGGAATAAAGATAGTTACTCATATGGGTAAGTATTTGCTAGATATTAGACTGAGTCTCATTATAGTCCCTCTGTACAGGGAATAAAGACAGTTACTCATATGGATGGATAAGTATTACTAGATATTAGACTGAGTCTCATAGTCCCTCTGTACAGGGAATAAAGACAGTTACTCAAATGGATAAGTATTGCTAGATATTAGACTGAGTCTTGTAGTCCGTCTGTACAGGGAATAAAGACAGTTACTCATATGGATGGATAAGTATTGCTAGATATTAGACTGAGTCTTGTAGTCCGTCTATACAGGGAATAAAGACAGTTACTCATATAGGGAAGTATTCACTATCAAAGTGATTATAACCCCTTGGTAACTAGATCATGCACCTTTCGGTGTGATAGTTCACGCCTTAGACTTTATGGGTGATTATTTCAATCTGGGTTCAGAACTCAAAAGCGTGATCAAGCTAACTAGTGATAATCGGATTACATGTAACACTTCGCTGGTGAATTTGCTAGATATTAGACCAAGTCTCGTAGTCCCTCTATACACGAAATAAAGACAGTTACTCAGTACAAACATGCTTAGTATTGGTGCAGTAATCCTTGAGATAACCTTGACAGTTGGGAAAGTAGGTATCTGAAAAATCTGTTTTGTATAGGGTAAAACCAATAGCCGCGTGGAAATTGTTAAGCTAGGATAGCAATACAAAATCATGGAATCTCATTTTAAAGAGAAATGAGGGCGCTTGTTTATGCCTAATGACCGGGTGAGTGTTTGACTAAAGCCTATGTGAAACTTTGACTTTCTCAGAGTTAACCTACATGTGAAACTTTCACTTTCTCAAAGTTAACCTACATGTGAAACTTTCACTTTCTCAAAGTTAACCTACATGTGAAACTTTCACGTTCTCAAAGTTAACCTACATGTGAAACTTTCACGTTCTCAAAGTTAACCTACATGTGAAACTTTCACGTTCTCAAAGTTAACCTACATGTGTTTTGATCTTACAGTACAACGCCGATGTGAAATCAGTAGACGCGGATGGTAGAACGGCGCTCGCTTACGCCAGGAGTGTGGGCGCAGACGACTGCGCCAGGACGTTACTGACCAATGGCTGTCCAGAAGATCATGAACTCAATATAAACAACAGTGCCATCAGGAGGGGGGCACCACCTCACGGAGGGAGGGGACCAGTCATAGATAAATTACAAGCTAGTGTTATTTAGATAGTGGATGTATGGTCGTATGATGATCACATGCCTGTCACATGTATTATCACATGGCTGCCAAATTCTTATCATGTTTGTACCTGTGTGTGTGTGTCATTTTAAAGGTTTGTGAATGGGTATCACATGATATCATTAAATATATCACATGCATGGCACATGCTAATCTAAGTTATATGTGCAAGGTATGTCACATGTTATAGCATCACACAGGAATGACATTCATTATGCCAATAAGTATTTATTTAATATTAATCAATCTGGATTATATCACATTTGTATCACATGGATATCATGTGAATATCACACAAGTGTAATGTGGGTATGGTTGTACACATAAGTCACCATTATAGGTGTCAGATGGATATTACTCTGGTGTCACATGAAATTGGGTCACATGATTACCACATTATGGTCTCATTGTGTCACATGGACATCACATGATAGTCTCATTGGGTCACATTGATACCACATTTTGGTCTCATTGTGTCACATGGATACCACATTATGGTCTCATTGTGTCACATGGACACCACATGATGGTTTCATTGTGTCACATGGACATCACATGATAGTCTCATTGTGTCACATGGATACCACATTATGGTCTCATTGTGTCACATGGACACCACATGATGGTTTCATTGTGTCACATGGACATCACATGATAGTCTCATTGTGTCACATGGATACCACATTTTGGTCTCATTGTGTCACATGGACACCACATGATGGTTTCATTGTGTCACATGGACATCACATGATAGTCTCATTGTGTCACATGGATACCACATTTTGGTCTCATTGTGTCACATGGATACCACATTATGGTCTCATTATGTCACATGGATACCACATGTTGGTCTCATTGTGTCACATGGACACCACATGTTGGTCTCATTGTGTCACATGGACACCACATGATGGTCTCATTGTGTCACATGGACACCACATTATGGTGTCACATGGATACCACATGTTAGTCTCATTGTGTCACACTGACAAGTGTCTCATGGACTTACCACAATTTGTGTGACCACCACATACTTAGCAAATTGATAGCTCATGTGATGTCACAGTTTACAGACATTAACAAAATCTCAACTAAAATGTCACAATCTATATATTATTGCATGCCTAGTTTAAGATAAGGGACCAGTCACAAAAATATGTTGTATACCATAGTGTGTTAAACCTGTTCTAATCACTCTTGTGTGATGAATTTAAATTCAAAATCTAGAAACCAGACTTTTCCGCCATTTCTGACTTTTCGACTATTCCTACCCTTGTTATGTGATGGTTATGCTGAAATATGTTCTGAAACTATTGCTGTGAATACACATACTAATGTACATCACCTTCTTTGCATCACAATGGTTTGTGCTATAGTTTTATCAGCTCCCAATTGCAGCAAATTAATTCGCAAGGGTGTATGTGCACATGAACGCAACAAATGCACTGTGCATCAAATGCGTAACGCATGCGTTTGGCCAAAAACGTGCATGTATGCTCGAATTACTTTTGCGCGATATAAAATGCATATTTTTCACCAATTCGGGACTGAATGAGCTATAAAAACCATAGGTGTTCAGAAGTCATGATGACATTTAAATTGACACTAATTTATAGTCACTGTCATGATGTTGTGGACAAAATTCAAACTATTTCATGCGGGCCTGTTTGTTGGTTGAGCACAGGGCTGCTTCCTAATGCTTAATATTTGCGAACAACTACGCATACGTGTGATGACCAATCCGTGCGCGTGATGACCAATCCGTGCGCGTGGTCATTTTTGTTAATGCTTGTGGTACGCACTTCAGGGTTTACGCACCACCATGCATCTATTGTTGAAATGTTGTCCATAGCATTTTGCCGCTGCCTATAGGCGCCACAATGAAAGACAGGGTCATATTAATGGAGAGTCTGGTATCTTGATTTTATTTCTATGAATCTAACGGATTTGTCACATATCTGTTATTGTAAATCTAACAGGTTAGACATGCATTACGCAAATCATGTTTGGATTTTCAAGTTTCATACACTAAGAGTTGTGATGGGTTATTTAAAAAAAACCTAGGGAATCATCCATTATTCACCCGAGCAGTTCTCCCCTCTGCATAAAAGGTCTATATAATCTGAAGTTTCAAGATGAGGGTATAAAAAAATGGGCAAGTCGGTCATTCTGTTGCTGTTGTGTCCTCCTTCATGATTTAAAAAAATAAAATAAAGGTGGTTTTTTTTTAATGGATAGAATCATTAATCTGCCTCTTAAAATAAGAACTTAGGTGCTTTATTTATAAAAAAAATTATTGGCTCTCCAATTTTTGACCCTTTTTTTTTTAAGGACATACTGTAATTTCCAACACTGATTGAAGTGGGTTTATATACCATAATCTCAGTTGTACTCTACTGACTTTATGTAGTTAGACAACAAAAAACCATCAACAACCCTGCTGGGTCGGAGCGGTTGATTTTCCCCCAACATTTCTGTAAACATTTAGGTAATTTTGATTTTTAAATTCCAATAATGTTCAAATTGATGAAGAAAAAAGATATTCAAATCAAAAAACATTTTTGACAATTGTGACCTGCTACCACAAAAGCGGCGTAAAGTCGTGGTGAAGATGTTGCTGAATTGAGGCAGCATAGCATATTATTGATTTGCCATTTAAATTATTGTTGGTATGGATGGACCCATGGTCCCTTCTATTATGTATAGCAGTATGTATTGTTATTTTAAGAGTATTACCAGCCATGCCAGCCTACTTATTTTATAATCCCGCTTAGAATAAAAGGGCTTGGTCCATACCAACAACATACGGCAAAAATCAATAACATGCTATCCTAGCTCAATTCAGCAACAACTTCGCCACGACTTTACGCCACTTTTGTGGGAGCAGGTCACAATTGTCAACATTTTCAGAATAATTTAAGAAAAAAATAATAATAAGTGTTGGCCAGATCTATAGAACAGTGTTTTTTCTTTGCCATAACATTATTAAACATAGCTTCAGCGCAATACTCTTTGGTTTGAAGCATTTGTGATTGGAATCAGGACCACCTAATCTGCATTGTTCGTCTAATCCCAAATTTTTCCAAAATGGACTTGAAATGTGTGCTTTTTTCTGTACCATAATATCGCAAAACCTAGATATGTGTAAATTTAGCCGTAAT
Source organism: Ophiura sarsii (assembly GCA_035610835.1). Classification (NCBI taxonomy): domain Eukaryota; kingdom Metazoa; phylum Echinodermata; class Ophiuroidea; order Amphilepidida; family Ophiuridae; genus Ophiura; species Ophiura sarsii. Next base: position 66,144,941 of record CM069456.1, read on the forward strand.
AATCACTGTACTGTATATGAGGTGTGTAAATGACCCCGAACAATTGATGATATAAAATGAATGTGAATTTTTTTTTTTAGAAAACGTTGATCCTCTCTATTTAAAAATGAAATGGGGCTTCTCTGATTATTTGGATGAAAACCATTAATATACTGTAAATGTGGTAATTTTTGTGAGATTCAATTTTCGCGCTTTGCTGATTTTCAGCCATTTCGCTTGATATTAAATTCACGATTTAAAAGCTCATTACATAGGCAAAATAAATATATTTGCATGTTTTTATTTTCGCAGTAGCTGCTTGGAGTGCGAAAAACCGCGAAAATTAATGTTGGCGCAAAAATGTCCATGTTTGCAGTATGTACCGTATATTTTGTGCCAATAAAATCATATCATATCATACCGTACCGCCTGATACGAGAGAATCATTTTAACTTAAGAAATAATGACAAATTAAAATTGTTGGTGGACAACTCAAAATGTGTATGTGAACTAAAGGTGGGAGCACTGTTTTGTTATGACTATTATGTTATGTGTACCACGCTCTATCTATAATTTATTTTATTTTTAGGAATTCCATACTTAGCAAATTGGTCATTTCCGATAGAAATTACAGACTACTTTGTAAAAATGGTAGATCCAAAATTTGTGAAGTGAGGCATTGTCAGAAACTCTTCCCCCATTTTAAGTGAAAATCCTATGCACGTAATGCATCCTTTTAAAGGACTCATGACAATTTTAGTTTGCTAAAATCTTTTCAACCACCAACCTTGTTCGGTAAAAAGGTCAGTGGCAATAATGTGCAGATTATTTCATGTGTCGTTTTTTTTTAAATTTCTCGAAAAGTTCATAGACTGTTTGTGATTAAACTGATTGTTGATAATCGGTGAGGCCACTATCTATATATATTACAATGCCGCATCAGACCAGGATCGCTGCCAGGGGTCGATTTAGAAAATAAAATCTACATGCATGAAAATGAACTTTCTTCCTTAAAAATGGCTAAAAAGACAGAGAGAAATTAATTGCACAGGAAAAATTTCACATGCACAAAAACAATGTCACATGACTGGTGCATGTGTGTGCACATGGGTAAATCGAACCTAGACTGGGTCCCCGTGTCCCTCTATATGGCCGCCATCTTTAAAAATGGCGGACCAAATATAGGGACAGGGAAAATAGTACGTCCAAAAAGTGTGCGGGTTTCACATGGAATTCCACGTGAACTTTGCATATATATGAATATGCTTACCAATACCAAGCATGCGTATTTGTACACAGCAACAACAGAAATACCACCCGATTGTTGGCAGTGCATCACACGATCGTCACGCTGCGCCACGGGGAAGCAAATCGTGTCACACGGTGTACAAACGCCGCGTGAATCTATCAGCGCACTGTGGCGTGACTGGTGGGAGAATATGCTCATGTATATTCAGCAGTTTATCAGCGCACACTTGTGGAACTGTATTTTTTCCAGTCTTCACATTTGAGCACCCTCGCAAGGGCCGTGTGAAAAATAGGAAGACATGAGGATCGAGTCAAAATCGAACCCTGATCGCTGCACATAGCAGGCGCTTCTTATCCCCTTAGATATATTTGCTGGGACACAAGAATGCACAGTGGGGAGAACAATACCGCTTAAAGGCAAATGGGGACTAATTTGATTTTGGACAGGCATATATTCCCTTGAAATGTCAAAAATGAAAAGGAAAAGAAGAAATAAACAGGCCAAATGATTTGGTTTGAGATCATTTGGGTCCTACGACCCTGGATAACCCAATAAGCTTATATAGCTTATTTCCATTGGAGTCCGTTAGATGTGTGAACAGATACAGACCGGGATGATCCCCTACTCTTTACGAAAGAGTCTGTAACCTTTTTAACGTGCTCGGGTATTGCTCTTCCGATGCACGGGACCACCATTTCTACGTGACTTCCGAACCCACTGGTTTTTGCTGCCATTAGGAAATCGTCACAATCACTTCGCTTCATTTACCAGGTTACCGACATGGCGCACACAATGTATCAGCACTTGGATTGTAATATCCCCTAACAACTCCCCAATATCGCTTGGGTCTATGAGGCAGTTGAGACTAAGTACCTTGCCCAAGGATACAAACATGTTGCCCATAGCGGAGCTAGAACTCACAACCTTTGTATCATGAACCCTGCATGCTATCCACAAGACCACAAAAAGATTGTCAAACTATATGATGTCTCTGTTCTGTTCAGAGGCATAAAGAAAAGTTGGGAACTAAGGGAATAAAACAACTTAGGCCCCACCCTTGCTCACCCCTCCCAATGAAGTACCCCCTTCCCCTACTCAGAGTTATCCAACAAAGAGGGTCTCTCAATATTTTAAAACCACATTTATCAATTTTCTGAGGGGAAAGTAATTTAGAGGTCTACTTAATTTAATGGTTAATGGAGACCAACACGGTTGTATACTTTACGTATTATATATATATTTCGAGAATGTTTTGATGTAACGACTTTAAAAAAACACAAGTAATAATGTTGACTACAAATTGGTCACAATATATCTCTTGTGAAGAATTCAACTCAATCATGTTTTTATTTATTTGATATAAAAAATATTTAAAAAAATATTGTGAAATATTTGTAAGATATGAACAGGGTCCAACTAGGATTATTAGAGTATCATTTTACTATATTTATAAAAACGAAGCCCTGTAACAAGTTTTTGTTGTCTTTTTATTATTATTATTATTTTTGAAATATTTATATTTTTGTTTGCGCATCATTATTATCATTATGTTCCATTTGTGTTGAGGAAAATCATCCACTATTTATTTTTGTGATTGTGGACCTACCTTTTCTAGGCTTCGATGGATCTCATTCATTTCATAGTTACCTTCAGTATCCTTGGCTGGTTGCGAATAAGGCCATACAAAATTAGTTGTTTGCTTGCCCATAGATGCCCTCAAAAAAGTCGGTCGGTCAGATTTTTTTTAGTTTTCCAAATTAGGTACCTGAATACCAGAAATACAGAATTTCCAAAATAAGGGTAGGTATTCATTTGTACTTTGACAGACATGGACAAACAAACATTTTTTTTGATAAATAAACATACTGATATGGCTTAGGGAAGTCATTTTCTAGAAACTTTTATGTTTTGAATTTCTAATTTTCAGCATTTAAATTTGTCTCCTAGTCAGCAGAATATGGGTATTAGCCCAATATAAGAAATCACAAAATGTGCTATAGTGTAATCATTTCCAAATCGGCAAGAAATATGCATTTGTTATCTCCCCGTGCGTAAAATTAATCTAAACATACGAACATGATTTTGGCCATACGCACAAGGTTTTGGCCGAACGCACGCATCATGCATTTGATGCACAATGCGCTTATTGCATTTGCTGGTGTAAGGAGACTCGGCCAGTTTGGAGCTGATCAACCTATAGCAGTGTGCTTGCCATGCTACCCCTTATTACATGTTGTGATTTGTTATACAGTCCTCAAAAAAGTCACTGACCAGTTAATAAATGTGCTAATAACTCTAAAAGAATAACTCCCACATTAAAATATGAAATTATATTAAAATAAAGTTGTTGAGAAATATCTCTTTAATTGGAGATATTGCACACTAAGAATGGTTGATTATTGAGGAAGTTACAGTACCAAAAGTAAGATTAAGTAGAGAGTTATACTTTTTATAGTTACATTTATTACCTGGTCATTTTTTGTTTGTTTTGAGGACTGTACATAGTTAATGCCAAAGTATGATATGGTTGCAAACTCAATTGGATACTACATTAACAATTATGGAAAATAAGTATCCAAATAAGTGTTGAATATTGATACAGACACACGTCACAGTAAGTTGTCCTCGCGTGAAAGTATGGGAGGTCAACGTACCGCTTAAAATGGTCAAATTGTGGTGCGCAACACACGACCTACCGCAGTGAGCATGTGCAGTGAGCTGGTCAGATTGTGCCATGCATTAATTGTCTATATCATAAGCTAGCATATGGTGTGTTTTAAGGCACACACACAAAAAAAGGTTTGTCTAAGAAACCCGCACGCATTGGTATGTGAGATGGGCTTTAGCGCGTAGGTCTACGCGGAGGCAATGCATTTGTCTTTTTTCCTGTGGTTCTCTGTAATCTTGAATCAACACGAAAATGATATGTTTAATTTGGAAACCGGTAAAATTGAACATGAGCGATTAACAAAATTAACGAATTGCATTCCTCATAGCCAATTCTCTATTTAAAAAAATAATGCACAGCCCTCAGCTTTTTTGCAAAATGTTTCTGAGACAAACCTCTTCTTCTTTTTGCCTAATAATGTAATATTCATCTTGGTTGGTGAATGCAATGTGTCATTTGTCGTTGTTTTTTAATTCAGATATGCCAGTTGATGTTGTCATAAGAACAAAACTCTGAAATACCTTTTTAAATATTTTGTATCCTGGCATATCTGTAATGTGGGCTGTTTCATTGTATGGTTCATACTCCCCCTGTGGATTGATTGCAGGCAGAAATATGATGATTAAATGTAAATTATACATGAGGGGGTATCTTGATGGAATAGACAGATACTATATTCCATTTCGGTAAGAGCGGTCTGCACGTTTGTCTCCATGTTAGCGAGTACCAAAAGCATATTGTCCAATTTTCAAAAAAGTGAACACTTTTGATACTAAATTAGCTCCTCTATCCTTGTTCTACCCCCTCCCCCCCCATAATTCATGTTCATTATTGTATCACTTTCCACAGTGGGTGTGTGGTCTATAAACGGAACAGCCCTATAATGTAACCATTCCAAGCAACTCTAAATGAAGATTTATTTCTTAATGAATATTCATATATATCTGAATGAATTGTGTGAATAAATTAAGTGAAAAATAATTATTAATTATTGTAAAAGTGTAAATCAATGTTGTAACAAAGACCACTCTTGTTTATAATGTGTAGCAACTGTATAAATAAAATAAAAAATGACTATGTGATGATGTTAAAACATTTGTGCGTTGTTTGGTGACATTTTATTCTTGGTTGTCTATAAGGCCTAAAAACATTTTTTGTTTGATTGGCGTAACCCGACCGACCTTATTTTTACCGTCGACCCTAAACATTTTATTTTTTTTAATTTTAAATTCTTTTTTAAATTTTTAAATTTTGTTAAATTTTTTATTTTTTAAAAATTTTTGTGTGAAAAAAAGAAAAAAACCAGTGAAAATTCGTATTTGTGCCATTTGTTTATGTCTGTATGGTATATGTGTGCTGGTATATAAAATTTCATAGAGGTTTTATAGATTTAAAAAAAAAAAATCAATAATTTTTTTTTTAAAAACCTACCTACCCTATTTTTTTCTCTCTATGTTACGCCAATCAAACCTCTCTTTTTTTAGGCCTAATCATGAAAAAAAGGGGAAGGGAAAACCAAACCTGTCTATGGACCTCTCAGGCTAGGTTGGTCAAACTGAAGTTGTTTTGTTTGTATTCCACATTTCTCTTGATTTAACCAAAAATATGACCCTCACATCAAAACATACCTCTCGGGGTCTTTTATTCAATGTGTGATCAAAACATACAAAAAATCAAGCTTTTATTTGATACCTCATAACTGAAATTTACCCTTGAGAATCAGGAAATAGGATGAATAGAAATCTTAGAATTTCCTTATATTTAACTTCATATCTAGAAACTAGAAAAACCGACAAGAGGTATGTTCTGATGTGATGAGTCACAAATTTCACTGATTTGCTTAGAATTTTTGAACATCTTTAAAAATTAAAATTAAAATCTCAAAATTTGAAATATATAAACAAGTTTGGCCCCCAGAAGCATAACAGTGCATTTTTCAGTTATGTCAGTACGGTGACCGTTTGGATATTGACATGTAACTGTGTGTCATTTTGGTTCATTTTAATGGACAGATTTTCAAGATATAACCATGTGAAAAAGTATAAATTTCTTTTTGAGCCCAGTTTACATACATACACCCCTACACCCCGACACACCTAACACGATGACAATATACCCTCTGGCTTTTCAAGCCAGGGGGATACAAATCAATGGCCCGGGGTGCTCAGTGGTCATTACAAGAGGGGTTTCATGCGTGTCCAAGAAATCGCGTTACGTACGTAACGTGAATAAGGTATCAAAACAAGCCAAATTAAGAAAAAGTGTATACTTTTTACATCATTGGATTTCGTATTTAGGGTCTTTATTTGCTCCATGAGGATTATAAATAGCCATGATAGAAGGGCGAGATATATTCCTCAAATTGTATCCTTCGCAAGTGATCTGATACATGTAGGAAGGAAAAAAGGGTTAGAAATGTGTCATATGCAGTAAGAGGTTTAAACTATACAAATTACTTGTTTAGGGTATTGGAAATACTGATATTACTTGCTTAGGGTATGTTAAATACTGTGCCATACTTGTTTAGGGGGTGCTTTTTCACATTAATACGATTACGTATTTAGGGTACTTTTTGAAAGTCCTTGGACGCGCATGATACCCCCTTGTAATGAGCACCCCGGGATCAATGGCAAACTTGAATGAATGGATCACACCATGAACACATGGCTCCTTCCTGTTCAGTGGGGGATGATGATAGGGAGCTTTCGATTTGGACAACGGACTCTTTAAGATGACACCTCGAGTCATGTGCGCCTGCGTCGACTTAGCAATCTGTCGGTCGTCCAATTTCAAGGACCTGTCTTCGGCTGATTATTAGGGAGCTTTCGATTTGCACGACGGATGAATCTAGGACCGTTGAATGACACTTTGAGTCATGTGTGAATGCGTCAATTTTGTCATCCATTGGTCCTTTAAATGCTACAACGCGTAAAGGGACTAACAGCCGATGTGGGGACGACGGTAACGTTTTGTGTTTTACCGTCGTACAAGCGTCCGTCGCGCAAATCCAAAGCTTAAGATCACAGGTCCCAGAAATTGGACGACCGATGGATTGCTAAGTTGACGCATGCGCACATGACTCGAGGTGGCATCTTGTCGTAGAAGCGTCCGTCGTCCAAATCGAAAGCGCCCTAATGTTGCATTTCGATAGAGATAGCATTCTTTTAAATACAGCCAAGACATTCAAAGCAATCCACATCAGGTGACAAAGCAGTGAGTCTGCAAGTTTAGTTTTGTTCCAGTTTTTTGTAGTGCATATTACTGCGCTTCACCTGCGTGTTTATGTGGTGTAATAGACGTTATTCATAATTGGCGAATTTACGTCAAAAGAGGGCCGTGATATCCAATTGAGCATGCTCAGAGCAATTAGAAAACAAATAATAAATAAAAAATAATGCACAGCCCTCAGCTTTTTTGCAAAATGTTTCTGAGACAAACCTCTTCTTCTTTTTGCCTAATAATGTAATATTCATCTTGGTTGGTGAATGCAATGTGTCATTTGTCGTTGTTTTTTAATTCAGATATGCCAGTTGATGTTGTCATAAGAACAAAACTCTGAAATACCTTTTTAAATATTTTGTATCCTGGCATATCTGTAATGTGGGCTGTTTCATTGTATGGTTCATACTCCCCCTGTGGATTGTTTACAGGCAGAAATATGGTGATTAATTGTAAATTATACATGAGGGGGGTACATACCCTTGATGGAACAGACGGATACTATATTCCATTTCGGTAAGAGCAGTCTGCGCGTTTGTCTCCATGTCAATGTCAGCGAGTACCAAAAGCGTATTGTCCAATTTTCAAGAAAGTGAACACTTTTGATACTAAATTAGCTCCTCTATCCTTGTTCTACCCCCCCCCCCCCCCCCCCCCCCATAATTCATGTTCATTATTGTATCACTTTCCACAGTGGGTGTGTGGTCTATAAACGGAACAGCCCTATAATGTAACCATTCCAAGCAACTCTAAATGAAGATTTATTTCTTAATGAATATTCATATATATCTGAATGAATTGTGTGAATAAATTAAGTGAAAAATAATTATTAATTATTGTAAAAGTGTAAATCAATGTTGTAACAAAGACCACTCTTGTTTATAATGTGTAGCAACTGTATAAATAAAATAAAAAATGACTATGTGATGATGTTAAAACATTTGTGCGTTGTTTGGTGACATTTTATTCTTGGTTGTCTATAAGGCCTAAAAACATTTTTTGTTTGATTGGCGTAACCCGACCGACCTTATTTTTACCGCCGACCCTAAACATTTATTTTTTTTAAATTTTAAATTCTTTTTTAAATTTTTTAATTTTTGTGTGAAAAAAAACCCAGTGAAAATTCGTATTTGTGCCATTTGTTTATGTCTGTATGGTATATGTGTGCTGGTATATAAAATTTCATAGAGGTTTTATAGATTTAAAAAAAAAAAAATCAATAACATTTTTTTAAAAAACCTACCTACCCTATTTTTTTCTCTCTATGTTACGCCAATCAAACCTCTTTTTTTTATAGGCCTAATCATGAAAAAAGGGGAAGGGAAAACCAAACCTGTCTATGGACCTCTCAGGCTAGGTTGGTCAGACTGAAGTTGTTTTGTCTGTTTTCCATATTATTTCTTGATTTAACCAAAAATATGACCCTCGCATCAAAACATACCTCTCGGGGTCTTTTATTCAATGTGTGATCAAAACATACAAAAAATCAAGCTTTTAATTGATACCTCATAACTGAAATTTACCCTTGAAAATCAGGAAATATGATGAATAGAAATCTTAGCATTTCCTTATATTTAACTTCATATCTAGAAACTAGAAAAACCGACAAGAGGTATGTTCTGATGTGATGAGTCACAAATTTCACTGATTTGCTTAGAATTTTTGAACATATTTAAAAATTAAAATGGACAGATTTTCAAGATATAACCATGTGAAAAAGTATAAATTTCTTTTTGAGCCCAGTTTACATACACCCCTACACCCCGACACACATAACACGATGACAATATACCCTCTGGCTTTTCAAGCCAGGGGGATACAAATCAATGGCCCGGGGTGCTCAGTGGTCATTACAAGAGGGGTTTCATGCGTGTCCAAGAAATCGCGTAATAAGGGTAGTTTTTCAAGGTGGGGCACGTTACGTACGTAACGTGAATAAGGTATCAAAACAAGCCAAATTAAGAAAAAGTGTATACTTTTTACATCATTGGATTTCGTATTTAGGGTCTTTATTTGCTCCATGAGGATTATAAATAGCCATGATAGAAGGGCGAGATATATTTCTCAAATTGTATCCTTCGCAAGTGATCTGATACATGTAGGAAGGAAAAAAGGGTTAGAAATGTGTCATATGCAGTAAGAGGTTTAAACTATACAAATTACTTGTTTAGGGTATTGGAAATACTGATATTACTTGCTTAGGGTATGTTAAATACTGTGCCATACTTGTTTAGGGGGTGCTTTTTCACATTAATACGATTACGTATTTAGGGTACTTTTGAAAGTCCTTGGACGCGCATGATACCCCCTTGTAATGAGCACCCCGGGATCAATGGCAAACTTGAATGAATGGATCACACCATGAACACATGGCTCCTGTTCAGTGGGGGGGGGGGGGGGGGTGATGATAGGGAGCTTTCGATTTGGACAACGGACTCGAGTCATGTGCGCCTGCATCGACTTAGCAATCTGTCGGTCGTCCAATTTCAAGGACCTGTCTTCGGCTGATTATTAGGGAGCTTTAGATTTGCACGACGGATGAATCCAGGACGGTTGAATGACACTTTGAGTCATGTGTGAATGCGTCAATTTTGTCATCCGTTGGTCCTCTAAATGCTACAACGCGTAAAGGGACTAACAACCGACGTGGGGACGACGGTAACGTTTTGTGTTTTACCGTCGTACAAGCGTCCGTCACGCAAATCCAAAGCTTAAGATCACAGGTCCCAGAAATTGGACGACCGATAGATTGCTAAGTTGACGCATGCGCACATGACTCGAGGTGGCATCTTGTCATAGAAGCGTCCGTCGTCCAAATCGAAAGCTCCCTAATGTTGCATTTCAATAGAGATAGTATTCTTTTAAATACAGCCAAGACATTCAAAGCAATCCACATCAGGTGACAAAGCAGTGAGTGGCAAGTATAGTTTTGTTCCAGTTTTTTGTAGTTTTTTGTAGTGCATATTACTGCGCTCACCTGCGTGTTTATGTAGTGTAATAGACGTTATTCATAATTGGCGAATTTACATCAAAAGAGGGCCGTGATATCCAATTGAGCATGCTCAGAGCAATTAGAAAACAATGATAACGATGTAGCTGAGACAAGAGTGATGTAGATTTTCAATGTGGTGAACTTTGCACTAATCATAAAAAAATGCTTCATACTTCTGAGCTGTTCAATATTTGACCTTATTACATTCGTGAAATAAACTTGAACGTATAAACTATCTATTCCACTTAGTTTGAAATGAAATGTTTGCTGGTAAGGCCAAAAAAAATGTTGTGTTGCCCTCAAGTGCCAAAAATTTAAAATCGGGTCGGTCGGTCAGTCGGATTTTTTTTTCTTTTTCCAAAATGTTTTCACAATTTTTTTCCCACTTTTTTTTTTTGGCTGAAAAATAAACGGTTTATGTCAAGACAAAATTGGTATAGGCCCATATGTCAATTTAACTAATGTTTCTAGTGTGACAATAGTCTAAAAAACATTTTATTTGGGCTTACTTATTCATTTCAAGGAAGAAATAGTAACATTTAGACACTTTTAATCAAATTTAAATTAAAAAAAAAAAAATTGTTAATTTATTTTAATTTTAAATGCGACCCTAATTGTTTTTACGATTTTAGGGCCGGTCGCTGAGGGCAACACAACTTCTTTCTTTTTTTTGCCTAACCGACACTATCTAGGAAAATGTAGAAATTCACAGTTCATTACATTGCATCAAAAGTACGAGATTGTATGTATATCGAGTATGTCTCCCTCTTTAGACATGAAATTGCCAATTATGAATAATGTCTATACACCGCATAGAATTGGATGAATGTTTGTGGGTTATTTGATAACAGAGTAAAATTTGATAAATGTTAATATTAGATAAATGTCTTAAGTACGAGGGTCATTCAATAAGTTCTACCTCCTACCTCATAACCTTGTTATTATAATATTAGCCAATCTTATGAAATACACCCATCAAAATATGTAAGTTCCCCCCTAGCATATACTAGAATATTTCCAAAATTATTTGATGGATTTAAATAATTTTCAGCCTGAACGATGCACCCAATTGTTAGGCACATTTTGATACCAGATTTGTTGGCCTTGAGACAATGCAACGATAAGAAATTGTGCCATTTACCAATTTTTATACAGAAAAAAAAGTGGCACTAAACCTCACTGGCTATGGCTGGTTTTGCCATAAATAACAGACATTTTTTGGTGGATTTTCGTGCTCAGACGTAGGATCCGGGAATCTACCAAACAATTATGTGTGGCAGCATTTCAAGAAAACCAATAAGCAGATCATAATTGTGTGTGGCAAGTTCGTCTGATTATGAGTGACATGGCAATTTGGTCCGATTATGAGTGACATGGCAATTTGGTCCGATTATGTGCGACATGGCAAAATCGTCTTATTATGTGTGACATGGCAATCTGGTCCGAGTATGAGTGACATGGCAATTCTGTGTGACATGGCAAAATGGTCTGATTATGTGTGACCAAATTGTCATGTCGCACATAATCGGACCAAATTGCCATGTCATTTATAATCGGACCAAATTGCCATGTCATTTATAATCGGACCAAATTGCCATGTCACTCATAATCAGACGAACTTGCCTCACATAATTATGATCTGCTTATTGGTATTCTTGAAATGATGCCACACATAATTGTTTGGTAGATTGCCATGTCTGTGCACGAAGATCCACCAAGAAAATGTCTGTTTATTTATGGACAAAACTGCCATAGCCAGTGAGATTTAGTGCCACTTTTTTCTGTATAAAACTTGGTAAATGGCACAATTTCTTATCGTTGCATTGTCTCAAGGCCAACACATTTGGTATCAAAATGTGCCTAACAATTGGGTACATCTTTCTGGCTGAAAATTATTTAAATCCATCAAATAATTTTGAAAATATTCTAGTATATGCTAGGGGGGAACTTACATATTTTGATGGGTGTATGTGTAGCCATGCTTCAGAGCTATAATCATGACAAATGTCATGAAACTGACATTCATATTTGCGATGTTATGAGGGAAGAGGTAGAACTTATTGAATGACCCTCGTATGACTGTTTAAGTTATGAGTTTATACACCTAGCACAAAAAGTCCCGGACCAGGTGCTTTGAGGTTGGCTAATTCAAAATAGATAATCGGTACCAAAAATCTGAGATATACATTAAATGAGCAAATTTCTTATCCGCAGTTTGATACCTCATTCAAAAAAATTGAATGGATACTTTTAAAGTTATGGCGATTTCAATAATCGCGCATAACAACAGCAAAGTTGCACTAGGTATGGGATATCATTGATTTGTGTGTGAATAGTCATAACCGAGTGCTATCTGAACCAGCCACCTAAGTATCTGGATGAATGGGTCTGGAGTGATTGCGTTATAAAGGGTGTGTGAGCTGTGAAGATTAAACGTCTTTTGCTGATTAGCTGTGAGTCTTTACACACACATTTTCACAGCGTAATCACACACAAATCAATTTGATCCCATAGAAACCATTTCTAGTGCAACTTTGCTGTTGTTATGCGCGGTCATTGAAATCGCCATAACTTTAAAAGTATCCATTCAAAAAAAAATTGAATGCGGTATCAAACTGCGGAGAAGAAATTTGCTCATTTAATGTATATAATCTCAAGATTTTTGGTACCGATTATCTTTTTGAATTAGCCAACCTCAAAGCACCTAGCTAGGTGTAGATTTATTTCGTAATACATGTAGACTATGAGCTACCTACCCTACTCTTTTGTAAGATTAAAGTCGCAACCTCTACACCAACAGCTTACCTGGTCTAGTGGTCACGACAATTGATTTGGGACCGAAAGGTCCTGGGTTCGAATCCCAGTATTGTCAGATCTCATGTAAAACCTTTGCTTATGATTCATCTTTCTCAAATGGTGACAAAGTTTTAAAGTCGGAAGACTTAGGCCAAGTAAAATAAATTCCATGTTGCTCGTCCCCGCCAGCCTCCTTTTTGGCCGCCGCCTCCTTTTCTTTTACTATTTACTATTCAAAACAACAAAATAAAGCAACAAATTTTAATTTTGTTTTTTTGCAGGCTCTCACTTTTTTAACTGTTTTTTAACTTATAACTTGCTTTAAGTGGACTTAAATGAAACAAATCATTTGTTTATCATTAGATTGCATATGCTGGTTCCCTGCACCCTGGATCCCCGGCCCAACTTATCCATAGGTGCAAATCAATTGCCGGCCGTAACCGTAAGTTTAACACATTGCATTGTCGCTCTGTTATGGCATAAGGTAAATAACGATCAACGCACTGTAGCTGAGACATCCCATCGAACGCGGAATGCATTGTCGCGATGCCATAGCTACGGCGCGGAGGGGAACGCGCTATGACATGCGTGCATGTGCGTGTGAAGTCCGGCGCACCGGTTAACGCAGATACACGTGTAGTTTGTGCCAATCAGCAAATTTGTTATCATTCTAAGCGTGATGCTGGCTTGATCGAATTTATTTGTGGATCCATTTTTTGTCAATCATGACTTTTATGCCAGCAAATCAGCTTTGAGTGGAAATCGGCGCGTACCTGCATCTATGGATAAGTTGTGTGGAGCCCATTGATGCAGGGAACCAGCATATAGATTGCATTGGTATAGTCTATCCATCGAAGAGCGATCTTTGGTGCTCGGATGGGGAGATGAGGCACGGGAGATGAGCAAAAATAACATGTGCTGTCTTCTGGCGTATATTTGCTATTTGTTGAAGGATCCCATTTTATTCCAACCTCCAGTCGAACCTCATCTATAATGTGAATTGAAACAATTAAGCTGCCTTAAGCAAAAACACACAACACTGTTCCAATGCATATTATTCTCATCACACGCATGCACATAGCAGCTACGTCTAGTGTATACCATTCAAAGAGAGACAAATATCGAACCATCTGCACATTATCTGAATTTAAAAGGCTTTGAAATCGTCACTTGTGATTTCGGCCTATGAATAGAATCACAAACCTGAAAAAGATCGAAAGTGATGGACTTTGAACAGTTACCATAATCGTCACCTGTGATTTCGGCATATGAATAAAATCACAAAGCTGAACAAGATCGAAAGTGATGGACTTTTTTAAAGTATAATGTAGGAGGCCACATTTAATTTTTATTTGCTATCTTGTAATGTTTCCAACATCGTATCCCTATGTTCTGTCTGCATGTCCAAACCAATCAGATTTCCTTGTTAAGTATAGAAAGAAACAAATACGCTTACAATGATATGGTATCAATATTGAAAGGTACGATTTTCTTTTTCAAACAAATATTATACAATTTGAACGTTGACAAACCGTAAATAAAGTTTATTTTCTAACTTGTAAAATGAAAGGTTGTCTTCATAGGGGTCTATCACTCTACATGTACCTGTTCATAGAGGCCTGTAGTACAGTAGAGCTTAAAAATGGCACCAACTAAGACCATTAAAGATGAGATGCAGCCAGTGCTTGCCAAATTGAAAGCATTTTTTTTTAAATGGAGAAATTGGAAGGGAAAGCTATTTACAACGTCAATTAAACTGACTCTCATGGCACAACTTGGGTTATGATGATAAAAGTAGGTGGGTAACAAAATAATTTTTTATTACGGCCGTTTTTCACTCTATCGATATTTTCGTCAGAAAATAGCCTCCTCTCCCAGTCAATGGAACGGCTCGTAGTACAAAACCCATACCATGGCGTGCATATTAATGGCGGCCATTTTGGAATAAAAATAGCAAAAAATGGGAAAATAGTAAAGCCTTGCCTCCTCGTTGTCTTCAAAAAATCAGGAAGAAAAACACTTAATTTATTTTACTTGGCCTTACGACAAGGCTGATATCTTACTCATAGGTAACACTCAAGAGCGGCTGATTTGTCTCATGATTTTCGCGAAACAGGGCTAATGTTTTAGAATTTTTATAGGCTGAAAAATGGCTTATATGACTGTTTTTCATGATTTTCGCCAAAAGGGACCCATGTTCCAGGGATTTTCCAGCACAAAATTATACCCCACATGGTTAATGTTTAGGGTCTTCTTGCACAAAAAAAATTATATACATGAGAACCCCCCCCCCCCCCCCCCCCCCCCCACCCTGGATGCTAACACACCAGGTGAGACAATTCATAGATTTAACAACACAGATTTTTGTTTCCAGATTATTATCTGTTATATATTTAATAAATATTCTCCTCAAAATGTCAACTACGAAAACAAATACAGAGTGAGTCAGCAAGAATGGGTAGTTGTTTTTGGAAAAATAGCCACAAAAATATCAGGCGTACATATTAAAACCCAATGGTGTGCTAAAAAGACAACATATTTGGCTTTCATTCATTTCATTTTTTTAAAGTTTGACTGTTACGTCATAATGCTACATTCATTTTTAGTAGAGCCATGCAATTTCAAGCAAATTCATGGCATGGCAATAACATATAGTATAGTCATGGCTTGCTGAATCAGAAATGCCACTACAATCCAAGAAATAACTGTTGGAACACTGAGGATTTCGTTGAAATCAACCCCATCAAATGTGCCCATGTTTTCTGACTCACCCTGTAGCATCTACAAGTGATGTTCATGCAGAGCTTTTCTGTTGTTATGCTACAGTCGATTAATGACAATAACATAATTGTGACCATCCACCACAAATGGGATGTAAAGTCGTCCAAAACATGTTTTGAGATATTGAACAGGCAAATTCTCCTGAAAATCAGCTTTACAATGACATATTGCATGTCCATATGGCTTGTCATGATAGGTAGTAAAAAATCAATAAATCCATTGAAACTTCCTTTATTTTCTACTGTTTATTGAAATGTTCATTGGGCCATATCTCAGAACATGCTCTGCCGACTTCACGGCCCCTTTGTGCCGGATGGTCACAATTGATAACATGTTCAAAACCTGAGACAAGTATAGATGATGTGACCTGTGACGTAATGCCTGGCGGTAGGGCCTTAATTAAATTCACACTTGATTGATCATTACTTACGGTGAAGAATAGTGCAGTAGTCATGGTCTGCACAATGAGAGACCAGGTACTAAATCTGGTTGCCCGGCAGTATGCGTACGCACCATAAGGGCAGGTGCTTTTAAAATTGGCACTCAATGATGAGTATTTTGCTTTTGAATAGTATGTATGCAGTAGTCATGGACTAGAACTTCTAGCATGTCTTCAGACCAGGCGCTAATCTATTTGTAAACACTACAGTTGTTAACAATGGTCACATCATCTATACAAAAAAATACGACCTCATCATTTGAGCAGTATACAGTGTTATCCACACGTGCATTACAAATTCATAAATAACCTGAACACTCTTTAGTATCGGGTGGTTACCAACAGACAGATCATGATAAGATTTCTACAATGATTATGCATTTATATCGCTAAAATTATGGCATTTCATAAGAAGTATGAACATAAGAACATACTAGTGACATTCTTGAACATATAAACAAAGTATATCCCGACATGTCTCTATAATATTCAATATATCGACAGACTTGTTTTCCCCTCAAGACCTCCAAAATACCCAAGAGCCTGATTTTGAAGTAAACAAGTTTATATTTTGACACTTTTATAACTTTGTACATAAAAAAAACACTTATTGGATATACTGAAAAGTAATTACCCCTATAATGACCCCAATAGAAGTTCAAAGTCCATTTGGGATTGCAGGCCAAAAGACACGAATCTGGGTCAAAGTATAGGTACTGGAATGTCCATAATTTTTTATGTTTCATATGTTCACTGAGTTGCTAGTTTGTCAATATTAATACTTTAAGTGTACCATTGCTTCAAAATGATAAATTGTGGGTTAATTGTGAATTTTCAGGTCTTTAATATTTAGATTTAAGCTTAACCACACATTGTACAGATATGCCCATTATTATAAGTCGACACCGATGTCGACGTCGAGATAAAATTAATACCAACGTGTCGACATGAAAAAATTGTTCCGACCACAGCCTTACATACATGTGATGTGATCATAATGCCACTCACAAAACATGTACATCATGTACTTGTGAAGTACATTGTTGACAAGATGTACAACCACCCCATCATGCAGCTCATAATGTGACGTCCATGTGATCATCCTGCTGCGCACAATACATGTGACATTCAGTCTTCATGTGATGTACAGGTTCATGTGATATTTTATGATATGCATGTGATCAACACGCATGTGCATGTGATCAACACACATTTGTATGTGATCAACACGCCTGTGCATGTGATCAACTTGCTGCTGCTCTCAAAGTCTCTCCAGATTTAGCATGTCACATATTCTTCAGCAGATTTTGCACAGTAAGGTCACACACAGATAACTTCATATACAGGTGTACGCCTATCCCATGTTTTCCCTGTTCCCCCAACCTCGCTTGTGATCTGAAAGTAACAACCACAACAATTAATTTATAAATAATTTATCAGGCACACCAGTGAAATCTATACTGGGAGTCTCTACTCACTCAGTCCATCTATTTGGGATTTTGTCACATACCGAACTCACCAAGATATACCAGCAACATTTTGGAGCACCAGCCAGGATTCGAACCCGGGACCTTCTGCACGAATGTTGAGCGCACCAGTGTATAGACCACAGGAAGAGTTCCCCATCAGGTCTATGACACTTATAACACACCTATACCTCATGACAATATCCTGGCAGGCAAAGATATCTGGCTCGCTAAATCAGGCTCTTCTCCCACCATTCAGCCCATTTTGTCACCCTGGTAGTTTTATCCCAATCTCTACACCAGGACATTTAGGGTATATTAGCCCAACAATACCAACAATAGGTCACAAAAGGTAGTGATGCATACCCATACAAAACATGTCAAAATATGAGGTGGGGTGTGGGGGGTGTGTGTGTGTGTGAGGGAGCGGGTGAGGTGTTGTCATGATGTATTAGGGTTTTTTCCAGCTCATCGGAACTATCCCGCCCCCCTCCAAATCCTAACTTCCAAATCCTAATAGATTGTGGAGATGTGGCCTTTTCTATTTCACATTTTCCATGCGGCGGGCGTCTGCAGATGACATTCAAAAATGTCACAGAACATTTCAAAAATGTCAAAATTATTGAATTTCATTACTATGGTATCACCATGAGAAATACATCAAAATAAGTACAAACATGCCTAGTATTGGTTCAGTAATCCTTGAGATAAACTTTGAAAATACTGCAAGTCACGACTTGCGAATCCCCCTGGCAGTGAGATTCACCTAAATGGGGTCAAAGGTCACATGAGTCATCTCAAATCCCCTTAACCAAATATTATTGTCACCAAGTTTAGTTGAGATTGAAGTCTGACTTTTCATATTATGAGAGAGAGGGCCCTAACGTTTTGACAAGGTCATGTAGGGGTCATTACAGGTCAATCCGGGTACACCCCATGTACACCCCACGTATCATTATAATTATATTTTGTTGTATTATGTACATGATGTGTGTTAATTTACTACATGTAGTCATTTTCGAGACTTGTCTCGAAGATGGCTTCACGTATGCTTTGTCTTCATGTAGTCATTTTCGAGACTTGACTCGGGGATGGCTGTATGTATGCATATTTTTGAGTGTATTCTTCATAGTGTGTTCATTTGACTTCTAATGTTTTTTGATGTGCAATTAATGTACTTTTTATATAATCACAGCTGGTCTGTAAATGATATGATATATCAGTGCTTGATGTAATGTGCAATTGTTGGTCTTGCAATTTTTTATTGATTTGCTTGCATTTTTTATTATTTTATGATGTATCATATTGTAAAGCGCTCTGAGGGATTGTGATCCACAGTGCTCTATATAAACACTGTTTTTATTATTATTATTATTATTATCATCTCAAGTCCCCTTACCCAAAGATTATTGTCACCAAGTTCGGCTGAGATTGAAGGGTGTCTTTCCATATGAGCGCCCTAAAGAGCAAGAAGTGCAGTTTAAAGTGTTGACAAATTGGGGTTAGCAGTCATGTAGAGGTCATTAGATGTCAATCAGTGTACACCCCATGAACATCTTAAGTCACCTTACCTAAAGATTATTGTCACCAAGTTTGGTTGAGATTGAAGTCTGACTTTTTATAGAGCACTAAAGAAGTGCAGTTTAATGTGTTGCCAACATTAGGGTCAAAGGTCATGTAGGGGTCATAAGAGGTCAATCTTTGTACACCCCATCAGGCCTCACATTAAGAAATGAAAAGGGCAAGCAATTTAAGGCAATTTGAAAGGGGCACCAAGGCAATTATGTACTTTTAAATTGAGTGAAAATAGCCAGAAATGGAGGGCATTTAGGCAAATAGGTGGGGCATCGAAGGCATCTTCTTTTCTTATCAATGTACACATCCTCTGCTATTTTGAAGCAAATCAATGCCGGTCACCGTAGCCGAGTTAGCCACCTTAAAATGTCTGCAAAACGGGGTCAAAAGTCATGAAGAAGTCATTATAGGTCAATATGTCTACACCTCATGAGCATCTGAAGTCCCCTTTACCCAAAGATTATTGTCACTAAGCATGGTGGAGATTGAAATCAGACTTTCATATGAGAGCACTGAACAGGCCAAACCTAACCAAAAAGGAACATCCACACACCCCACATGACATGATCACAATATCCCCCTCAGGCTTTTTTAAGCCAGGGGGATAAACATTGGGAAAGGTTTCTGAAAAATATGTTTTGTATCTGGTAAAAAACCAATAGACGCTATTCATAATTGGCAATTTCAAGTCTAAAGAGGGAGACATACTCGATGTGACGTCACTAATCATAACGAAAGCGAGGCCAACGATGGTAAATTACATAAACATTGGTCTCGTGTGACGTAATTTACCATCGTTGGCCTTGCTTTCGTTATGATTAGTGA
Source organism: Ophiura sarsii (assembly GCA_035610835.1). NCBI lineage: Eukaryota > Metazoa > Echinodermata > Ophiuroidea > Amphilepidida > Ophiuridae > Ophiura > Ophiura sarsii. Next base: position 66,164,930 of record CM069456.1, read on the forward strand.
CGTCACATCGAGTATGTCTCCCTCTTTAGCCTAATATCACCAATTATGAATAACGTCTATAGCCGTGTGGAAAGTGTTAACTGTTCCACTTACCATCTTTCCAGTCATCCCACTGTCTCGCTTTAGCTAGAGCTTGTGGATCGTCTGTTTCTATTTCAATTTCTTTCTTCATTTCTGCATCTTCTGCTTGTTGTCTTTCACTTGTGGGTGTAGGATTGCTGAAGGGACAATCAATAGAAGAGACGTGTTATCACATGGGTATCACATGAATATCATGTGTCAATCACATACATGAGTATTGGGGTAAGATTGCTGGAGGGATAACCAATAGAAGACGTGTTATCACATGGGTATCACATGAATATCATCATGTGTCAATTTCATGTGTCAATCACATAAAGTGCTCAACAAAAGAAAGTCATACACTTTATTTAGGTCCTTTAAAGTATTTTCGGATTATTTCTTTACCAAACAGGCTAGATAGACATTTGGATGAATCTTTTAGGCACATTTTGATACCAAACATAACACCTAATAACAAAGATAAACCATGATGAGCACTATTTAAAGAAAATTAGTCACTTTTCAAAAGTCGCATTTACAATATATTATGCGGGAAGAAAACACCAATTGTTAACACTTGATCGCTGCGCATTTCCCCTCGTGCGGGCTAATTCAAATTCAAAGTGTCATGCATGGGTAAAGGATGGGTAAATGTGTGTTATTTGCTTCATTGATATCTACAGCTAAACCAAACCAAAACAAGGTGTATCCCTAAGGCTTGGTAAAATTGCAAGCAGTTTAATGTAATGCACTTTATGTTCGAAATCAAATTTCCGCTCACTAAGTGTACGACCCAACGCACAGCCCTTGAAGTAATCGACGGCATCAACGGCAAATGATGTCGATGCCCTATAGGGTTGCTGTGATGCCCCTCAAAAACAACCTTCATCGACTGCCACTACTAGCTGTGCCCCTCTGATCCAATTGCCATCATGCCCTTTTGTATTATTTACGAACATGATTTCAATTCCTGCAATTTCTGAGGTGAAGTAAACAGCTAAAGTAAAAATAAAAAACAAAATAAATCTCGATTCCTCGAGGGATATCCCCAAATTACGTCATCTTCATTCTGAAAATGTATTATATATCGCTGTTTGCTATTGGTCTATACGATCATCGCGTATGATTATGAATATGCAACAGCTTGTGCGACTGTCAATCATCAGGCTCTTAACTTTTGAGATGCCTCGATCGACAAGAAAGAAACGAGAAAAGGAGACGCCGTGATTTACATCAATCTGCATCAAAATGCAAAACGATCGACTCATTCTTTTATAAAGGTGAAAATAGTATTCTATATCCGATTATCGAATGACTGAAGTTGTTGTTCACGCCCTGACACATACATGAGTATTGAGGTAGGATTGCAGAAGGGATAACCAATAGAAGAGACGTGTTATCACATGGTATCACATGAATATCATGTGTCAATCACATACATGAGTATTGGGGCAAGATTGCTGAAGGGATAACCAATAGAAGATGTGTTATCACATGGGTATCACATGAACAGAATATCATGTGTCAATCACATATGTAAGTATTGGGGTAGGACTGCTGGAGGGATAACCAATAGAAGACGTGTTATCACATGGGTATCACATGAATATCATGTGTCAATCACATACATGAGTATTGGGGTAGGATTGCTGAAGGGATAACCAATAGAAGATGTGTTATCACATGGGTATCACATGAATATCATGTGTCAATCACATACATGAGTATTGGGGTAGGATTGCTGAAGGGATAACCAATAGAAGACGTGTTATCACATGGGTATCACATGAATATCATGTGTCAATCACATACATGAGTATCGGGGTAGGACTGCTGAAGGAATAACCAATAGAAGAGACGTGTTATCACATGGGTATCACATGAATATCATGTGTCAATCACATACATGAGTATTGAGGTAGGATTGCTGAAGGGATAACCAATAGAAGATGTGTTATCACATGGGTATCACATGAATATCATGTGTCAATCACATACATGAGTATCGGGGTAGGACTGCTGAAGGGATAACCAATAGAAGACGTGTTATCACATGGGTATCACATGAATATCATGTGTCAATCACATACATGAGTATCGGGGTAGGACTGCTGAAGGGATAACCAATAGAAGAGACGTGTTATCACATGGGTATCACATGAATATCATGTGTCAATCACATATGGCTCATTCCATGAAGTTGGGGCATATTATGTGACATCCAAGTGAAATTTTCAAAATGGATATTTTCCAACTCTTTCTTCTTTTTTAGGTTCTACATTTACCAAAGTCCAATGTAGAACTTTTTATTTTAATGTAACATTTGGTGTAAAATAACCGCACATGTTCAACAGTTGGATGACATTTCCAAAAATCCTGATGCTACATGGACACTATTTCTCATTTCCATATCATTTTCTAATAAAATAGCTTAAGATGTGGGCCAAGTTTCTATACCTCAATTAACTACTTGGAACCACAAATACATGAAAAGAAACCAGATTTGTCTAGGTTGAACATAACTTAACGAACAAGACATCGTAGATTAACTGTTTTATGTAAAAACTCATTGAAAAGTGACTCTTTATTTTGCAATTTGTATAATGAATTTAAATAAAGTACATATCAATATTTGTTTGATGTAAAGTACTCTATAAACCATGCACATTGATTACATTATAGTCATAAAGTAAGTATATGAAGTATTATTTACCTGTATAATGTTATAAAATGCACTACCGATGCTACATGGACACCGCGTCTTGTAACATTGTTAATAATAAGACTATTCATACTGTTACAATTATTTGAGTGTGAATGGTTTGTCTACTTGTTCATCATATCAAGTAGATACACAGAGTGAATTGCTTGAAATTTATCTAAACACTGTTCATGTAAAATTTACCTTTTCTGTGTACTTAAGTATTACGATGCTACATGGACACCGTGCCCTAAAATATTTGGAACAGCTTGAACAGGTGCATCTTTTTCAGATCAATAGAGAGGATGTACTATGATGTTAACTTTTTATGTTATAAGCACACAATAAAATTAATAACATGGATTGTAAAACTACAAATTACACAAAAAGATAACCTGCCATGAAGCATAAAACATAATTACCTATGATACACTATACACCATTTCTTACAATTACACAATAACAATACACCATTGATCAAAGAAACTTAAGATGTCCACTGAAACAAACTTCATGCAGTGTTGTTCTTAAAGTACCCTTTGTGATCTTAGTCTCTTTGCTTGTTTCTGATTGAATCATCCTCTATTATTGATAAAGATGATTGAAAAGTTTGATCACTTAAAAAGTCAGTTTGCAAAAAAATAATTTAATTGCCATGATGGATTTCTTTGGAAAGGTACTAGTTTTTGAAAATGATGGGTTCCTTGTCTTCATCTCCATAAATTCCAGGACGATAGAACTGTCTTCCGAATTAATGTCAAGATCCTGCAAAGCAAAACAAAATAAACCCTATGGCTTAGTATCTTCATGGAACATTGTGTATTGATATTGGAGTAGATTATTTATTCATGTTGCACTTTTTGTGTTGCAGGAAAATATTTATATTAAAATCATGCTGGAGTATTTTATTTATTATTCATTTAACATGAAAAAGAATAGCAAAGGATAGAGAACTTAAATGATTTACAATTATTTGTTTTATTTATAGTAAATAAAACTAAAATAAGGGAATGTATTGTGAATTCAGTGAAATGCTAATGGAAATGGTGTCCATGTAGCATTGTGTATTAATATATTTCATTAGATATACATCTCTCATAATATGCCTTTTTTCTGTAAAGTGTAGTAAAATGTAGGCAATGTTTTGAATGTTTTGGGTGATGGATAATTTCGAATGGAGTAATTGTTTTAGTCTAATTAGGCAAATTTTATGAAATGCTACATGGACATGGTGTCCATGTAGCATCGTATTGGTAAGCTATATTATTAGCATTAAAAGAGCAAAAACTAATTCATTATTAACTTCAAAGTTTATTAATGATGTGATTCTACAAAAAAAATACAATTTCAACGAACTATAACGATACCCAATGCAAAATATTGCCCATGCTATGCCCGATGCTACATGGACGCCAAATTATTATGGCGTCCGTGACTCAAAATTAATATCATAACATGAAAAGAAATTCTGATTCAGTGTTTCCCTTTCAATAAAAATGCATTAATAAATACAGACATACAAGCAACATTAAGAAATAATTACAATCGCACTTACCATTCACAAAACTATCCAATGTTTACATTTTGATGCTACATAAAAGTCCCGATGCTACAACGGGACACCAGCGACTGAAACCTTGATAAAACTAGCCCACGTGTGGCAAATTCCAAACAAACCTGATAGCTATTGACCTCTATCCTTACAAAAAGAAATATGGAATGTTTTATTTATCTCCAGGGGGGGATTCCCACAAATTGCATAGGATGTTTATCACGATGCTACATTTTATGGTTAGGACACCATGCACACGGCACGGTATACTTTTTCATGAATATATGGAATGGTCTTCATGAAATTTATTCTCATTTGCAATAGTTTTCAATTGATAAATGCTCTTAATTTTGGAAAATAATTTAAAAATGTATGATAGAGAACTACCCCCATTCAGCAATGAAAACTCCCGATGCTACACGTGTATATTTTGTGGACACCGTGCGTAGCATCGGAAAGGCAATTTTCATGTTGCTTGGGTGAAAAATCAGTCCAGCGTGACGAGGTGTTTTGGTCAGTAAACTATGAATACATGTATCTTTTATTAATCAAATCGATTTCCAAGCAATTCTATGATAGTTTTGCTTACATAAAACTCATATTAATTGTTGTGTTTTCCATGTCACGTTTTTTAGCAAAAATGGTCTTGGACACCACCTAATTTTTTATTTTTTTCTTCTTCAAGGAAGGGTCAATTTTTTTTTTTTTTTCATGGCTCAATACTATAACCTAGTACTGTTTTTGGACACTAAAAAAATTTGATATACACATAGAGTAAAACAGTTTATAAGCTGCCTAAAGTACCAAATTCTGCTATTTTAACAAATGCCCCAACTTCATGGAATGAGCCATATATGAGAATTGGGGTAGGATTGCTGATGGGATAACCAATAGAAGATGTGTTATCACATGGGTATCACATGAATATCATGTGTCAATCACATACATGAGTATCGGGGTAGGACTGCTGAAGGGATAACCAATAGAAGACGTGTTATCACATGGGTATTACATGAATATCATGTGTCAATCACATACATGAGTATTGGGGTAAGATTGCTGAAGGGATAACCAATAGAAGATGTGTTATCACATGGGTATCACATGAATATCATCATGTGTCAATTTCATGTGTCAATCACATAAAGTGCTCAACAAAAGAAAGTCATACACTTTATTTAGGTCCTTTAAAGTATTTTCGGATTATTTCTTTACCAAACAGGCTAGATAGACATTTGGATGAATCTTTTAGGCACATTTTGATACCAAACATAACACCTAATAACAAAGATAAACCATGATGAGCACCATTTAAAGAAAATTAGTCACTTTTCAAAAGTCGCATTTACAATATATTATGCGGGAAGAAAACACCAATTGTTAACACTTGATCGCTGCGCATTTCCCCTCGTGCGGGCTAATTCAAATTCAAAGTGTCATGCATGGGTAAAGGATGAGTAAATGTGTGTTATTTGCTTCATTGATATCTACAGCTAAACCAAACCAAAACAAGGTGTATCCCTAAGGCTTGGTAAAATTGCAAGCAGTTTAATGTAATGCACTTTATGTTCGTAATCAAATTTCCGCTCACTAAGTGTACGACCCAACGCACAGCCCTTGAAGTAATTGACGGCAAATGATGTCGATGCCCTATAGGGTTGGTGTGATGCCCCTCAAAAACACCCTTCATCGACGGCCACTACTAGCTGTCTCTGTGCCCCTCTGATCCAATTGCCATCATGCCCTTTTGTATTATTTACGAACATGATTTCAATTCCTGCAATTTCTGAGGTGAAGTAAACAGCTAAAGTAAAAATAAAAAAACCAAAATAAATCTCAATTCCCCGAGGGATATTCCCAAATTACGTCATCTTCATTCTGAAAATGTATTATATATCGCTGTTTGCTATTGGTCTATACGATCATCGCGTATGATTATGAATATGCAACAGCTTGTGCGACTGTCAATCATCAGGCTCTTAACTTTCAAGATGCCTCGATCGACAAGAAAGAAACGAGAAAAGGAGACGCCGTGATTTACATCAATCTGCATCAAAATGCAAAACGATCGACTCATTCCTTTAAGGTGAAAATAGTATTCTATATCCGATTATCGAATGACTGAAGTTGTTGTTCACGCCCTGACACATACATGAGTATTGAGGTAGGATTGCTGAAGGGATAACCAATAGAAGATGTGTTATCACATGGGTATCACATGAATATCATGTGTCAATCACATACTCACTGCGAATCGAGCTGTATTTTGCCTTCATTGACTTCCTTCTGGTAAAATTCATCGAGCGTCATAGTTGGAATGCTTGGATAGCCAGCTCCAAACACTTGAGCTTGTAAAGCATCTTTTGTAAGAATGAAGGGCTTCATTGGCTGTAACAAAACATAGACATCCTATACTTACTGATGGTCACATGGGTATCACATGAGTAACACATGGGTATCACATGGGTATCATATGAGTGACACATGGGTATCACATGGGTGTCACATGGATATCACATGGGTGACACGTGGGTATTACATGGGGTGGTAAATGTGCAACACATATATCACATAGGGTGGCACATAGGTATACATCACATGGGTGACAGATGGTTATCACATGGGTGACACATGGGTATTACACAGGGTGGTACATGGATGACACATGGGTATCAAATAAATTCCTATACTTACTGATGGTCACATGGGTAGCACATGGGTAGCACATGGGTGACACATGGGGTGGCACATGGGTGACACATGGGTATCACATGGGTATTACATGGGGTGAAAAATTGGACAACGTGGGTATCACATAGGGTGGCACATGGGTATCACATGAGTGACACAAGGGTATCACATTGGTCTTGTAAGGATAATTCATACAAAAGATTTCTGAAACAAAGCATTAGTTTGAATTAAAAGACCTTTAACTTTAAATTGTAAATTTCACAGTTCACAGCTTGTACCTTTCTTTGTTCAATTGGTGGTTCCCTATGTTGTCTCTGGTCCCCAGAAACATCAGAAGCTCCCTTCGATGTGTCTGTTTTCATCCTGGCCATGTGTTGTAATATTTCTAGCTCCTGGTGTATACTGTTTATATGTTCTAATGATTTGTTTACCCAAGTCGTAAGAGATAAACGGTAGAAATCCCTCTGTGAAAAACAACAACAAAACAAACAAACATGATGTAGTACTGTAGACTCGGACAATCTGGCGTGAATTAAATTACCAAAGACCTTAAAAATACACGGTCTCGAACCCGGTTGGTTCTTCTTCACTTTCGCGTCAAAGAATTCCCCACTAGACCACAGAGGCTGTGTTTACATTTATGTACCAGATAAACGAGCACTAATGTACAGTCATCAAAAAAAGTAACTATACAGGTAATAAATGTACTTTTAACTTAAAAAATATATATCCTACCTAGAAATATCAAATCATAAAGTTGTTGAGAAATTTATCTTCTTTAATATGAGATATTGCACGCTAGGATCGGTTGAATATTTAGGAAGCGACAATCCAAAATGTAAGGTAAAGTCACAATTTCAAATTCACATTTTACATTTCAACACGGGGGAGAGAATGACAGGTAGCGTATGTGTGGCGTATTGATCCATCGGAACAATACGGCCGACTGTCCAACCTGCGCATGCATCCTCCAATTGCACCACCGGTAATCGATAAGGTACCCGTAGATTGGCCCGCGTGTAGAAAATAAAAATGTGAAAATGAAAATCGGACTTCTCCTTATATTTTTGAGTGCCACTTCTTCAATAATCACCCGATCCTAGCGTGCAATATCTCATATTAAAGAAGACAAATTTCCCAACAACTTTATAATTTAATATTTTTAGGTAGGATATATATTTTAAGAGTTAGAAGCCCATTTATTACCTGTATAGTTACTTTTTTTGATGACTGTAAACAAAGTCTTTGTTGAGAGTCTCAATCTGCAAAAAATACATGTAGTAAATATAAGCAATATGTTGGCCTTATAAGGCAAAAAAAGAAAGAGTTGTTTGTTTGTCCATAGAGGGTCCTCAAAAGGTAAGGTCGGTAGGTCGGATTTTTAATTTTTTTACAAATATTTTTTAACACTGATATTGTATTTGGGAATATAAATTCAGCATTAATACTGGGAATTAAAGTCCAAACACAAACCAAAACACCTCACTTTTCATAAGTTTGTGATATTGCTGCTTTACTCTTCACACTGCTGATTTCGATCTCTTTCTTCTGCAGGGCAGATTATCAATGTAAAGTTCCAATATAGTCGCAGTGGTTGCAACACTGCAACCAATGCGACATATATTATTTGTACTGAGTTTGCAATGCGCAGATACCGTAGGTCGCCACAACTGTGATTGAATGTTGCATAAAGTGAAAGAACGTTGTGTTGAAGTTTTGCTAGAAATTCCTGAAAGTATTGCTAAACCTATTTTTCCCATACTAACTACCCCAAAGATTGTTTTATACTATGTTGAAAATAATATTCATGCCGTTGAGCAACATTTTGGGAACAAATATTAACCGTAACTAGATTTTTCATATTTTCTCACACTGCGTTTTTAGTATAAAAATGACATCACTTGCACGTGCGATCAATTTAAGGCCAATTTACATGATCTAAAGTTATCCAGAAAGCTGAATAAATTGTTTACATAACTGTTGAAAACAGAATGCCATATTTATTAATTTAATTTTTTTTTAAGTTTATGATTTTTGGGTTCAACATTTTCTGGGTCACCCTGTATGTTTTCAGTTTATACGGTGAAATATTTTACAAGAGATGTAAGTAATAAAGTGGTGTATCCTTGGTGTAAGATATTTATAAGTTAGACTAGTGTCCAGACCTATTACTGAATAAAGCTGTATAATCCTTTAATCCCTCAATAGAGGATTTGGTGCAAGGTTAGTTTTGTGCTGTCTTACACCAAGGATAAGCCAAACAAGTGCACTAACCCTGAAAAGGTACAACAAATTTTGGGACACCCTGTACCATTACAATAAAATCAAAACTCAAGCTCTAGCAATTTGTCCATAAGGCAAAAAAACCCAAGAGTTGACTTGCCCTTTCAGGTCAAGAATGTGGGTCGAACGGTCGTATTATTATTATTTTTTTAAATTTTTTTAAACAAGCAGATTACACAAAAACATGATTTTAAAGAATCATTTACCTGTCAAAGTGACAGCATAATTTTCGGGAGCGGCCATTTCGTTCCGTTAAGTAGTAGTAAGATTTAAGGGGGGGTGGACTCTCAGGTACAGTCTCTGTAAAACTGCCGTAACTTCTTCAATATTCATTTAATCTTTATAAACGTATACAGTTTTTTGCAGAAAAGGATTCAATGAATCCAACTATGATAATGAAATTGACCATTTTGGGAAAAATGATAAAAAACACGTTTTTTGATCCATTTTAGGTTTGGAAAAGATAACTCAAAATATATTTAATCCTGATAACATTCCCCAGGAGCGTTTATTTTTATTTTTTAATATCTTATTTATTTTTTGAGTTACAGACCAAAACGTACCAAAAAATGCTCCCTTAAAGACCCGCGCTGCCCAACTGACGCTGGTTTTCGGCGAGCATGTGTAATAAATTCAGCAGAAAAGCAAGCGCGGTCTATAAAACGTTTACGCAAGTGAAATTAGCATACAATGCGACAGTTGATATAAAGTATGTGAGTAAATGACCATTTTATGTGTTTATACCGTATTTCAACATAAACAGAACATTTTTTGCTTTTTCTTAACCAAAATATGAATTTGAAAAAAATTAAAAAATAAAATAAAATAAAATAGCGACCCTAGATTTCCGAAAATTTGGGTCGGTCGGTCGGAAAAGACAAGTCAATTCTTTCTTTTTTTTGGCCTAAAGAGACACGCTTTCCCTGTCACATGTGCCACTTAAATAAGTCACCCTTCCCTGTTGCACAGGACGTACATAACATAGCAGTTGGAATTCCTTACAGCTCGGCTATCAACTGAATCCGTCAATCTCCCCTGATTTGGTCTACCATTGTTTCAAGCGGCAGCTACATAAGAGGGCCAGTGAAACCCAGGCTCACCTGTACATCATCGTCGCTTTGCCGTATTTTATCCCATTTCCCCAATGCTTTTAATTTCTCCTCGATCTCTTTGGCTTGCTTATACTTTCGGATCTTATCCTCCCTATTTGCTTGCATGGCCATTAGGTTAGGGCGCCCTCCTGTGCCCTGAGAGGCCGCAGCCGGTGATGGAGCCTCTGGTATCTCCTGGATGAAACAAAACAAAACAAATTTAGCACAAAAGAAAATTTTGATCAGGCATTCAAATTTTCACAAAAATATCAAAATATCAACATGTCTTGTTTTTGAATGAAAACATTCAAATTTACAAATTCAGTGTCCTTTAGATGTATACAAAATTTTCCCTTGCCAATCCTCATGTTTATCTTACTTTTGAGGGTATGAGGATCTAGCGTATATCATACACTACAGTCTACATGATTACAAATACATTATAAATGAGGCAAATCATAGATTTTTGGAGGGTATACAGGATTCACACCACTTAATAAATCCCCTATGCCTATGGGGAAAATTGCCTCTAATAAAAAGCCATTTGCACGTATAAAGCGATTGGATACTCCAATTTTTTATTTCGGAAGAAAATCATGGTCTTTAGCATTTCTGCAAACAAGAAAAAAAGGTGACACAAGGCAACACTTTCGAGATACACAACATCAAAAATACGCATGTTTATAGAGCACCCAGGCCTAGCCCAGGTCTAGGTAATTCTAATCAATTTCTGAAGTCTCTAAAATGACTCAAAAATCTTACAAAATTGGTCAAAATAATATATTTTGCACTAACATTGTCTGATAATCTTCATTTAATAATCATCTGATCAAAATGTCAGCCAAAAATACCAACTTTGGAGCATTTAAAATATTATTCACTTAGATCAGGGCAATCGCATCAAATTCAACAGGCCTTTCGTCTGCTTTATTGTTTATTTAGTGATGTGGACTCTATACACAGTTCAACAAAAATAAGTTCCCCTTCAGATTATACCTGATATTTGTTTAATGAGTTACTCCATCGAAACGATGTTTGGGACACATACATGTAATGTTCGTGTTCACAGCCAGGCCTGTTAACAGCAACACTAGAACAGGGCTGTAACTATGCAGGTGTTGTAATGCTTGAATGAGCACATTGAATGGAGGAATACCTCAATTCAAAAGGTGAAAAACGCAGTGTTCAAGCAAAGACCCTGGTTCAAGCTGCTTAACCATCCTCCTTCAATACATCATTTAGCAAATTCTCAATGGAGGTATTCCTCCATTCAATGTGTGCTCATGCAAGCATTACGACACCTGCATAGTTATTGTCCCGTTCTAGTGTTGCTGTGAACACGTACATTATGTGTGCCAAAAATTGTTTCGATGGAGTAACTAATTTTAAAAATATCAGGCATAATCTAAAGGGGAACTTATTTTTGTTGAACTGTGTAGACCACGGATGTGATGTTCTCGTGTGAATTTACATTTGTCCAATGACTTTTGGTCCCATTGAACTACATCAAAATGACTTAGGTGACAGCAGAGCTAGAATTTGTTTCACCTTGCGAGAATCCAAACAGATTCTTGCAACAACATTTGACGAGAATCCAAGATTCCCTGCAATTGAGTTTGCGTGTGATTTTTAAAATTTGCGATAATCCAATTAGCCTCAAATAAACACTGTCCAGGAGAATCGATTGGAAATTGATTCTGATAAAGATTATTATATTAAACTTTGGTAAGCTGAAATTACAAGTGACATAACAGCTCAAAAATATGGCAAAAGTATTGTTTTTAAGTGTGGTTTAATAAATCTTAACATTTTAAAATAAGAATTCATTTTTCTACATTAAAGTATATTGTAAGTGATAATTATTGATACCTCTTGTGTTACACCATATTGTCTGCATCTTGTCAGGAAATCAACAAAATAAGTTTTGCCTTTCTCCACCACTTCAAGTCTATCACCACCAGTCACTCGAAGTGTTAAGTCCCCTAATAGTGCCGGCAAGAGTAGGTACCTGGGGAAATATGATGAGATCAAAAGAACAGGATTAGTTGGGAATGTAAGAGTTGATGAACAATCACTCTATACATAGAAATAATAGGCATATACGATGGGTATTAAACAAATTATAAATATTTTTAAACAGGTTCGCCGTCGTGGGTAGAAAGAGACAATAATGGGAAAACGATCTCGCCCGGGAATCGAACCCAGGATCTGTTGATTGCTTGTCAACTGCCTTCCATTGGGCCACAAGACCTCGCATGGTATAGGCCCGAGCTACTCCGGGTAATACTTGTGGCAGGAGACTGGGAAACGAGATCGCTTAGGTTTGAATTTCAGATGCTTTACCATGCGAGGTCTTGTGGCCCAATGGATAAGGCAGTTGACAAGCAATCAACAGATCCTGGGTTCGATTCCCGGGCGAGATCGTTTTCCCATTATTGTCTCTTTTCTACCCACGACAGCGAACCTGTTTAAAAATATTTATAATCACTCTATAGTCTCCCTGTAATATGTAGTATCAGGACTTCACGTCAAGTAGGCAAGAGTAGATATACAATGAGGTTAAAAGAAAAGCGTTGGGAATTAGGAAACAAGTTCGGAAGACAGTAAATCAAGACGTACGCCCCCACCACTATGGCACGCATATAATGCAGTGCGCTAGTTGCCTCCATGTGCGCGTGTCCTTCTGTATTAATTCGTTGCTGTAAGGTAGCTTCACAAATTTGGAACTGACCAAACTATAGTTATCTGAGTAAAGGCAATTATTCCAAGTCTTCATTAGCACTGAATAACTCATCTCACTGCGGGGACAGAAGTTTGTCAAAGGGTGCGAGAATCCATTTAGATTCTTGCGAATGATTTGGCAAAAATCTATGGATTCTCCTCCATTGAAATAGTGTGTTAGACAGATTACCCACGAGAATAAACTTAGATTCTCGTAACATTACCAGCGGGAATCTTTGCGAGAATGGATTTTTCGGATTCTCCTTGAATTTATGACCTGCTACTGCAGGGGTAGAATTTCGGCGCGAATCCGCGAATCGATTCGCGTAAAATCACTACCACGTGAATCCAGGTGGATTCGCGCGCAAATTTTTTTTCTTTCTAAGTCCAAAACAGGACCTTAGATGACTGGTATTTGACACTCAGTCAACAAACATGCCGAATTTGGAAGTTGTGCAAGCTTATAGCCTTTGGATTCTTGCAAAATCCTTCCGCGAGAATCCTAACAGATTCGTGCGGTTGGTTACGAAATTCTACCCCTGTACTGACTGTCAAAATGACTCACCTAATATCTGAGGTGGGCAATTCTTCCAGGTCCTCGTTACGGCTGAATAAACTCAGCTCATTTACCATACGAGTTGCGCTCTCAAGAAGTGATATTGCCTTCTGTAAATTATCCTGGAAGTATAAATCATACAAAAAAAAATCCAAATATTTTATATCAATTATTTTTATTTCAGGCTTAGAATTCAGTGAGAATCTGGCAAATGTGCGAGTAATAGCAGAAATCTAATAATAGTTTCCAGGATATCTCTGGCTCTAATTTTTTTAGGTTGTGATTCATGGGTCCTCAGATCAACTTTTTTTTAAAAATCAGTCATACATTACCATACTATTATGTTATACTATATAGCCAAATTTTAAAATTCCTAACATTTTTAGTTTGGTCGTAAAAAATCACAGAAATGTCAGGAAAAAATTCCAGTAATGGTTCAATGTAGCTACCAAAGTTTTAGCCCCATCCCATGACCTGGTGGATTTTATCGCTACATACATTTTTAATATAGGTCGCTCCTATCATTCGGGTATTTGAGACCTGTCACCACAAAATGAGCGTTAAGTCGCCAGTGTGCATTAGGAGATATGGTCTAATGAACATGCCAAAAAACAATACAAAACAAAGGAATTTTTGTCTTTCAATTTGATTTTTGATCAGGATACATTGAGGAATTATGACATGTTGCATATCATTTTAAAGCTTGTTTTCTGGGCATTCTGAATCTGGATAAACCTCAGAATCTAATTTTCCAACTTAACTCTCATTTCGTGATGACAGGTCTCATTTTGTTACATCCGGGTCATTTGATGTTGACAATAAAGCAAAACGTTTTAACACTTCTATTTGTACACTCTACTCAACAATAAACAAGATCGTTCCTAGTGATCGTGTGAGGCAGTGTAAGCGACTGTTGATTACATTTGCAAAATGTTTCGCCTGATTTTCAAACTTGCAACTGTAAAAAACATGTAAAAACTTGCATTGTAATCATTGTGTGTAAATATGATAACATGAGTATGCAGAGTAATCCCATGGGCAAATATTCTGTTCGATGGTACTATTTCAAGGTGGTACAGAAAGGGCTATATTTTGGTTGTTTTTCTATCCATGTATTATTATTTATTTTTGATACTTTTTTGGGTGAACTGCGTCATTTTTGCTATAAGACACAAATAAATAATATAATCCTAACCCGGCTAAAACGTGACATGTAGTGTTCATGATGAAGCATGCAGTATTATGCGTTTCATCAACGCTATGATTCATAGTGCAGAATTCAGTAGACTTTACGCTGTGAGCCTGTGTGATCTGATTTTGAGTGCATATTTTTCTGTGTTTTTGTGGCCTTTTTGGAGACTTTTTTGTATTTTTTCATGTTTCACAATAATAATAATAACAGGTATTTATATAGCGCCTTACATTGAAAGGATCACAAAGCGCTTTAACAAAATAACAAATAGCATGTACACAATATTGTTGATATTGCTCGTTAACATAATTTAGCTGTACATACATACGCCGATGATACTCAACTATATTTGTCGTTTAATGTAAATGATGCTGCTGAGGAAAGTTTAGCCCGTCAGCGTATTCAATTGTGTATTTCTGATATTGGATTATGGATGTCAAAAAATAAACTGAAATTGAATGATAGCAAAATGGAACTGCTTATCATATCTTCAGAAAATGCTCAGAATAAGATCCAGCATAAAAATATTCAGATTGGTTCTTCAACTATTTCTGCCTCTACCAATGTTCGCAATTTGGGAATATTATCTTGATTCTACGGTATCAATGGAGAACCATGTCAAAAAGGTGTGTCAATCAGCAGATTTCCAAATTAGAAACCTCAGTTTCATAAGAAAACTTCTCTCTAAGGATACAGCAGAAATAGTATTGCATGCTTTTGTAACATCGCGCCTAGACAATGGAAATGCTTTACTAAATGAAACAATTTAAGAAACTGCAACGTATACAGAACTCAGCTGCTCGCGTTTTAACAAAGACTCGCAAATTTGATCATATTACACCTACTTTACGGAGTCTTCACTCATTCACTGGTTACCTGTTCAAAAACAGATCAAATATAAAACTCTACTTCTGACATGGAAAGGTTTAAACAATATGGCACCTTCTTATATAACCGACCTTCTCTCTCCATATACTCCTACTTGCAGTCTGAGGTCATCAGAAAAGTGCTTAGGCCTACTATCAGTTCCACGAACAACATCCTCTTTCGGTGATCGTGCTTTTTCAACCGTGGCTCCAAAACTTTGGAACTCTATACCCATCAATGTTCGTCAGTCAAATTCTCTCTATCGGTTTAAATCAGGACTCAAAACATTCTTATTCAATTCTGCTTATGACTGCTAATATCAACTGCTTTGATTTTTACATTTTGTTTGCCATGCTTTTGTTATTGTTTTTCATATTCAATTTGTAATTGCAATTGTTTTTTTGTTTTTGGTCATATTTTTAGCACGTAACAATTTTTGGTTGTTTTTTGTTCAGCGCAAGTTTGTACAGATTATGTTTTTTTTCCTTCTTTTTTTCTTCTGTGATTTCCACTGTACTGTTTTGTTTTTCTTGTTTGTTCATTGCGCCTTGGAATTGGATTAGAACTTGTTTCAAGATAAATGGCGCATTATAAATGCTTATTTATTATTATTATTAATGCACATAGAAACAACACCAAATGAATACCATGTACGTGACTGTATTGAATGTGCCAGATACCACCACATTGTAACTTACATATCTAAATTGACCCAATTTCATTCTTTGATACTAGGGCGCAGCGGTGTATAACAATATGTCTGACATCAAATTTTCGTGCAGAAATGTTTTCCCAACCCGGAAGTATTGAAATGCGGCTCATCGGCTAATTTTATGACCAGAAAAGTGTTAAAAAGCTTATGAAAAAGCTTTAAACAATGAAATAATTAAATATTTTTTAAATATTACATATATCACGCGGGTGTTTTTTGGGACGCGCGCGGGCAACAGTAAACTCACATTTTTGACAGTAAGGGGCCTTACGGGAAACTAAAAATCAACTTTGCGGGGCCTTAAAAAGAAAGTCTTTTCTTTCTTTAAGTTTAGCTGGTCTTTATTTGTAATTTGATTAATGATTTTCCATACATGAAAAGCCAATAGTGTCCACCATTCGTGTCAATAACTTTCCATAGATTCTCGCAAAATCCTCTGCAGGAATCTCTGCTCGAAACCTTTTAAAACTTTAGGCTTTGACGAAATTCTGACCCTGCTGGGTGGCGGCCAAGCATTTTCCCTTTTCACATGACTGAGTGTTTCAATCTGTCAGTGTCACGATCCAATTGCGTGTGGATTTATGCAAACAAACGAGATCTAATGTTAGGTGGGGGGCTTTGCCGGGCTTTACTTCATTTGAATTGAACCCTTCATCATATGATTGATGTATTCTATAAGCCTTTTCGCCATTACAACTGCGCATGCTCAGAAGTTTTACCGTCGGAAATAAATTGGAGATAAACAAGACAAACTCGACCGTAGACGGCCATGCAATGAACTGCGACTCTTTGGGAATCCCCTGTGATTTTTATGTGTCATCAGTAATCATTTCATTTATTTTTAGCCGCATAATTATCAATACTCCAAGGTGCAATTTTCATGAAAAAATAGAGGTGTAACGGTAATCAAAACCGCAAGTACAGTGCATTTTTATGACAAGTACAAAGTTCGCCACATTGGGAAAGCACAGGCAACCTCGGCATATTTATCTCCAATCAATTTCTGCGCAATTCATGCGCAGTTGCAATTTTTTGGAATTGCGAAATCATCATCATCAATCATCATCATCGATACGCGTTCCGTCCTAATTGGACATTGCGTGCCCCACCAACTCAATCTACCACCACCTATCACTAGCTAACTTAATCATATTGCATACATTAAAATGTGTGTTCATAATGAGATTGTTTTTCAAGTTTTTAATTGCGAAATGGCTTATTGTAATTTGTATGTTATGGGTGCACACCACTATTACAGTTAACGTCACAGCTTCCGTCGATCGCGAATGTAGTTCCTAAATAACGGAAAGAATGGTTAATATTGACATGATATGTCATTCAAAATTATTGAATTTGGTCTTTATTTGTTCACTGAAGTGTACCTGAGAATGAGATAATTCGAATGAAAAGAGTATACATCACGGTTTTATTTGAAAATATTGGCGGATGGATACACATCGGTCACAACGGGCTACAACTTACAAGGTGCAATTTCATGTTAAAAAATACTACTCCGTATAAAGCCAGGTACACTTCAGTGAACAAATATAGACTAAATTCAATAATTTTGAATGACATATCATGTCAATATTAACCATTTTCCCCGTTATTTAGGAACTACATTCGCGATCGATGGAAGCTGCGAGTGTGATGGGGAAATATAGAAAAATGTAAATGCAAAAAAACAATGGTCACCCCCCAGGCCCATCTGAGTTTTTGACCCAGGTAAGATCTATGTGTGTTAATAAATATTTCACTAAATGAGTCGCAAGGTAACTCAAGATATTACCGTTTTCCCGAGGCATCTTTCCCATAGAAACACACGTTAGCGCGTAATAAATAGTGGTATGCACCCTTATAGCATGTATAGTAGTATGGTAAGCCTGTGGAATTCGACTACCTACGGAATTAGGCACTAACTTATAGAACATTTGTTTTGAATAATGTGGGTGTCTGTTTATCGTATCGAGCAATACCTGGTATGCTTTAGAGTTTGTACTATAATCACACGTGTCAAGTTCTCCTTGAAGTCCCATTCCATCCTCAAACACAGAGGATAAATTCGGAGCGCCACTGTTTTTTTCGTCGTCCGTGTAAGTTGCCATTTTGAAATCATTATAGTTATTTATTGGTATCGTTATTCCGATCTTTAGAGGAGCACTGTGACACGAACAGGGGTGGTTGGACATGGAGGGTATAATAGCAGTAATACATAGTATGCCCAGAATTTGTCAGAATTCTTCGATTAAATTGAAAAAAATTAAAGGAGGGGTCCCGCAAACGAATTTATTAACCGTAAACAACATTTGGCCAAACACTGTATACATGTATCATCAGTCCTTGATGTAAACTATGCGCTTTATTCCGTCAAAGTATCAAATGTTGTTTACGGTAATATCGCGTCCCGCAAGCACAACATTGTGCATTATATGTTAGAAAAATAACTATCAACCCCAACTTTTGTAATTATATAGAACAAAACACCACACTTATGACAAAACAAATAAAAAACCGCCATCTCTCAACATGCAATTTTTAAAATTCGAGTGGCAGTTTTTATTCGTTTTTGTGACTAGTATGATGTTTTGTTCTATATGATTACGCAATTGCGGCTCGATAATTATTTTCTAACAAATAATGCTCAATGTTGTGCTTGCAGGACCCTTTCTTTAAATAAAAACCTGTCAATGGAAACAGGTCATTATTTGTACCGAAAGAAGGAACACTTGCTATCAAACCGTTCTTTTTCGTAATGATTTGTGAACCATGCAGGTAAACCAGTGTGTCGGTCCGTACGGACACACGCTCAAGAAGGGACCAGAGGAAGTTCTCATTCCACAGAATCCTAGTGAAACATAAGGATTTAAAGGCATATTATGTGATCTTTTCCAGGGGCGCCCTCTATTCATGATTTTTTTAGACAGTAGATTTTCTTGCGGATTTACATTTCTAATCATAAATCATAAATACATTCCGAGTTACAGAGCGATATGATTCCTAATTACTTTAAAATTATGGTTTTAGAGTAAATTTAGAGTGAAAAATAAACTGTCCTACTCCCGGGGGGGGGGGGGGGGGTACTCACGTATGTAAGGCATACGGGGACGTGCCGCTCCAGTGGGTCGTTTTTTTCATGAGACATCCTTAGCCATGGGTAGGCTTTTCAACTGAAAAATCCTTAGACATATGTCCTGTTTGTCTATTTTCGCGAAAATTTGGTCTAAAATGAAGCAAAAACCCCCAAAAATGGGTACCGATTTTTCCAAAATCACCGTTAGAAATGGGTAGGGGTTTTGAATCTCCAGCGGCACACCCCGACCAAACCAAATCCGAGTACCCCCCCCCCCCCCCCCCCCCCCCCGGGGTCCTACTAGCAAGACAGGGAGCAGGACAGTTTATTATCACTCTATAAACCATGATTTTGAAGTAATATAGGAATCGTATCACTCTGTAACTCAGAATATATTTATGATTTATGATTAGAAATGTAAGTGTATCGGTCAATTATTACCGTTCTAAATGTCAGATATCTCTTGAACATAGTATAAATAATAAAGGTGACTAATTTCTTAGAAAAAAAATATGCTCTTTGATTAACCAGAACCAGATCAGGACAACTATTAATTTTACCCCTCCCCCAGAGAACCCTGCAAAAGTCACATTTGATTTTCATAAGAATAACTAAGAGATCTTCAATATATACAGGACTGAAGGAGGGATTACAAGACCTCGAAGAGATCATTTTCTATCATTTCCTACATGATTGTCTATTCTGAAGGTTGTACATAAGAAAAACTCAAAAGGTGACTATTATGTTAAAGATTTCACATACGATCGAGGCATCACTGTGGCTTAACTTGTAACAATGAAAATTCGACCGATTAGATTAGATAAGTATTCCAGTATACGGTATATGCCAAAGGCATATCAATACATTCGAGTTGATATTACACTATTTGGAAGCCTTCAGGCGTTAATATTGCTTACAATCTCATGTATACATGATGTACTGTAATATATTCAGATATTTATGTGATTGATTTCCATTTCAAATATTTAAATCATGCTTTTATATCTATAACCATACACTACGGAAAACACCCCGAAAAATATGTATTTATTTTTAAGGTAATTTTCCGTTTCCTTTACTTTGTCCAAAATATCTCTGTGGATTTTGACCGCATCGTAACAACAGTGAATGAAACCGGTATCAATTATAATTTACCATGAATGTGTAGCTATGATTTAGAGCTATAATTATGACAAAATGTCATGAGCCTGACATTCATAATCATAAGCGATGTTATGAGTGACGAGGTAGAACTTATTGAATGACCCTCGTAAAATGATATTCATGGAGCCATGATGCGCTCGAGGTGCGCGGATATTGGCTATTATTTTTTCCCGATTCCCTCGACTGACGTCTTGAAATGGGTGGAAAATGAAATTAATACTCCCCGGAACATGCGAAAGAGACTCGTCGTCGTATACAACCCCCCCCCCCCCCCCCCCCCCCCCCCCCGGATCCCACCATGACAGTTCTAGATGCTTCTTACGTTTTCCTTCTTCCTTTTGTATATTTTCCTTTTTTCCCATTCCCCTTTTCCTTTACTTTGCTTTCCCGATTTTGTCACTTTTTTGTCAGGGGGAGGGGGCTACGCCACTGAGAGGCGGCAAGTGCCCTCCCTCTTAAGTTACGCCCTTGGTGTTGAGGACCTAAAGGATGCAGAAAAGTAAGCCCCTAAAATTAGATTGTTTGCATCACTCCACACACGATTAGAGATTTAAAGAAATTGAAATAAGAAAACGTTTAGCTACCCATAGAAAGTTTCCCCGCTTCAAAATCGTGTTTACTTTTTACACAACAGTCACATTTCTCCATGGCCCAAAATGATGTTTTCAGAAAAAGTGGCATCTTTCAAGATATACACAAGAAAGTTACAAATGTCTCCAGTGCTTTTAAAAATTATGTTTGATTGCACTGATATTAGAAAGGGGTATAGGTATGTGCCGCCCTGAAGGCCCCCTTTTCACAATCTTCTGCTAGCTCCGTTAAAGGCATATTATGTAATCTTTTCCAGGGGGCGCCCTCTATTTTTTTAGAAAATAGATTTTCTTGCAGACTTTTACATTTCTAATCATAAACCATGATTTTGAAGTAATTAGGAATTGTATCGCTCTGAAACTCAATAATTATGATCAGAAATGTAACGTAAATTTGCAAGAAAATCTACATTTTAAAAAATATCATGAATAGAGGGCACCCCCTGGAAAATCACATAATATGCCCCTTTTGAGCCTGCATCAGCTCTTTTAAGAGCTGTTAAAATACTTTCCACGCGGCAGGCGGCTGCAGACGACATTGCAAAATTTCACAAAATGTTTTAAAAATGTCAAAATTATTGAATTTCATCACCATATTTGGAATCACCATGCGAAATGCATTACAATAAGCACAAACATGCCTAGTATTGGTAACCCATCCTCGCGATAGACTTTGAAAGTTGTGAAATGTTTCTAACAAAATCTGTCCTGTGTATGGTAAATTAATAGCCGCGAGGAAAGTGTAAGGACCCTCATTTTAGCGAAAATTCACTAAAATCGCAAAATTTGTCATTCCAAAGCCCCACTTTTTTGAACTATTGCGTTCTAAAGTCCACATTTTCGAAAATTTGCGTTCTTACTAATCAAATTTTAGACACACTCCTACCCCATAAAAAGTTGAATGCCCCATAGTTTCTGAATGAATTTCGGCGGGAATTTCAAAAGTGTTGTTCAGATCAGACGAGGTGTCACTCTTACGGACGGTCGACTTCGGTTTGATTCAGGCCTCGGAAAAATAGTAGCGACGAGTGGGAGACCGAATTGGGTGACACAACCTGAATTGGGGGTCTTATGTAACTGATGGCATCTTTGAAATGGGGGTCTTGGCGAACTGCCCAAGGTTAATATGGGGGGGGGGGGGGGGGTCTTGGCGAACTGCCTAAGGTTGAAATGGAGGGGGGGGGGGGGTGTCTTGGCGAACTGCCAAAGGAAACTTATTTGGGGTCTTAGTGGAACTAATGGCCTTAGTAATTCAAGGCTCAATATGATTATGCCCCAGCTGCGATGGGACATAAGGGACAGAAAAATGAGACTTGCGAACAGGTCTACCATCTCGAGACTCGAAAACGATATGCTTAGAGAACGGGTCTACAGGATTTCCTGGCTATAAGTGAACGGGGGATGACAACGCCCTAACGGGAGAGTTTGGATTGTATAGCTTGGGGAACGACTTATCAGTGAAATGAGATGCCGCATGAGCGGCTGACAGGCCGTGAAAAGGGGATCTTGGTCCCCGCACATCCCGTGGCCAATACCGTATACGTGAGTACAACAACCCCCCCCCCCCCGGGATTGACTTGCTTCAAGTCTCTCTTGTCCTTAATCTGGACATACATGTACACTTTTGGAACGGTGGCAATGGTATGACCAGGTCTCGACTGAGGCGTATACTATTGGATTTTAAAGGGGCACAGACTGCCACAGAGAGATTTCTCAAAATATGAAATTCAATATTTTCACCTTGTTTAGATAAATGATATTTAGAAACCCTCTCATGTAAGATTTCTTCAAAGAAAATCAGTAAAAATGAGAAATAAAAACATTTTCTCAGCATTTTGAATAAACATGAAACAATAAGTAAGAAGCCATCTGTGGCCTTTTAGATGAATTTGGGTAGTTTCGATGTGATCACATCGAAATCCATGAAATACTGCAAATTAAGCTCTATAATTTTGGGCGATAGTTAGTAGCATTACCATGATTACGTATGTGAAAAAATCATCTTCTGAAAAAATTAAGGGCTCCCTCCATGAAGGATCTCTAGTGCCCCTTTAAAGGGTCAATATGCAGGGGTGGAGCCATACTGAGTTTACCGGGGGGCTGAAAAAAAACACCCGAATTCTTGAATTTTCTGGTGGTGGACTATCCAATGCGGTGCGCAGAACCGCCCTCCGAGCTATGCTCTGACAGGGGGAGTCTGAGGGGGGATGTGGCCCCCTCAGAAGTAGATTTCTTTTTCTTTTTTCAATTTTCGAACTCATTTGGTGCGATCTGGTGTATACTTTTGACCAAAATTTTATCGAAAAGCCACCTCTTCATATCCAATAAATATTTTGTTTTTTATTAATGCACGAAAGAAGTTTTGATTTAAGTATACATGGTTTAAAAGCTCGAACAGCTAGGGGGAGTCTGAGGGGGCCCCCCTGAGAATTGGATTTTTTTTTCAATTTTCGAACCCATTGGTGCGATTTGGTGTGTACTTTTGACCAATATTTTATTGAAAAGCAATCCCTTTCCCCCGCTTCTTCTCTTTTTTTTCCCTTCTTCTTTTTTTTCTTTCTTTGCAAAAAAAGTGGGACGGCCATGGCCGCGACGCACCTGTATAGGCATACATGTATATATCACGACATACGTATACAACGTTATTTTATTCACCAATCAGTCACTCAATTAAACGCTCTTTCTCCCTTTCTCTCCCCCTTCCCCCTTTCATCTCCTCCTCTCATTTCCCTTTTCCCCCCTTTTTTTGATTTTTTTACCGGGGGGGGGGGGGGCCTCCCCTGGATCCGCGCCTGATATGTCACCTCGTGCTGTCACCTCGTCACTGCAGTCATGACTTCCAGGCACTCAGCCATTGCCCATCCTATGTGTCTAACATAATCTAGACTTCTTGTGGCAGGTCGGGCCAGACATGCCAGAGGGGTATTTACTACCCTAGGGCTGATATTGTGCCAAATCTCCACACCCTATATCATCACCAGTAATTTGGTCGGGCTGGTTAATGTATTGCCTCGAAAAGTGCCCGAAATTTAGAAATTGTATTTGACAATATCTATGTATGGCATGTGCAAGTAAGGCGGATCTGCCACGGTCTGTGTATTTTCATATCCTCTATAAAAAGACTTAAAGAGGAAGACATGTTGGAGGATGCGCCCTCAATTTTGATAAAAAATGTGATTTGTTTATTTTTATAATTGTATTTTACATTATGAACTTACACCTCAAGGATCAGGCCCGTAACCAGCCTTTTCAGTTAGGGGGTTCGATTTACTGAATGCAATTAAAGACTCAATGGTCTTGGAAAGTGAGTCCAAACTACTCTCACTTCGAGGTCCGGGACTCATGTCCCACGTCAGCCTCATTCAAACATATAGGGCCTGCATGTATATGAGATACAAGTAAGGCACGTATACCTCTCCTCTCCCCCCCTCTTCTCCCCTCTTCTCCCCTCTCCCCCCTCTTCTCCCCTCTTCTCCCCTCTTCTCCCCTCTTCTCCCCTCTTCTCCCCTCTTCTCCCCTCTTCTCCCCTCTTCTCCCCTCCCCTCTTTACCAAAGTGTCTGATACACACTCCTATACCACCAGGTCTAGTTCATTCAATTTTAACATTCCAAGGATTGGTTCATACACCAAACACTCTTTTTATTACCAAGCCACCCTGGATTGGAATAATTTACCATCTCAAATCAAATCTGGGATAAACAAATGTACTTTTAAGAATTCAATGAAAAAACACCTTTTGATACTGTTTAACTTTTTTAAAACTTTTATTTAATTTTATTTTGTCCCTTCTTGTCACAAGCTCCTCGTTCCAGGCGCCTTTTTGTTCTTTTTGTGGGACCCATTGGAAATAAGTTTGCTTTTTTAGCAGACTTTATGGGTTATCCTGGCATCTTGGTGTCTGTGTTCTTGATTATATGTATATCTTTTGTGTCATGCATTTTTTGTATGTTGTATTTTGTATATTGTCGTTTTGCCTAATAAACAACAAACAAACAAACAAACCCCTGCAGTATGCGTGATAA
Organism: Ophiura sarsii; assembly: GCA_035610835.1. Lineage (NCBI taxonomy): Eukaryota > Metazoa > Echinodermata > Ophiuroidea > Amphilepidida > Ophiuridae > Ophiura > Ophiura sarsii. Next base: position 66,190,206 of record CM069456.1, read on the forward strand.
ATAACGCGAACCATATTTACATAGAGGGCGTTTTAAGAAAAGTGTCAATAAATAGCAGACAAATAGCGATGGTATTGGGTTTTTTAAAGTTGTTTTAATCTTCAACACTAATAAAGCGTCCCTTTAATCAGGAATATGTTATTATAAAAACTGTAGCTAGCCTACTTGCCCTACTATATCATACACAGTGCTCTTATATCACTTCATGTATCGACTGGTCATTCTCTCCTCATGGGTATACTGAACATTCTTTCGATAAAGTTCACCTTGCTCAAAACGGATCCAAGTAAGGGCAGCGTAAGAATGAGCTATAATGGTTTGCGATGGTTTCCAGTTTTCAATACGATTTATTCCGTTAAAATACGGTATACTATCGGGTTCCAAAGTGTCGGCAATCAATTATTTCCTTTCATCTTTCCGCGGCCCTTATCGAGGTTCGCTCAAAACGCAGCTGCCCTCATTCTTATACATTTGACCATATAATTAACTCCAATTTAAAAGATCTGCACTGGCCACCTGTTCGTGAAAGAATTCATTTCAAAGTACTTCTTTAAAATTGGAAAGCATTAAAGGGATTCACACGATCAGGGTCACGCGTTATGAACTCGCCTCCCAATAGGGTGGTGCCGTTACATTTTTTAGTTTTATGCTGTCATTTTCCTCAAATATTTTCAAAACCACAAAAGCTATCTCAACAAATTTGGTATCATTTTAAAGCCCTAATGACAAGCTATCTGCCTGCAAAATGGCATTGGTATAGCTAATACAGAAGGGGAGATACAGCTGTTTGATGTTTGGAGACCAGGGGTGGTGCTGGAAGGGGTGCCGCCTGTCCAAACTCAATGGGGATAATCCAATAATGGCGATAATCTTTGTTCTTTTTACAATAACTAGTCATCCCTAATGTTACAAACACCATTCTGGTCCCATTTTAAAGGATATTTAGTAGTCTTTAAGTATGTGGTTCAACAGACTTGTCAACTATTTGTAACAACTAATTAATTATGGATAAGACCATGATCACCAGCTTTCTTCCTATTCGCTACACAGTCAACATGAATAATCAGCCTCAATTTAGCGGATTTATAAAAATGACTATAACAGAAAAATGTTTTCAACCTATGATAGCAAAAGTATACATTTTTGGAAAGCTTGTAACTAGAGGAATTCAGAAATGCAGTTTATATCAGGGAAGAGTTCATCCTTAAACAAATATTTCTAAAAATTCTAAAAATATATAAAATAAAAATTGGAGATATTCACTAGCCGGTATAATTACCATACCGACGTAGTAACTTTGACAATTATATATCATCTAATGGGTAATTTCATGAGGAATTTAAATATGTAAAGTAAATAATGATAGGGGTAGGTATAAAAAATATATGGATCTCAAATTAAAAATTAAAAAACTCTGATATTTTCCCGAACATTTCCGATCATACCATTTTAGTTCTTGGTCGTACTATAATTTTAATGGCATATTTGGTTTCCTCATGCAATTTCCCTTCAGAAAATGTATACTTTTACTACATCAGGGTGGGTATACAAGCAAATATAAATGTGTAAAGTTAAAATCATGTCGCGAAAGCCAAAATCCGTGTGTAACGCGAAAGGAGGCGAGCGTAAAACACATGACCATAGTCGTATCAAATCTTCTTGTTCCATATCAACCTGTTAGCCCGGGGGGGGGGGGGGGGGGGGGGGTGTCAGTGAACATACCAAGCGGGAGCGGGTACACATGCGCCTCCAAGCACCTCTGAAATGGACCCTAAATGGCGTAACACATACAAACCCTACCATAAAGGGCGTTGCCAACACTCAACAATGCACCCCTAAATGGCGTAATAATTATAGTAATGCTCAAAATAATCTCAATTCACAATCATGTGACATTCATACTGATGCATAGGCCTACATCCCTACATACACCCCTACATCTATGGCAGATATGCATGTGATATGGTATTACATGTATATGTGAAAAGTCCCACATACAACAATTAGTACCCTAAACGTCGATACCTCGATGCTGTTATGGATACCCTAAAGTGCGATGCCCCCTAAAAAGTACCCCTTTTTCAGAAAGACGTTGACGACGTCGTGTGGTGAAATCTGGACCCTTTTCGACGTTATTTTGGACGCGGAGATACGTACCCGCTTGGTATGTTCACTGGCCCCCGGGCCTGTTAGTACCTTCGGTCCTGCTCGCCGTGCACGAACGTATTCTTAGCTGTATTACTGTATTATGTACATTAGGCCCTTCACAATTGATTTTGAGTTTCCTGCTGCCGCCCGCGTCCGAAATTGAGAATTTCAAAATATTTAATTATTTCATTTTTATTTAGGATTTTCGCCTTTAAAATGACTTTCAATCAACTTTATTTGCTACTTTCTGACTTATTTCATATCAGCTATGATGATGTACAAACATAGAACATGATTGCATTATTACTTTGGTATCAAATTAATCATTTTTGGAAAATAATTAAATGCCGAGTGCTCGATATAAGGGTAGTGAAATTGGTTGCGACCACAAAATAATTAGTGTCAAAATAAAGAAAATAAAAGATAATTAATAATTTATAATTAAAAGTCACCTCGTCCCTTTTTTTAAAACTGCAACAGGAAACTCAAATTCAATTGTGAATGGCCTATAATGATGTCAACCTTATTGTATTATTATCGTACAGGGTGTGTCAAAAAAAAAGTGTCCCATGAGAAACATGATTTTTTTGACAATGAAAAATATAAAAATATCGCAAAATACTAATAATCATGTTCTGCAATCTGTAATATGCCATAAGGATTATTTTATATCCATTTTGAAGCTTCCGTTACGGCAGATCTATAAGTCAGCTCCGGCCACTTTTCAGTGAAGCACGGAGCTAAGGCCCTTCACAATGAATGTTATGTTTCCTGTTGCACCTTAAAAAAATAGGGGGCGGTCACTATTCATTAATCATTATTCATTATTTTACCTGGAGTCAAAACATGCGATACAACTAATACCATATTCGCATGCGTTTAATCACATACAAGTATAGTTACATTGTGCTAGCACCCACACACATGACACAGAAACATGGGCAACCATCCAATGCGTAAAAGACTCCACCAATACATTCTGAACTGATGATTTGGCGAATTTGCTATTTTTTAGGAAATAGGACTGCGGTGAGATATGTAATAAATGCTACAATAGAAAGTTATGTTTATTTTTCTGTGAGAACCAGCGCAAGGCTACCTGAAAATCCATTTGAAAAAATGGTGTTTTAAGGTAAAAGTACAAATAATGAATTCATCTCAAATAATGAAATATTTTGGGATTTTGGCATTTCGGGGCGGGCGGCAACAGGAAACATAACATTCATTGTGAAGGGCCTAAAAATCGTCATTCAGTAGGTCGTTGAATATAATCAGTAAAATCAATAATAATCTACCTACTAAATGTAGGTTACCGGGGAGGGGTGTGATATGGAGTACCACCATGAGACGTACTGCCAGGGAGAGGTGTGATATGGAGTACCATCATGGGACAAAAAACCAGGGAGGGGCATGGGACATAATACCAGGGAAGGGTGTGATATGGAGTACCACTATGGGACATATTACCGGGGATGGGTGATATGGAGTACCATCACGGGACATAATACTAGGGAGGGGTGTGATATGGAGTACCATCACGGGACATAATACTAGGGAGGGTGTGATATGGAGTACCACCATGGGACATACTACTAGGGAGGGTGTGATATGGAGTACCACCATGGGACATAATACCAGGGAGGGGTGTGATATGGAGTACCACCATGGGACATAATCCCAGGGAGGGTGTGATATGGAGTACCACCATGGGACATAATACTAGGGACGGTGTGATATGGAGTAACCACCATGGGACATACTACTAGGGAGGGTGTGATATGGAGTACCACCATGGGACATACTACCAGGGAGGGGTGTGATATGGAGTACCACCATGGGACATACTACCAGGGATGGGTGTGATATGGAGTACCACCATGGGACATAATATCAGGGATGGGTGTGATATGGAGTACCACCATGGGACATAATACCAGGGAGGGGTGTGATATGGAGTACCACCATGGGACATAATACCAGGGATGGGTGTGATATGGAGTACCATCACGGGACATAATACTAGGGAGGGTGTGATATGGAGTACCACCACGGGACATAATACCAGGGATGGGTGTGATATGGAGTACCATCACGGGACATAATACTAGGGAGGGTGTGATATGGAGTACCACCACGGGACATAATACTAGGGAGGGTGTGATATGGAGTACCACCACGGGACATACTACCAGGGAGGGGTGTGATATGGAGTACCACCATGGGACATACTACTAGGGAGGGTGTGATATGGAGTACCACCACGGGACATAATACCAGGGAAGGGTGTGATATGGAGTACCACCATGGGACATAATACCAGGGAGGGGTGTGATATGGAGTACCACCATGGGACATACTACCAGGGAGGGTGTGATATGGAGTACCACCATGGGACATAATATCAGGGAGGGGTGTGATACCAGGGAGGGGTGTAATATGGAGTACCACCCTGGGACATAATACCAGGGAGGGGTGTGATATGGAGTACCACCATGGGACATACTACCAGGGAGGGGTGTGATATGGAGTACCACCATGGGACATACTACCAGGGAGGGGTGTGATATGGAGTACCATCACGGGACATAATACTAGGGAGGGTGTGATATGGAGTACCACCATGGGACATACTACTAGGGAGGGTGTGATATGGAGTACCACCATGGGACATAATACCAGGGAGGGGTGTGATATGGAGTACCACCATGGGACATAATATCAGGGAGGGGTGTGATACCAGGGAGGGGTGTAATATGGAGTACCACCCTGGGACATAATACCAGGGAGGGGTGTGATATGGAGTACCACCATGGGACATACTACCAGGGAGGGGTGTGATATGGAGTACCACCATGGGACATACTACCAGGGAGGGGTGTGATATGGAGTACCACCATGGGACATAATACTAGGGAGGGTGTGATATGGAGTACCATCACGGGACATAATACCAGGGAGGGGTGTGATATGGAGTACCACCATGGGACATAATATCAGGGATGGGTGTGATATGGAGTACCACCACGGGACATAATACTAGGGACGGTGTGATATGGAGTACCATCACGGGACATAATACTAGGGAGGGGTGTGATATGGAGTACCACCACGGGACATAATACTAGGGACGGTGTGATATGGAGTACCACCACGGGACATAATACTAGGGACGGTGTGATATGGAGTACCACCATGGGACATAATACCAGGAACGGTGTGATATGGAGTACCACCACGGGACATAATACCAGGGACGGTTGCAATATTGAAGTACATTCACTAAGAAACCAAATTTGGAATTGATGTTTTGGCCATTAATGTCACCATGAGAATTAAGATTATATCCCATTATTTGTTGTTCGTACACAAAATGAAGCATTTGAGTCGTAAATGAAAGTTTGTATTAATTGTTTTATTCATAAAAAAGCGAAGAAAAAAAGATATATACTAAGTATCAAATGGAACTGTGTAATTATAGTCTATTTCACTTCCATGAGACAGTGATGTCACATGTCACTCCATTCACATCCATCGCATACATAAACATACTTGCCATCTCTAACTGCTAGAGTATGTATATATGGAGTATAATGTATGCAATATACATTATGTATAGGGAGCACAGCACCAAGATGCTCTCCATAGACTTTACTGTTAGGAAAGGCTTACTTAAATGGCTCTAGTTTCTATATTGATGTCACTCATTCACATCCATCGCATACATAAACATACTTGCCATCTCTAACTGCTAGAGTATGTATATGGAGTATATTGTATGCAATATACATTATGTATAAGAAGCGAAAGAGACTATATCACGCCTGTAAATATTTTCATGACAAGACCTAAAATTGTTGCGACAATATATTACAATAAAAACAATCGCCGTTTGTTGAACATCTCTGCTGATTATGACAATATCATCTTCTAAGGCGACGGAAATATAAAAAAAACCTTGTTCTATGGGCAGGCAATCCTCTCAGCTTGGATTGGCTGATCTAGAATTTTGTCGGGAATTTTGTGTGGGTGGTTCTTTGTTTCCAAAGATCAAAAACATTAAAAGATTGGTCCACCCATAGAACAAGTTTTGTTCCTCCTTCGGCTTGACCTAAAGGATACACTATTAAGATTTCAGAAGGGTTGGGCAAGAGGTTTTTGTAATAGGTGAATAAATGAATAAATGAATGAATAAATAAATAAATAAATATACTAATAAATAAATAAATAAATAAATTTTGGTAAGAAGTTTTTCTAAAAAAAATCAATAAATAATATTAATTAATTTAATAAATCGATCCATAAATTGATAAAATAAATATAATAAATAAATAAATAATAAATAAAGGGAAGCAAAGAAAAGAAGTAAAGAAAAAGAACAGAAAATAAAATAATAATAATAATAATGATAAAAGAAAAAGATACCGACCTTGGCCCAACTACTTCCCCCTTGACCCTTGTGGACCACTGAACCCTGGATAGTGTATCCATAATTACTATTATCTAGATCATTTGATTCACATTAATACAATAAATGAGAAATACAAACGAATATTAGTATGAATTAACCAATTTAAATATATATGATTTAATATGTAAAACATTTTAGGGATAAATAAAGGATAAATAATTAAAATAATATAAATGAGTAAATAACATAAATGACTAAATAATTAAAATAAAATGAACGAATGAATAAATAAAATGAATAGATAGATTTGGATATGACCTCTAATAACCCTGCATGACTTTTACATGACCAAAAAATGTGTGTCCCCAATTATTTCTCAAGTTGATTTGACCTCTAATTACCCCGAATGACCTCCACATGACCATTATTTCTACCTAATTTGATTAAACCTGACAACAGCTATTGATTTGACCTCTAATGACCATGCATGACCTCCAAATGACCATAAAATTGTCAATCCCAGTCTCTCCTGTTAATAAGTTTAGTTGGATTCAAAACATTATCATTTTGAAATGATAGTCATCACACAACTTTCAACCAAATAAAACATACACCATTCATACATGTACACCCCCACCCCCTACACACCCTAAATTTTGTTGAACCTGCATGACCTCCAAATAACCATAACATTGTCAATCCTATAGTCTCTGAACCTGTTAACAAGTTTAGTTGGAATCAAAATATTATCATTTGTAACCAAATAAAACATACACCAGTTATGCATGAACACCACCCCTTATTCACCCTAAATTTGAGTTGACCTCTAATGACCTCCAAATGACCATAACATTGTCAATCCTAGTCTCTGATCCTGTTAATAAGTTTAGCTGGATTCAAAACATTACAAAACGTGCAACCAAATAAAGCATACACCATCACCATTCATACATGTACACCCCCACCCCCTACACACCCTGAATTTGATTTGACCCCTAATGACCCTGCATGACCTCCAATTGACCATAAAATTGTCAATCCCAGTCTCTCCTGTTAATAAGTTTAGCTGGAATCAAAATATTATCATTTTGAACTGATAGCCATTACAAAACATGCAACCAAATAAAACATACATGCATTCATGCAAGTACACCCCCACCCCCTACACACCCTAAATTTGATTTGACCTCTAATGACCCTGCATGACCTCCAAATGACCATAACATTGTCAATCCTAGTCTCTGATCCTGTTAACAAATTTAATTGGAATCAAAACATTATCATTTTGAACTGATAGCCATTACGAAACTTGCAACCAAATAAAACATACACCATTCATGCTTGTGCACCCACCCCCTACACACCCTAAACACATATAGATAGGATTTCATATACTAGTAGTCTCTTTCAGGCAAGACAAAAATTGACACTGACAGTGATGACAAAAAGGAGTTATTAACCAAATTTATCCACCACTAAAAACAATGAATTAGTAGATGTGGTGTTAAAATATGGGGTTTACTATGAGATTGTACACAGTGATCAATAATTAAGTTACACTTGTACCAAAGCAGATTTCTTGAAATTTAGGAGACGCTTAAAATTGAAAATACTTCTGTCAGGGGCCCACTGGTGACTTTCTTCCTTTGTTAAAAACCAAATGAGAATACTTAAAAGTACATTTATATACCTCGAGAATAGTTTGTCTAAAAATAAATTGCATGTCAGTCGCATATTTTGGTACATGAAGGCCTAAGAGTGTGGTGTAAATAGTCTTTGTAAAACATTTAGATTTGAAAACAAGAAATTAAGTTCAAATCAGAGTGACTAATCTGTGAAGATATTAAAAGCACAAGACAATGTGGTAAACACTTTTTGTCAAAGTTAATTATTATCAGACATTCAAAACTATTGTTGCTTTAATTCGGACAGTTTCAAAAACTAGACCTTGCGATACATACATCATTGAATAAAATCTTATATGTTCTTCAATCTATTCAATATTCACCAACTAGACCTAATTATATGGTACCTACAGGGTGAGTCAAAAAAAAGTGTACCCTAATTGAAAAAATCAACAACAAAAATGTTTGACCACAAAATCAAGGCAAACAAAACTTTAAATGATTGCCCCATTTCTTTGCTACCATCTGGAAAAAAAATCACGCTATTTGATGATACCGTTAAGTAAATATGACTATTTATGTACAGGAGCTGTTTTTTCACCTAAAACACGGTTTTTAATTTCAAGCTTAACGAGCTTAATAATGTTTACTAGGATTATGATGTAAAGCATTACACATCTTGTTTATTAAAAGAATTAAGTAGACAATACACTTGTTCAAAATTGTCTCCTAATAGATTAAAACAATAGACAGCTTTAAGGCCTATTTATGACACAATTACCACACTTTAATCATTTCATAACAAAGGAATTGATCCTTTCGCTGTCGGTATTGTAATTTTTTATTGGTCGTATCTTATGAAATATAATGGTCAAGATCTGGAAAGCGTGTTCGGACGTTAAATTGGTCACTTTTATTCAAAACAGCGTAAAATAAGTTTCCCTCAACCAATCTAAACCAGATAAAATTCATATTAAAGCTAATTGATTTGTCTTTATACCGTAGTATATTGTTTTGAAAACAAACGAATGCTTTTTCTAAAAAAAATCGCTGAAGTTGAGTACACTTTTTTTTGACTCACCCTGTATATCATTGAATAAAATCTTCATATAATATACTATTCAATCTATTCAGTATTCAACAGCTAGACCTAATTCATGGTACCTACATCATTTAAAAATCATTATTTAATATGCTCTTCAATCTATTCAATATTTAAATCATTTTAAAATCTTTATATAATATGCTCTTTAATCTATTCAGTATTCAACAGCTAGACCTAATTCATGGTACCTACATCATTTTAAAATCTTTATTTAATATGCTCTTCAATCTATTCAATATTTAAATCATTTTAAAATCTTTATATAATATGCTCTTTAATCTATTCAATATTCAACAGCTAGACCTAATTCATGGTACCTACATCATTTAAACATCTTTATATAATATATCATTTAATATAATTTTTATAAAATGTGCTCTTCGATCAATTCATTATTCACCAACTAGACCTAATTGTATATGGTACCTTTATCATTTAATATAATCTTTATAAAATGTGCTCTTCGATCTATTCATTATTCACCAACTAGACCTAATTTTATAATATGGTACCTATATCATTTAATATAATCTTTATACAATGTGCTCTTCAATCTATTCATTATTCACCAACTAGACCTAATTATATATGGTACCTATATCATTTAATATAATCTTTATAAAATGTGCTCTTCGATCTATTCATTATTCACCAACTAGACCTAATTTTATAATATGGTACCTATATCATTTAATATAATCTTTATACAATGTGCTCTTCAATCTATTCATTATTCACCAACTAGACCTAATTATATATGGTACCTATATCATTTAATATAATCTTTATAAAATGTGCTCTTTAAACTATTCAATATCCACCAACTAGACCTAAATATATAGTACCTATATCATTTAATATAATCTTTATAAAATATGCTCTTCAATCTATTCAATTTTCACCAAATATACCTAATTACGATAACTACATCATTGAATATGCTCTTCAATATCCACCAACTAGATCTAATTACGGTCATATAACCCATCATAGTAATTTCTTGGCCAATTCCAACCAAAAGTGCTAAATTCAACATAGGGAAATATGATGTAAACAAATACTGTATGGTTTATTTTATGAAAAATGGTTCACTTTTCGGACAGATTTTCTTCTTGGTACCAATTAATACGAGCCCATCACAATAGCATACAAAGTGATAGGTAATAAATGGGTATATTAGTGTAGCAAAATTAGACCTAAAAAGAGAAGAAGAAAAAGGTTTTAAAAAAATATATTTCTGATAAAATGGATAATATTTTAAATGAAGAAAAAATAATTGAAATTTTGTCGAACATTTTAAAAATACATTTTTTGAAAAGTCTTACTAATTGTCACTGAGGGCCTCATTTACATTATAACACTTATTATTTGTGATTGCTGAAGTTTGTGAACAAACTCTTTCTTTATCGTTTTCTTTATAGACCATTGCCATTCCTGCTCCTTGATTAGAAATTATCTTAACAAATTGCAAAACAGGGAAAACAAACATTAACATGTCTTTCCAATTCCAACAAATCTACTCCGGAATAAGTTTATATCACTCTGTACTATCTCTTATTTGTGAACCGTGATCAGCACAATCGTAATTATTAGATAATACCATCACAAACAGGAGCGATTTACATCAAATGGAGTTTGCTTTCTATTGTTATATATTGTCACAGCACTCGTTACTGAGTGCAGCGGGTCTTGTCATGTTTCTTAGCAAAAATTATTATTAACATAGATGTATTAAAAATGCATTCCCAAAAAGTGAAAGACACCATTTTGAAATTTAACATAATGCAAATACCACTCCAATGTAGGGAAGTATATAAAACAATGCAACTTTCTAATTCATTTCCTCAAGATAAATAATAAAGCTCTACGAAAAATAAATACTACCACTACAACATCTTGGTGGTATTTTTTAACAAATCTCAAAATGGTGCTTATAGTGTAACAATTATACATAATTATAAACATTTTAAAACATATTTAACAAAATACAGATTGCCTATGATTTAACATGAATGAATACAATATCTCTTTAGATCTTGAGAATTGATTGATCTAAATCTTGTACATAACATCATAAAATAAATATTTTATCAGTAAAATTACATTAATGGTTTCATGTGATACAATAGGCTTGCTTAAAACAGCTGCGGTTGAAGAATGTATGTGGTAGGAATGCTATAAGTAATACTATAAGAATCACAACAGCAAGTCATATAATTCAAAGTCATTAAATACATCCATCATCCCATGACATACTTTAGTACATAAAAGGCCTGTACTTCAGCGGAGTGTCTTTTATTGGGAGTACAGGATAACTCACTGCGTATATCTCTTCAATTATTCACACATAAGGCACCATCACCATCAGTAGTACCCATGGGTAGCCGTGATAACCTGGTCACCTTCAACCAGTTCCGGTAGCCGCGGCAGCTGCAGCTCCCTACAAATAAATAGAAGATGAATCCATTTTACTCAGGTATTGAATCATTCATACTTTTAACAGAACACACTGAGGTGATGGGGTAAAGTGTGACGTGTAGTGTGAAGTGTGGGGTGTGGGCGTGAGGTAGGGTGGAGCTGTAAGGTGGGGTGGGGTGGGCTGTGAAGTGGGGTGGGGCTGTGAAGTGGGGTGGGGCTGTGAGGTGGGGTGGGGCTGGTGATGTAAAGTGTGAGGTGGTGTAAAGTGTTAGGTGGGGTGAAGTGTAAGGTGGGTGAAGTATGTGGGGTAAAGTGTGAGGTGGGTGAAGTGTGAGGTGGGGTTAAGTGTGAGGTGGGTGAAGTGTGAGGTGGGGTGAAGTGTGAGGTGGGGTGAAGTGTAAGATGGGGTGAAGTGTGAGGTGGGGTGAAGTGTAAGGTGGGGTAATGTGTGAGGTGGGTGAAGTGTGAGGTGGGGTTAAGTGTGAGGTGGGTGAAGTGTGAGGTGGGGTGAAGTGTGAGGTGGGGTGAAGTGTAAGATGGGGTGAAGTGTAAGGTGGGGTAAAGTGTAAGGTGGGGTAAAGTGTGAGGTGGGTGAAGTATGTGGGGTAAAGTGTGAGGTGGGGTGAAGTATGTGGGGTAAAGTGTGAGGTGGGTGAAGTATGTGGGGTTAAGTGTGAGGTGGGTGAAGTGTGAGGTGGGGTTAAGTGTGAGTGGGTGAAGTGTGAGGTGGGGTGAAGTGTGAGGTGGGGGAGGTGTGAAGTGGGGTGAAGTGTAAGATGGGGTGAAGTGTAAGGTGGGGGAGGTGTGAAGTGAGGTGAATTATGTGGGGTAAAGTGTGAGGTGGGTGAAGTATGAGGTGGGGATAAGTGTGAGGTGGGGTGAAGTGTGAGGTAGGGTGAAGTGTAAGGTGGGGTAAAGTGTGAGGTGGGGTGAAGTATGTGGGGTAAAGTGTGAGGTGGGGTGAAGTGTGAGGTGGGGTGAAGTGTGAGGTGGGGTGAAGTGTGAGGTGGGGTGAAGTGTAAGGTGGGGTGAAGTGTGAGGCAGGGTGAAGTGTAAGATGGGGTGAAGTGTGAGGTGGGGTGAAGTGTAAGGTGGGGTGAAGTGTGAGGTGGGGTGAAGTGTGAGGTGGGTGAAGTATGTGGGGTAAAGTGTGAAGTATGTGGGGTTAAGTGTGAGGTGGGTGAAATGTGAGGTGGGGTTAAGTGTGAGTGGGTGAAGTGTGAGGTGGGGTGAAGTGTGAGGTGGGGGAGGTGTGAAGTGGGGTTATGTATGTGGGGTAAAGTGTGAGGTCGGTGAAGTATGAGGTGGGGATAAGTGTGAGACGGGGTGAAGTGTGAGGTAGGGTGAAGTGTAATGTGGGGTAAAGTGTGAGGTGGGGTGAAGTATGTGGGGTAAAGTGTGAGGTGGGGTGAAGTATGTGGGGTAAAGTGTGAGGTGGGGTGAAGTGTGAGGTGGGGTGAAGTGTAAGGTGGGGTGAAGTGTGAGGCAGGGTGAAGTGTAAGATGGGGTGAAGTGTAAGGTGGGGTGAAGTGTAAGGCAGGGTGAAGTGTAAGGCAGGGTAAAGTGTGAGGTGGGGTGAAGTGTAAGATGGGGTGAAGTGTAAGGTGGGGTGAAGTGTAAGGTGGGGTGAAGTGTGAGTTGGGGTAAAGTGTAAGGTGGGGTGAAGTGTAAGGTGGGGTGAAGTGTAAGGTGGGGTAAAGTGTAAGGTGGGGTAAAGTGTGAGGTGGGGTGAAGTGTGAGGCAGGGTGAAGTGTAAGATGGGGAGAAGTGTAAGGTGGGGTGAAGTGTGAGGTGGGGTGAAGTGTGAGGCAGGGTGAAGTGTAAGATGGGGTGAAGTGTAAGGTGGGGTGAAGTGTAAGGTGGGTGAAGTATGTGGGGTTAAGTGTGAGGCAGGGTGAAGTGTAAGATGGGGTGAAGTGTGAGGTAGGGTGAAGTGTGAGGTGGGGTGAAGTGTGAGGTGGGGTGAAGTGTAAGGTGGGGTGAAGTGTGAGGCAGGGTGAAGTGTAAGATGGGGTGAAGTGTAAGATGGGGTGAAGTGTAAGGTGGGGTGAAGTGTAAGGTGGGTGAAGTATGTGGGGTTAAGTGTGAGGCAGGGTGAAGTGTAAGATGGGGTGAAGTGTGAGGTAGGGTGAAGTGTGAGGTGGGGTGAAGTGTGAGGTGGGGTGAAGTGTAAGGTGGGGTGAAGTGTGAGGCAGGGTGAAGTGTGAGGTGGGGTGAAGTGTAAGGTGGGGTGAAGTGTGATTCAGGGTGAAGTGTAAGATGGGGGTGAAGTGTAAGGTGGGGTGAAGTGTAAGGTGAATGAAGTATGTGGGGTGAAGTGTGAGGTGGGGTGAAGTGTGAGGTGGGGTGAAGTGTAAGGTGGGGTGAAGTGTAAGGTGGGGTGAAGTGTAAGGTGGGGTAAAGTGTAAGGTGGGGTAAAGTGTAATGTGGGGTAAAGTGTAAGGTGGGGTAAAGTGTAAGGTGGGGTAAAGTGTAAGGTTGGGTAAAGTGTAAGGTGGGGTAAAGTGTAAGGTGGGGTAAAGTGTAAGGTGGGGTAAAGTGTAAGGTGGGGTAAAGTGTAAGGTGGGGTAAAGTGTAAGGTGGGGTAAAGTGTAAGGTGGGGTAAAGTGTAAGGTGGGGTAAAGTGTAAGGTGGGGTAAAGTGTAAGGTGGGGTAAAGTGTAAGGTGGGGTAAAGTGTAAGGTGGGGTAAAGTGTAAGGTGGGGTAAAGTGTAAGGTGGGGTAAAGTGTAAGGTGGGGTGAAGTGTAAGGTTGGGTGAAGTGTAAGGTGGGTGAAGTATGTGGGGTAAAGTGTGAGGTGGGGTGAAGTATGTGGGGTTAAGTGTGAGGTGGGTGAAGTGTGAGGTGGGGTTAAGTGTGAGGTGGGTGAAGTGTGAGGTGGGGTGAAGTGTAAGGTGGGGTAAAGTGTGAGGTGGTGTAAAGTGTTAGGTGGGGTGAAGTGTAAGGTTGGGTGAAGTGTAAGGTGGGTGAAGTATGTGGGGTAAAGTGTGAGGTGGGGTGAAGTATGTGGGGTTAAGTGTGAGGTGGGTGAAGTGTGAGGTGGGGTTAAGTGTGAGGTGGGTGAAGTGTGAGGTGGGGTGAAGTGTAAGGTGGGGTGAAGTGTAAGATGGGGTGAAGTGTAAGGTGGGGTAAAGTGTGAGGTGGTGTAAAGTGTTAGGTGGGGTGGAGTGTAAGGTTGGGTGAAGTGTAAGGTGGGTGAAGTATGTGGGGTAAAGTGTGAGGTGGGGTGAAGTATGTGGGGTTAAGTGTGAGGTGGGTGAAGTGTGAGGTGGGGTTAAGTGTGAGGTGGGTGAAGTGTGAGGTGGGGTGAAGTGAAAGGTGGGGTGAAGTGTAAGATGGGGTGATGTGTAAGGTGGGGTGATGTGTAAGGTGGGGTAAAGTGTAAGGTGGGGTAAAGTGTAAGGTGGGGTGAAGTGTGAGGCAGGGTGAAGTGTAAGGTGGGGTGAAGTGTAAGGTGGGGTAAAGTGTAAGGTGGGTTGAAGTGTAAGGTGGGGTGAAGTGTAAGATGGGGTGAAGTGTAAGGTGGGGTAAAGTGTAAGGTGGGGTGAAGTGTAAGGTGGGGTAAAGTGTAAGGTGGGGTAAAGTGTAAGGTGGGGTAAAGTGTGAGGTGGGATAAAGTGTGAGGTGGGATTAAGTGTGGGGTGAGGTGGAGTGTGATGTAGGGTGAAGCGTAAGGTGGGTGAAGTGTGGGGTGTGGTAGGGTGAAGTGTAAGGTGGGTGAAGTGGGATGAAGTATGTGGGTGAAGTGTGAGGTGAGTTGAAGTGTGAGGTGGAATGAAGTGTGAATTGGGGCTGAAGTGTGAGGTGGGGTGAAGTGTGAGGTGGGGTGAAGTGTGATGTTAGGTCGGGTGTGAGGTGAGGTGAAGTGTGAAGTGAAGTTGGGGTGCGAGGTGAGGTTGGGGTGTGCGGTGGGGTAGGGTGTGAGGCAGGGTAAAGAGTTAGGTGGGGTGAAGTGTGAGGTCGGCTCTTACAAAATGGACTATATGGGTCCATGTGGTAGAAAGAATTGTGCCAATTTGTGTATGTGTTTTATAAAACATACCATTTCATGGTCCATCTTAATAGATGCTCTACGTCTCAGTCCGCTCTGCTGGAATCTAGCTTGGCGTGTTTTTTCCTTCTCAAGCATACGCCGATATTCTTTCTGTAGTTCATTGGCCAAGGGATCTTGATGCGAGTCCCTTAACCCCTGCAGGAAGTCTTCGGGCCATTTGTCATCGTCCCGATGCAGTAGGTGCTTGAGCAGCTCTCTGTTCCTCATTTGGCGTTTATTTGATTGATCTTCAAGGACTTGGCAGATCCATTCAGGGATATAATGTAGACTTGGTGTAATCCCATCAGGGACGAGATCACACACAAGTCTATCCCACTGATATTTCAGTGCAAGTCGCCATCGGACCAATTTATCTGTCACACCTGGATAAAGCAACAATGAAAACTATATTATCAAACAATAGTAATCAATTGACCAAACTCATAATAGACATAAAACGATACACACTTAGTCAAAATGCGACAATATCTGTCTTCAAAGAATTCCCAATTCATGTAAAATACTTCTTTACAGGTTTAAGTCATATGAAATACCAGACAAATTTGTTCAGAATTCAGGGAGCGACTGTCCAAATATACAGGTGTGTGCAAACAGTCAATTTTGGTGAATATATTCCTGAACAGTGAGCAGTGGGGTAACCAGGGAGAGACAGGGGCAGTTTCTCCCTTCTCCCCTACCACAAGAATTCCCCTGTGATTCCTACAATGATATTGCAAAACTAATAACCTTTTGTATTCACTAAATTAGTCGGCTATTCCCCCTCACCTGATCACAGGCCTGCCTTTCCCCCTCCCCAAGAAATTCACACTACTGAGAGGGTGTCTGGTATTCATCACAAAATTGGGGTGGGGGGGGGGGGGGGGTAAACAAGGGAAGGGGTAGGGGTTGGAATCCTGAAGGGGGTTGCCATATGCCTCTATAAGTTTAAGTAATTTGATAATGTTATTTGTTTATTTATTTACAAGGTCGGTCCATAAGGGTACATGCTTGGCTAAATCCAGGCAAATTACTTGGGCCAGGCTAATGATGCATGTATAAGCATACTTTATGACTGAGCATACTTAATTACATAATCAATCTATAAGTATATATTATTACTTACCAAACTCAGAAGAGCAGTCAACAGTATGACTGGTACGCACATCAGAGAAGGCATCATGTCCGGTACGTTCTTTAGTTTTCTGTATTGATGGTAAATTGAAATTGAGAGAGTAAATTAAAAAGGGTCTTTTTATACTTGCCATTATCATAATATATTTGAAATTGGTTCACTTTTAGATCCTAGGTTTGTGCATTACACGGTGAAATGGAGAGCATCATATGGCTGCAATGGGGTACTTTATTGCACCGTGTAACAAGTGCATGCTTTGGGCCTAATGTACATAACCACAATTAGGCTAATGAACGTAAATAATATATTAATACCTAAACAACTTAACAGTTCAATGGTTCCTCATTTGGGTTGGTGTAAAAAGCTTATGGTCACTTGCAGACAACTCCCAGTATTTGAGTTTGCTTATGTGTCTGACGTTGTATGTATGGACGAGTGTATGTAGGGGGGGGGGGGGGGGGGGTGGGGGAAAAATTAATTAATTGAGTGAGGATATTATGACAACTCCTATATAAATAAGCTCTAACAAAACACTGCCGCATATTTGACAAAAGGACAAAGGGCAGTGTTATTAAACCAAGTTGGAGTGGCAGCCAAAATAAAGTTATGACAATTATAAGTACACACATAAGTACTATGTCAATCGGAACAATTAGCCTCAAGATTACCTGCACATACTCCTCCACCACCTCATCAATCGCATCCAATGCACCAGCATTCTCCACAAGACTGAGACGACTCAGAAGTTGTTGGAGCATACTGATAGACATCTTCTGCTTTCTTTCTGCGCACCAATGTTTGATCAGGTTGTCTGTTAAAGATTCGTCTGGTCGCCTGCTTCTCTCAAGGTGTTTGATGTCATGATCTTGTATTCCCAGGGCTTTACCTATGGCTGTGTAATCTTCTCCCAAGTCATTGCTTTCATCAAGTCGATAAAAACAACTTGTCCATGCCTTGATCGGGAGCCAGTCATACCGACAGTCGGGGCCAATTTCCCGTAGGGGCATCAAATCATATCCTATAAACAGAATCTTTGTGATATCCTCTGGTTTACTTTTGTTATCTTTTTGCACCAAACCAAGATATCCATCCTCAGCTTTAATCAGATCATCTCTGGTAAAGCTCCAGAGGTTTTCAAGATTTCTGTTTATTTGGAGGGCATTCTGACTGATATAGCCGTATCGAAGGTTTGTCCCCTTCGATTTCTTGAAAAGTTCGATCTGAATCAAATCGACCATATATACTAGTTTGGAATGTGACTCTTCCCTTGCATCCATAGGATATATCACAACCACATTGATTGCTCGTTTCAGTTTGGTGAGCTTCACATGCACTACAGCCCTACCAAATCTGCATGTAACAGCTGAGCAAGATGCTTCACAAGCCTGTCTATGATCATCTAGGATCTTTTTCTGGATGGAGGGAAAGACATTAGGATTGATAATGTCTATTTCCTCAGCACACTCAATACTTTGGCCTTTCAGCTCGTAAGCATCAGGTGTGTCCACAGCTACTGAATCTGTCTCAGGTAGCTTGCCAGGTAAGAGATACAGGTTGTCAGCTGTGACATGTACAAGATCCATGTCATCTAATAATGCTAACAGTTGTGGTATATCCATTTCGGATGGGAAGAAATCACAGAGTTCTTCCAAACTGTAAAACGGTCTATTTTCAAGAACGTGGGCGAAATCGTCTCCGGCGAATGCCTCCCCAATGATATCAGTGGTAAACCACTGCGTATCAAGGATGATTTGATCCTCCTTGTCCGTGAACTTGGCCCAGTACACCTGGAACATAAAATATAACACAGTTAAACATTTTCACTGATCACTGTGAACTCGATCATTCCTCTACAATGGGCTATTCAATTTGATATACCCACTATGGAAGATATAGGACCTTAATCTTCCCCACAGGGAGTGTGTATTTCAAATAGGGTTACATGCAAGGATTACTTGCCCGTCAATTACGGCTTTGCTTTTCTTGGGTCGTCCGTGGTCAAAGGTCGTCTAAGGGTCGAATTCTCAAAGTTTGTCCGATCGGGCTTAAACTCCGGGACGGGAAGCCCGAATGCGAGGCGAGCGTGGAAAAAATAAAACCGGTTTGCTTTTCTTGGGTCGTCCGGGGTCAAAGGTCATCTAGGGGTCAAATTTTTAAAGTTTGTCCGATCGGGCTTAAACTCTGCGATGAGAAACTTGGTGATCTGTTTGTTCGGTCCTCGCAAGAGCAAGTTCGCATTCGCTAGAGCATACGAGGTCAAAGGTCATCTAGGGGTCAACTTTTTGAAGTTGGTCGGATCGTGCTTAAACTCGGTGATCACAATGCTCGATGCGAGGCGAGCGTGGCAAATATAAAACGGGTTAGCGTTTGTCGGGTCTTCCGGGGTCAAAGGTTGTCTAGGGGTCGAATTTTCAAAGTTTGTCCGATCGGGTTTAAACTCGGTGACTGGAAGCCCGAATACGAGTCGAGCGTGGAAAAAATAAAACGGCTTTGCTTTTCTTGGGTCGTCCGGGGTCAAAGGTCGTCTAAGGGTCGAATTTTCAAAGTTTGTCCGATCGGGCTTAAACTCGGTGACGGGAAGCCCGCATACGAGTCGAGCGTGGAAAAAATAAAATGGTTTAGCTTTTCTTGGGTCGTCCGGGGTCAAAGGTCGTCTAAGGGTCGAATTTTCAAAGTTTGTCCCATCGGGCTTAAACTCGGGGACGGGAAGCCCGAATGCGAGTCGAGCGTGGAAAAATAAAACGCCTTTGCTTTTCATGGGTCGTTCGGGGTCACAGGTCGTCTAAGGGTCGAATTTTCAAAGTTTGTCCGATCTGGCTTTATGCATGCATTCTACAAACCACCAAATCCGAGAACCGACAAACCCCGGGTGACCGCCCAAACCCGAGAACCGACAAACCCCGGGTGACCGCCTAGTACCTAATATAATATAGGTTTTCAAAACGTTTTAAATTGGGTTTAATTAGGTTTCATTTTGTCAAACGTTTTCAACATGTTTCTAAAACGTTTTAAAAATGTTTTTAGTTTGTGAAACATCTTACTAGAACAATTAATTAAAAATAGTTATTTTCACGTTATATTACATGGAAACGTTATTAAAACCCATAAAAACTCCGCACAATACAAATACGTAATATTGAAACGTGTTTTTTTCACCTAATTCATACGGTTTTTTCACGGTAAAAAAATGTTAAATGGCCAGCTAGGTACATAACACTCTTTGTGTGGAAGATTAAGGTCATTTCTTCCATCAACAGACTTCATATTGGTGAAATAACCATGTACGAGGGGGTATCAAAAAGTTTTAGAAATCACCCAGAAGTGAAGGAGCCAGAAACTTCATTTTGATATCAGCAGACATCTTTATAAAGTCCCTGTGCAAAGTCACACAGGCGTCTCATTTTACGCACAGGTATATATTGTCCGCCTTCGCATGCATTATGCGCTTATCCCAGTGCTTGAAGTAGCTCAATGATGCAGTGATGTACTGTCTAGCGGAAGTGAGTAGACTATACATTTAAAATACTTGCTAATATAATTACAGGACTTCAAAATATTACTTGATGTCACCTACCTCTCCCAGTAAATGTAAATAGTGTGTCACTAATTTCAAAGTTTCTTCATCCAGACCTCCATATTCTGCTTGGGTATGGCGCAGATATTGTTTCCAACCGATCACTGGTACAGCCTCATTACGAAGAGGTTCGATAAGTGCCTGCACTTTATCGCACAAGACTGGAATGGTTTTGTCTCTCTGAAATAGAAAATGATGAAATGAAACATAAATAACACATGTCCTACAAACACGAGTTTTATACTGAGCAGAAATGTAGTCCTGTTCCTTACCAAAATACATCTGGCATGTTTTGCAAGATTGGATTGCTCTGTCAATTATTTTCCTTGATCAACTTTAACATGTGCGTTTATCAGATGAAATCATCAAAAGACATCTTTTGCAGCACTTTTATAAATGGTAAAAACAATAGTGTATTATATATTACAGAGCGAGTAAAACCATATATGGTTTTACTCGCTCTGTAAATATATAATACACTATTGTTTCTACAGAGCAAGTCAAAAGTTCAGGTTTTAAAAAAACAACCAGAAAAGTTACTTTTCAGATAAAAAGTGCCTAAAGTGTAAACACCTTTTTTGGTGAATTTTGATCAAGAAAAAAACAATTGCATGCCAACATTAAAACGTATTTGTAGGGAGCTTATATTATAATGGGAGAGGAAATTCAAATCGCGAAATTGAAGCCTCCCATATATGGGAATGGGCGTGCACCATATCTGTAAAAACATGCGACGTAACTCTGAAAATGACATTAGCATAATTTAGATGTGTGATGTAACTCTTAAAACCTCATTAGCATAATTTAGACGCGTGATGTAACTCTTGGAATGGGGGCGCTATCATGCTAGAGGCTTCAATCTCGGTAATGGAAAACTGTGTACAGAGGCACCGGCCTGGTATTTGCGAAGAGTACAAAATGTAATGGTTATAAAGCACAGATTATTTGTTTCCATAATATGTGGTTTACATGTTATGCAGGATTAGTTGCACCATATTGCTAACCAAACATATTCAAACTAATCGTTCTGTTTAAGCCTCAACATGTTATGTGTTGTTTTCATTTAATTTACCATTATCACAGCAATTCTGTGAAACAGCTTTGATTTCATTATTTTTGCTGAAATGTCCATAACGCTCATAAGGACTAACGGATTTGAACAAAATGTGCTATAGCTAACAATGTGCAGTTGTCATTCACAAAATTTATCAATTTCTATTTCTGTTTTCAGGGGGGAGGGGGGGGGGGGGGGGGGGGTCGAGGCTGTTTCTTTAAAATAAATGATTTTTGTTGTTCTATACAAAAATGTTTTGATTGTTATAATTGAACAATGTTCTTTTCTTCAAGTGTATTTCTGATGTATACTCATTGTACTCCTTTCAAAGAGTTAGACATAAAATATACAATGAAATCAACATTCCTTTAGCAAAAAATGATTTTTATTATTAATAATTAAGAAAGGTTTAACTTTTTGAGGAATTTAAGTTGGTGTCATTTGGATGTGGGATTTAAAACAAAGGCCTAGGGTAAGAGACTTTAGAAGATCGTTCTCAAAATTAAAGTTGGACCACTTTGAGAGACCGGCAACAATGCTTTGTAACTTGTAAGCAAATAAAATTCAATATCTGAATAAACTGTGGTCTTACACATGACATGAGCCATTTTGATTTTTGCAGTGTTACGCCAAGACTTTTAACAATTTGTACTCCTGTCTTCTTTATCACCTCATGGATATTAATCATTAATCCTTTAATGTGATCCTTTCCCCTAATACCATAATATAGAATGTATAGTATGTTAGTTATGTTACATTGTACCAAGTTATTGCTTGAAATAAGCTATAATATGATTGACATCAAAATTATCTTTAGAAAAAAACAAATTAAGTGTAATGCAGTAAATGGCATATGGTAGATAATTTAAATGTCCAATCAACACACAAAAATAGAAACAACCTCAGTATCTCTTCAAATATTATTCTGCTGTGTATGTATGTGGGTTTTTTCATGTTTTATGACTACAATCATACAAAAAAGGTGTTCGAACACTGACCCTAATTGCCATGCTTATTGGACCATAACAGGCACTCCATTTGAGTCACGTGAAAATCGAAACTTGTTTCTGGTAGCCTGAAGTATCCCCTTACTCATATCCCTCCCCTTCCCCACCGATCAATGTTGCGAGGCCCTAGCTGTGTTAATGGTGGGCAAATTGTGGGATTCAACATTGATCAGGGGGGAAGGGGGAACACTTAACATTACACCTACAAAGTGTTCGAACACTTTTTTTCTAACAATGTAGGTCTGTATCCCACATTCCAGTAGTTATAGTTTATGAAAACCTTCTGCATAGAAAAATTTAAATAGAAAAGCTTACGATTGTTTCCTCCCGTCGTCTCTTCAAGACCTCTCTCAGCCTGGTCATTCCAATGCAAGCCCCTTTCCGGGCATCAACCACTAGCACAGCGTCGTCAATGTCCAGCGTGTCCTCAAATCCTTTCTTTACTGCCTCTTTTAACACACTGCTCCCAATCCTTTCACCTGAAGATAAAATTGTGTATGTGAATTTAGAAACATGGGTAAGAGATCGGCAAGAGTAACAAGGCATAATAATAACAGATGAGGTGGCTTGCACGGAATCATTTGAGTATTAGTTGTACAATAGTTTTACTATAGGCCTTAGACAGCCGACAAAACAGATTTGTCAGAAACCTTTCCCAACTTTCAAGGCCTATCTCAAGGATTACTGAACCAAAACTAGGCATGTTTGTACTTATTTCAATGCATTTCTCATGATGATTCCAGATATGGTAACGAAATTCAATAGTTTTGAAACATTTTGTGACATTTTTTAACATTATTAAATGATGACCCATAGCATGAAGAAGAATAGGTGACACATGTGCAGCAATAGTATGGTTTTTTTTATCAATTAACATTAAATCTGTTAGATACAGTATATAAATAATTCATACCGACTCGCTGATTGCGGCATTTGTCCACGTGTGTACCCACAAGTATGACTTGCGGTTTTTCCTCATCTTGACCATGCGCCGCACGTATGAACGGCAGCCAGTACTGAGTGGAAGCCTGCAAAACATGAACATATTAGAAAAAATATTTGAGAAAATAAATCTTTAGCAATACGGTCCTGTCTGCTTTGGCAACAATGCCTGATCTGGAGCATGAGTCCTGCTCAGAAAACATCAGCATGATCACGTATGTGACCCTGTGGAATTTGACAATCTGACATCAATATTTTGTTTATGTTTACTTAATCTACATAAATAATTATTAATTTAAAATATTCACCAGGAGTTTTTATTTTTGAAATAATTATAAATCAGTATAAGTTAATTAATGTTTAAAATATGCTTTAACGTTAATCATGCATTCAATACATACCAGCCCAACTGCTTTATTACTTTTTTGAAAAACAAAATAAATTTCAAAAATCAAAAAATCAATGCATTTTGGACAATGTTTCCTGAGCAGACAACATCTTACCAGATCAGAAAATGTTCATTAGCCTCATATCAGTTAATGTAAAAAGAAATACAGCAAGCTATTTGTGCATAATAGGTTGTTTATAGTTCTAAATCGAAACCAATAAAGAGTTCACATTCTTGTTGTTGTAATTTTCAGGGATCAGTTTGATGATGATGGCATGGTAGAAAACACATCTTATAAGAGAGACAATAATGCTATTTACCTTTGTCGATTCTTCTGATGCTAGATCATAAAGCACCAGAAAAATGGATTGTGCTGTGGCACCAAGGAACATGCCATGTGTGATGGAATATTCCTTCTGCCCAGCTAAATCCCATATGACAAAGTTTCCAACATCAGCTACTGACTGCTTCGATACATTGATCCCCGGTGTCGGGGTATAATCAGCTGCCTCCTCACTCTATTCCATTCATGAAAACAAAATCAAAAAACAAAAACACCTGATTAAAAATCAAAGACAATTATATGCCTAATTCATAGAATTTGAAGTCAAATCTTTCAATCTCAAAACTTTTGATGGGCTGATAATAATAAGGTGAAATTATTCAGTTGTTATTCCAACTATTTTCAACAAAGATCACAAATGATCAATAGTTTTATTGGGGAAATGACAGCTCTGAATCATGTCAATATGTATTGCAAGCACAATGAACACATATCGGGCCAATATTTGAATTGTTTATGGAACCAAATCAAAATTGGACATATATCAACATGAGGCAAAATAAAAATATAAACATGTTTAGCGTCCCCTAACGCATCCTTTTTGGGGTCTGCTTCAATTTTCTTTTCTTTTTTCTTTATTTCTAAAAACTCAGTAGTTTTTAAGATTTTACTTTGCTGCGCATTGAGGTTGTTTACATTGTAAGGCGCTAAAATAAGTCCCATGTATTATTATTACTATTATTATTTCAGTCATAAATCTTTTGCTTATGTGTTTCAGAATTTAGCTGAGATGTATAACCCCCCCCCCCCCCCCTCAGAACCATGAAATAAAAATAATTTAAAGAAGTCTCCTCCTCTCTAAGGTTCGCACAGTTTATTGCTAATAACGGCGATTGTGCACTAAAAAGTTTAAAAGGAAAAAAAAGGGCCTCATCCTTCCTTTTTTTGAAAAAGTCTAGACAAAATAAAGATCATGTGCATATACCTATACCAATACACTCGTGCGTTTATCCATTAATAATTCCGGAAACAAAAAAACCCTTTCAACAAAAATCTTACAGGATCATCTGTTTGGTCAAAAAGCTGATTGGTCAAAAAGGCGCATACATCATTTGTTGCACCAATCGAAATAAATTGTAAGAATAATTGCATCCGCCACTCTACTGGGGTTCAAGATAAAACTCACACATTTTTTGGGTTACTAATATGGGCTTTTAATTAGGTCCCCTAACCCAACCACACTCATCTTCTAGAGGGTGTGGATATATATCCAAGGTATATTATCCCTAATAAACATTGGAGTGCAATATTTTAGAAGCCATATTTTAATTGGTTATTCCAATGAGTATATTTTGTAATTATCCAATAAGAAACCTTGTTAGATAGGCAGACAGTGCGCAGGAAGATAATATACTAACCTCGGTGAGCGAATTTTTGATGGTTGTTTTTCCGGCTCTTGGGTCCCCGCAAAGACATATCTTTACCACATCCATAGGCCGACTGCTTTGCTGCATCAGCTTGTGGACTGTGGTAAAGTTCTGCAAAAAATAATTAATTTGATTTAATTTTCACAGTTTTGGCTGATGGGATTTGTTTTCAAGATGAACTTTATTCCCTTAATTCAAGTTTCTTTTCATTGCTCATCAAGTCTGAAACCATCGTTATAGATTGGAACTTTTGGATGTCATTTGACCTAGATGGTGACATTTGATGTCCTCTCAAATCAGCCACAGTTTGGACCATGGCCTCCACCTATTGCAGAATGTTTTAAGTCAATGAATGTCTATCTGTTCATACACACAGTAAGCATTCATAATTGGCATAACTTCAAATGATTATCAAACAAAACATTGACTGCTCATGGGCTACCCTTGAAATGAAAAGTAGTGGCGATCCTTTCCTAAATTGGTGGCTCTGAAAGTAGCCCATAAAATTAGACTGCCCCTTGTCCTCTGAAAAGTCAGTGGTTCTTAAAAAGAGTATTTATATTTAGTGTAGCTACTGCTACATTAACACAATACAAAAATGTTACAAAAAGTATGTCACATAATCTTAATCCATACAAAAGAAGTTTTATGCATGATAAGTTTTACTTTTAAGATACTGATGATGTAAAACAAAATAGGTCAGGGTTTTGCGGGCATCACTCTTCTTGATATCAAACGTTATGCAAGGAATTAGACGGGATTTGAAGAAGGTACCTTTAGCTTTTCTTGAAAAGGGTCAAATTTGAACCACTTTACGCATTACGTGCCCAATCTCACCCTATTTCAAGTTTTGCATTTAAATATTACAGCATTATATTACCCCATCCGTGGAGTTTGACGTAGGTGTTCAAATATACCAAAAATCACGAACACACATAAAACACTACAATAAGGAAGGTGCACCATTTTTTTAATAAATTTATCAATACAATTATAATAATGGTTTAATAGATTATTATTGAAAGTAACTTACTTCATACTCTTGTTGTACAGTTGTTCGTTTCAAGTCACTAAGATAATCCAATGGTGTCTTATCATCCTATAGAAAACAAAATAATTAATTTCAATTCAATGATTAAATGATCATATAATATAAAGCAGTTTACCAACCCACAGTGTTTACAATAGACAATAACACAACAAATATTGACAAACACCGTCGAATGTCCCAACGAAAAATAAGCAAGGACATTCACCGGCAGTGATTTGAATCTTCAATCTCCTGACTGGGGCCTTAAAACTACTCGGCTACCGGTCTTGCAGATAATACGGCACGAGGTAAGTGTTTTGGCGACGATTTAAAAAATAAATAATTATACACACAAAGCAATAACACAACGCCAATTGTGATATCTGCTGTGTGCACACAGGCTTGTTACTGTACCTCAACAGTTTTTCCGCCAAGGTGCCTCCAACAGCCGTAGCAGACCATGGTCAGCTTCCCAACGACCAAGATCAGCTTAAATCCTGCCCCATATGTAAACAGGTGGGACTCGAAAAGGATAGGAAGTTTATTTTACGGGCCCGCCAAGTGGCTAGTATCTTTGATGAAGAAGAAGAGGAAGCCCCCCCCCACATCAAATGTGGAACAACCTGCACAAGACCAACCGCATCCATCGGAAATACCAAGTGCGCATCGTGCTGCAGGTTCGTCAGTCACCATACTTCAACACCTTTCCCAAAACATCACACAGTTAGAATTACAATTGATAGTGGCGTGGAGGGAAGACTCATACGTGAAAGTACAGCAAGATTTTCTTACATGATTTACATTTCTGATCATAAATCGTACATACATTCCAAGTTACAGGGCGATATTCTTAATTACTTCAAAAATCATGGTTTTAGAGTGAAAATAATTACTGTCGGGATAACACGACAGTTTATATTTTCACTCTAAATTCACTCTAAAACTATGATTTTGAGGTAATTAGGAATCATATCGCTCTGTTACTTGGAATGTATGTACGATTTATGATCAGAAATGTAAATATGCAAGAAAATCTACTTTCTAAAAAAAATCATGAATAGAGAGCGCTCTCTGGAAAAGATAACATAATATGCCTTTAAGCACAAAAATGTTAAATTTACTGGCTTCTATGGGAAGAGATTGAAAACAGTTGTTATAGGCAGTCAGTAAAAACAAACAAGTATATTTTATTTAAGGCCTCATAAAACATTCAGAAATAATCATTTTAGCATACACTACAGCACAAAAAAAAACTTTGATTGACAGCATGTGTAACATCATTACATTGTAGGATTACTTAGTACTTTCTTGTATTTCACAACATAACACTTACCTTGTCTTTCGATGTGATATCGGCTTTCGATCGAAAGAGAAGGATGATGACTTCTAAGCATTTCAAACTCTTACTTGAACTTGCACCATTGTACTCTTCACAGACAAAGTGCATTGGTGTTTGTTGCTGAAAATACATAAAATGTATGTGCAAATTATATGTACCATTAATTGTACTTATAGTACTTGGTAGGGTGATTCTTTTACAGATGAGACCGCAGCTAAAACTGGAATATTAGTGTATGACGTCGGCAGCCACACGAATATAGTGCATTGGAAGAAAAAGGTCCTTGAACAGAAAAATGTATAAACAAACAGTTTTTCTAAATATGGATGCGCTTTATACAAAATACTAGATGTAAATTAAGACTCACCAAAAGAAAGTCATACACTTTGGGCTATGTCCTATAGAGACGTGACTTCCAATTACATGTTCATCAAATAGGCTAGATAGACATTTATTTGGATGAATGTTTTATAGGCACTATTTTTTATTCCAAACTTGCCACAAAACAACAATGATAAGCCATGATTAGCCTCATTTAAAGAAAATGTGTGACGTTTCTGGAAATTAAATATTAGCTATATGTTGGCCTATAAGCATGATTCTAGCAGAACCTATGACTAACTCAATTAAATCCACACAAGGATCGGGCAAAGAATGCAATCCGAGTAAGAAAAATGAATACAAAGATATAGACTCGGACAATCAGGCATGAATTAAATTAACAATGACCTTAAAAATACACGGTCTCGAACCCGTGAAGAGGGAATCGCCCAAATAAAAATGCACAATTTCATTTTGTACGTAGGTCTATATGTAAGGTCGCTCAAAATCGTAAAAATAATGCATTTATCAATTGCATTCCCGGCCCCGGGGACCAGGGGATAGCGGAGATTAGGGCCGGGTCATACAAATTGCCGATGTGACGTCCCAGGTACAGTGGTGTACAGTCCCCACCATGCAGGGCACCATTTTTTGTAGGTCCCCGCTACAGTCCCGGCCCCCACCTTGCCTGGACAAGTGTACAGTCCCGGCCACCCTTACCCAGGACAAGTGAACGCCCCGGTTGTAACAGTCCGTAAATCCCCAATTTCTTTTGCAACCATAACGGGATGCATTTCTATGTGTTCCCTATGTGTTTTATTATAGGCTTATTCTGCCAGGCGCATGTATTTCTAGCTTATGTATAGCTACGTCCGGGTGTACATTTGTGTACCTTTAGCGTACGTCCCCGCTACACACCCTGGCTAGCGGGAGCACAGTTTGTACGTCCCCGTACACTCCCCCGCATAGCCGGGCACCGGTTTTTTTGTACAGTCGTGTACAGTCCCCGCATGGTCCCCGCCATGTTCTGGGTCCCCAGGGGCCTGGCTTGCAATTGATAAGTGCATAAGAACAAGCAAAACTGTTCAAAATGTGCAAAGCGCGGTGAGAATAAAAACAAGCAAAATTGTTCAAAATGTTCAAAGCGCGAAAAATGACACGCACAAACATTTCCACTTTTACAGTATATGATTGTTGTGCTCATTTAAATATAAGATATCTCAACAAATGTTGCTGTTATATAATCGCTGAATTACAACATGTACTGTACACAATGCTATACGAAGATTAAATGGAAATGAAAACATAAGTAGGCCAAGGAACTGCCGTTCTACGTACCAGGCTAATCCATATTTTTATTAAGATTTTTTATTTCAACATTTTCTAATTTTAGCTGATTAAAATAAAAGAGGAAAAAAGAGAAAATGTTTGACAATATTTAATTATTTTACAAATAACATTTATTTATGAGAGTGATTGAACACCCGACCCGTCGCCATAGCATATTTAATGACATAATTTAACGGTAAAATACTGAATACTGTACAAGTGGATATTTATGAGCTACATGCTTTTCACGCTTTTCATGCTAAAATCAGCAATCGCAAAAATAAAAATGCACAAATATATTCATTTTGCATGCAGTTCTATGTAAGGTCGCTCAAAATCGTGAAAATAAAAACAAGCAAAATGTGTAAAGCGTGAAAAGTGACACGCACAAAAATTTCCACTTTCACAATAAATGATTGTTGTGCTCATTTAAATACAAGATATCTCATTGACAGTGCAGTAAATACCACAATTCTTGTTTACTTACATTTGTTTTGTTTTGTAATAATAACACCTTGGAACATTCCACAGCTGGGGCATTGTGCAATTACCTCAACCACTCTGCCAGCTGCAAGGTGTTACTATTAATAGTACTATCATTTATTATTATTGTCATTTCCTAATATTATTATAATCCACATTATTGATATCATTCATCTCATACCGAGTCCACATTCTGATGATTTACTTACATCTTCATCCTTAGCATTAACATCTGCATGGCCCTGTGTAATCAAAACCTCACATACGTCTGCTGCTGAGTGCATAGCTGCCCAGTGCAATGCCGTCATGTTCTGTGAAATGACAACAAATACAAATGTTGATGTTACATAATCACTGAATTACAACATGTACACAATGCTATAGGAAGATTAAATGAAAATAAAAACATAATTAGGCCAAGGAAATGCCGTTCTACGGACCAGACTAATCCATAGTTTTTATTGAGATTTTTTATTTCAACATTTAAAAAAAAAAAAAAATGTTGCTGATTAAAATAAAAGAGAAAAAAAGAATATATGAAGAGGTATTTTGCAAAAGGGCTATGGTGCATTTTTTCAAAAAATGAGTTTGATATAGAAATGTATAGGGAAAAATCATATGTTTCAAGGAAACAAAGTCATTTTTTTCAAAAAGACCTACATCTCATTGTAAACAGCCATTGAAATTGTTGTTTTGTTGCAAAAGGGCCTGTATCCAGAATTAAATCGGGATATAGGCCCTTTTGCAACAAAACAACAACTTCAATGGCTGTTTACAATGAGATGTAGGTATTTTTGAAAAAAATGACTTTATTTCCTTGAAACATATGATTGTGACCTATACATTTCAATATCAAACTTATTTATTTGAAATGATTAAAATAAATGATTTTTTGTGTGTGGTATTTTTTCTTTATGTACAAACAGATGGAGTTTTGTTGCAAAAGGGCCTACATCCAAATTTTCAAAAAATGTAAACATGATTTTAAAAAAAATTAAAACTAGCACATTTAAAATTTATTTCAATTTCAATTAGTATGTAGTGTACCTCTTTCATAATCCATTCAGTTTTTCAATTGCTCAACTTGAATATTTAGAAACAGTTTTTTGACTTTTTCTCAATAAGAGCCAAAGTGGATGTAGGCCCTTTTGCAAAATACCTCTTCATATTTCAAAATATTTAATTTAATTGTTTTACAAATAAAATATGTTTATGAAAGTGATTGAACACCCGTCGCCATAACATTTTTAATGAACATAATTTAACAGTAAAATACTGAATACTGTACTGTACAACATATATTATGTATTTTGCATTTAGTTCTATGCAAGGTCGCTCACAATGGCGAAAATAAAAATAAGCAAACATTTTCAAAATATGTAGACTGCGAAAAATGTTATGCATGATTTTCGTTTTGAAAATAAAAATTATTTTTTTCAGTAAATGATGGAACAGGCTGACAAAAAGCTACAAATGTTACTGTCTATATGATCATTTAATTACAACATGTACCGTGTACACAACATAGAGGAAGATCAAATGGAAATATAAAACAGGACTTTAACATAATAACAGTTAGAATGTACACTACATTCTAATCTGGATTGAGATCAAGTCCAATATACACAACTTATCCTTAGTAAATGTTAGGCTAGTGCAGTGGACTGTTACGTTGCAAGTACCCCCTCTAGTGTTGTGGTTTGACGGGAGTCAACTTTGAATAGGTTTATCTGGGTCATGGATGGGTATTGCATATTGATTTGATGGTCTTGTTTATAGCAACATTGGATTTAGATCAAGAGTGAGGACCATTAAATTACAAGTACCCCCTCAAGTGTTACTGTCTTTTGTGTAGTTGGAGTCAACTTTAAATAGGTTAATCTGGGTCGTGGATATTTGCATATTGATTGGCTGGTCTTGTTTTGTAGTAATCTTGCAACATTTCTCAGCTGGTCACAGGTCACTAATAGGTATATCAAATAAGGTGGGATCGTTTCAAAAAATCCTTAAAATCGTGATACGTGTCTCTATTTTAAATAGAAGTTGTCAAAAAAAATAACATTTTTGGTATATTAAAGACAATTTATCCAGCTACCGAATAAAAAAAGAATTAAAGCCACATGTTTAGCAACAGTGAAGTTATCAATCTAAACGTCGAGTGAGTCAAGGGTGGGATCGGTGGATGAGGCGCCGGTGGATGAGGCGCCCATAGGTTTCTACACAAAATAGTGGAAAACTAGAACTTTTGAAATTGATGCCATTTTAAAATTATACATAGGAAAGTTTTCAAACTTCTCGTATGTGTTAATAACATGTGCCTGCTACTATGAATAATAATATTCAATTGTTATCTAGACATTCTCTACTAGAATATCATGTTCAATTCAGGGAGTGTTTTAATGTAAAAAATACACAGTTTTATTCATTTTATTGATTAAACAATGGCCAAATCGCAGTCTCTCTATTTCATTTGTGTGATTCTTCGGTCCTTTACTACCCTGGGTAGTAAAACATTTAACTAAAAAAGGCAGAAGTGTTTCTTCACAGAATTGTTCATAGATTTATGAAAAATTTGCTATTTAGACCTATTTTGGACCACCCTGTATTTAAAATAAAAGGAACTTTAACGATATTCGTGTAGTTCATTTTGATAACCATTTTCTTTTAAATTAAATAGTCCATGCTAACTTAATTTCATAGAATATTATATACAAACCTTCATTTTATGCATTATTTCATCATAATTTTAGACACCCTGTACTTTTCCTGTGAACATTTTGGGCAAGTGATTCTTAGCAAATTTGGTAGCACCTTCTGCGGTTGTTCTGATTTTGGTGACTATCTTCAGCTAAACCCTAATTGTACAAACTATCAAAATATTTTTTTGTGAGGAGCAAAAACGATCAACTTTTTTATGTTCCACCCTATACAAATTTTACACACCCTGTATAATTTGATTCTTTTTTGCAAAAATGAAAAACCTTGAATCATAAGCTTTCCAACAATATATAGTTTGTGGGTCATTAAGTATGTAAAACTTAAGTTTTGTCCCGTTTAATCAGATTTAGTGCATTTCTCAACATTATTAGAAGTGAAACATTTTTTTGGACCAGTTTGTGACTTCTGACCAGCTGGTTTGTAAGTTGTATTGTGCAATACTACAACAGGTGCAAAATGTTACTATTTCGTGGCCTCTTCTATTATAACAAGGAGTTATCATAGTTAATATAATAACTCATGATTATAATATTGATTATTATTCATTATTGTTGTAATTGCCTTTAGGCAACAGTTACATTTATACCCATCTTAATACAATTATTTAGCACTCATCAAGTATAAATATTCCTGATTATTGTATGTACAATATCAATTTTGAGGAAACTATCACTAGAAATAGTATTGATTATTGTATGGCAAGATTTCTCATTTTTGTTTTTCAGCATTTCAACAGGGTTCCTGCACCTTTGGAACAATTAAATTCCATGACTTTTCCATGACTAAATTATGAAAATTCCATGACCTAGTTCATCAAATTGCTTGTACGTGCATAAAAGGCGGATTTATGATGCTGAAATATGAATGTTCAAGCTCTAAAAAAATAAAATAAATTTGTCTTCACAAAATTCCATGACTTTTGTCATTTTTACAAATTTCCATGACTTTTCCAGGCCTGGAAATTGAAAATAAAATTCCACGACTTCTCCACGCTGCGGAAAACCTGTTTCAATTGTATATTCTCCTTAGTTGGCCAATGCATTATACTCTCTTTATGGTGGGACGTGTAGCAATTTGAAAAATAAACATTTCTAATTGCGAATAAATGAGACTCAATAGATGCTTGATTATATTATAGTCGAGCGGCGGCTCCCATAGACACTGTACTTAAGCGTGGCACCCCCTCTTGCTCACGATGTAAACATAACCAAAACAAGTTCAATGAATTTTATAATTATTATCAGGAATCGCTAGGGGTGTGAGATTTGTTGTAGTGTCATATTTTCCAAGAAATGATCATTCTAAGCAGGTTATTTTTAAAAGTAAATTCGCTGAATATAGTACATTGTTATAATATGTCATCGATCCATTGACTACGGAAAAATCAATGTATTTTCACAGTGGCGTTGCCATCCACAATTAATGTCACTAACCTTAGCTGTACACAAAATTCCCTTTTAGTTTGCGTCTAATGTATTTTGTATAGGCCAATGTTAAAATGTTTCAATAAACAACATTAAAAGTCCACAATCTAGCTGAAATAATTATCGTACATAATATACATATATACGCTTTATTTGAGACTATTCATATATTTTTAAGACCTTTAGATAAAAAGATATGTGGAGAGGTTCTTCCTCGTATTTTCATTTAATCACACTCCCTCCTAATCTGCCGATTAGTTATTCGTGAAAGAGAAAAGCTACAGAAAATAAGATTACTACTGTATCAGAATACTACCTGTACCAGCTGTTATTAAATGGGTACATTGATATCACAATATATATCACAATGAATATCACAATGATACAATGATCATAATGGTACAGGGTGATCATGAGACTAACGTGCACATCTCTTAAAAGGACACGACGCAGACCGTCTTCTATGGTACTACTGGCGCCGGTGTAGGCCTATTAATATACTCAACGGTTGATCAAGACGAACTAAAGAGGTAAATCGAATACATATATCATATCAATCTAGGATTGAGGCCAGTATAATGCAAGCAATTATTAGTAATATTGCATTTTAAGTTAAATCATACGGACTAGCAAGTCATTTTTGTTTTTTATAAAAATCACACAGATAAATCGTTTATGAGAAGAACGAGGGCATAAATAACAAGAACATTTTTATATTTTAGGGACTATATTAAGTATGCAATAATATTAATGTTTAAAAATTAGTATAGGAAAAATGCATATAAATGGGTAGAGATGTAGGATAAATGGGTAGAGATGTAGGTCTTTTAAGGCCTACATCTTCAAATTTATATGCATTTGAGAAACTACTTAATTTTATTATTAATTGGCCTTAACACTTTCCACGCGGCAGGCGTCTGCAGACGACATTCCAAAATGTCTCAATCTGTAAAAAATGTCAACATTGTTAAATTTCATAACCATATTTGGAATCATCATGTGAAATGCATGGAAATAAGTACAACCATGCCTCGTATTGGTTCAGTAATCTTTGACGTTGAAAATTGGGAAAGGTTTCTGAAAAACCTGTTTTTTATATGGTAAAACCAATAACCGCGTGGAAAGGGTTAAAAGGCCAATTAATAATAAAATAAAGTAGTTTCTCGTCCCCTCGTTCATATTTTTTATGAAATTCTTCAATATTGGTGTTTTTTATATCTTCCATAAATTGTTTGTTAAAGCATTTACAAAGCCCGATATATTGGTAATATATTTATAGTCCAATGAGCATCTTAGAGAGCAGGTTTTGTGTGACCCACGCCCCCATCTATAACCATGAAATTATTTGAAAAAGGCATCGTCCTCTTCATGTTATGTTACGCAGCCAATATCAGGCTGGTATTGGTGAATTTGCATTGTCTATTTTTTTTAAAATCCCTCATCCTCCTTTTTTTCAAAAGTTAGGACGATAAACTAGTTTTTATTTTTATTTGGCCTTATATTTAAACGTTAAAAATAATAGCCATTTAGTAATAGGATACTGATGAAATTATAGGTACATTGTACTTCAATTTAGTCATTCATTTGATGTTTATAAGAGTAGGCCAACAATTATGTCATGAATAAAATATTCCAACATGTTTTATTATTGTTTTAATTACAGACCTGTTGAACTGTCATCACGACGTATTTCATAACATGTCGATTATTACAAATTTTACACGTCGAAAATGATGTAGGGGTGAGTTTATATGCTATTTTTTGTTTAAAGTCTAAAACACCAACTGTATATGTAAATAAGATTGCAAGGCTGCTATCTACCGTAGATAGCACTGGACATTACCATGCCAACGGCCATTTGTTGCAGTGCATGCCCTAATTTGCCCAGTGGCTTGACTTTTAAAGTAAAAAAACCTATAAAATAGCTCTAAACAAAATTTAGCTAAGTTTAGGTCATTTTTATATTAAAAGGCAAAATTGTTCGCGCCCCCACCCCCTTATTTGCCCACAAATTGTTTTTTAATGCAGGCGCCGCCATTGGATATGACCCCCAGTCAGATGGCTATGTCCCCCCCCCCCAAAAAAAAAAAAAAAATAATAATAATAATAATAAAAATTAAAAAAAAATAAAAAAATAAAAAAAACAAAAAAACCCCCTAGTTACGCCACTGTTTACGTGTCTGCTATCTACCGTAGACCGCTTGACTAATAATACCTTTATATTATGTAGGGCTAATTGTTTGTTTTATTTAATACAGGCTTTGATGAGACATTCGCCTTCTGAACTTTTACTGAATTGAACTGAACTGGATTGAACTGAACTATTCCTGGTTAATAGATGTTCCGCCCCCATCTATAACCATGAAATTATTTGAAAAAGGCATCGTCCTCTTCATGTTATGTTACGCAGCCAATATCAGGCTGGTATTGGTGAATTTGCATTGTCTATTTTTTTTAAAATCCCTCATCCTCCTTTTTTTCAAAAGTTAGGACGATAAACTAGTTTTTATTTTTATTTGGCCTTATATTTAAACGTTAAAAATAATAGCCATTTAGTAATAGGATACTGATGAAATTATAGGTACATTGTACTTCAATTTAGTCATTCATTTGATGTTTATAAGAGTAGGCCAACAATTATGTCATGAATAAAATATTCCAACATGTTTTATTATTGTTTTAATTACAGACCTGTTGAACTGTCATCACGACGTATTTCATAACATGTCGATTATTACAAATTTTACACGTCGAAAATGATGTAGGGGTGAGTTTATATGCTATTTTTTGTTTAAAGTCTAAAACACCAACTGTATATGTAAATAAGATTGCAAGGCTGCTATCTACCGTAGATAGCACTGGACATTACCATGCCAACGGCCATTTGTTGCAGTGCATGCCCTAATTTGCCCAGTGGCTTGACTTTTAAAGTAAAAAAAACTATAAAATAGCTCTAAACAAAATTTAGCTAAGTTTAGGTCATTTTTATATTAAAAGGCAAAATTGTTCGCGCCCCCACCCCCTTATTTGCCCACAAATTGTTTTTTTAATGCAGGCGCCGCCATTGGATATGACCCCCAGTCAGATGGCTATGTCCCCCCCCCCAAAAAAAAAAAAAAAATAATAATAATAATAATAAAAAAAATTTAAAAAAAATAAAATAAAAAAAACAAAAAAAACCCCTAGTTACGCCACTGTTTACGTGTCTGCTATCTACCGTAGACCGCTTGACTAATAATACCTTTATATTATGTAGGGCTAATTGTTTGTTTTATTTAATACAGGCTTTGATGAGACATTCGCCTTCTGAACTTTTACTGAATTGAACTGAACTGGATTGAACTGAACTATTCCTGGTTAATAGATGTTCCGGAGAAAGAGGAACACATTATTTTAGTAAAGGATCAGGTTAGTTTTGCGTGTGTATGATTATGTTATAACAGTTGCTCAAACAAATGCCGATAAAATCATATGACTTCATTTCCTACAATCTTGTATTAATGTCGTTTCTGATCTTTTTATTTATTTTAATAATATAATGATCATAATGGTACAGGGTGATCATGAGACTAATGATTGAGGTGACTCACACACTCATTTATCTGTGCAATATAATTTATAATATTATATAATTTATATAATTTACGCTTTTGAACATTGTTATGTCATGAATTAATTTGACTGCCTTGTATTATTATTATATCGAGTATTCATTTGAATCATTAGGATTGATATTAGTTTTAATAAACGATGTTTTCATATCAAGACGAACATTTAATAGTAGCGTCATTTTTATTTATCGTGATGATTCAATTTTTAGATTAGGAAGGAGTGTGATTAAAATATGAAAATACTATGACGAACCCCTCCACATATCTTTCTATCAACAAAAGGTCTTAAAAATATATGTATGGTCTCAAATAAATTGTATATACGTATATTATATACGATAATTATTTCAGCTAGATTGCGGACTTTAAATGTTGTTTATTGCAACATTTTAACATTGGCCTATACAAAATACATTAGACGCAAACTAAAAAGGAATTTTGTGTACAGCTAAGGTTAGTGACGTCGATTGTGGATGGCAACGCCACTGTGAAAATTCATTGATTTTTCCGTAGTAGTCAATGGATCGATGACATATTATAGCAATGTACTGTATTCAGCGAATTTATTTTTAAAAATAACCTGCTGAGAATGATCATTTCTTGGAAAATATGACACTACAACAAATCTCACACCCCTAGCGATTCCTGATAATAATTATAAAATTCATTGAACTTGTTTTGGTTACGTTTACATCGTGAGCAAGAGGGGGTGCCACGCTTAAGTACAGTGTCTATGGGAGCCGCCGCTCGACTATTAGGGAGGTGATTATATTATTGAGCATAAATGTAAGGCCAAATAAAAAACAAACATGTTTCTCGTCCCCTCCCGCTTCCTTTTTTGAAGATTTTGAAAATTTCTTTTTATTTTGCAAACTTTCAGTCATAACTTTATTTTAAAAATGTTTCAGAAGTTTAAACCTATCCTACAGCTTTGCAAATTGTATCAGAAGCATTTGTGAAGAGTTCTGTGATCCCTAGAGTGGTCAAGCTCTCAAGACAATAAAAAGGGCCTCCTCCTCCTTTTTGCAGACAACATTATGTACGCCAATATGGGCTAAAACGCTGTTAAACAGAGGAATTTAGGTCCGTTTTCCAATAAAAAATAAAAATAAAAAGCCCCTCTTCCTCCTTTTTCTCAAAAACCCGGACGAGAAACATGTTTTTTATTTTATTTGGCCTAACCGTTCACTAATCATATCACAAACCGCTGAGCCCTTATTCAAATGTAACATAATGCATCATCTTTTATTGACCATATAAGGCATGCAATATATATTTAACCCCTTTTGCAACGTTCCCCAGCAGTTAACTCCATCACAGAAAATCTACATTGGGCAATACTAATTGATATTATTTTCCTGTTTAAACACTGTTATTGGATTAATGCCAAAGATTGATAAATATTTTGTATTAACTTGTATTAATAATTTATTTGTATTGAGAATTTAATTGTCCCAAAGGTTAAAGATTGATAATAATTGTACTCACATATTCATCGGCATAATTAACATCTCCTCCCTCCTTGATGAGCTTCTCCACAGTCATCACATCACCCTCCTCAGCTGCCTTTATCAGTTGTTCCCCTGTTACTGACATATTGATGGTGTCTCTGGGTCACACTCACACAAGAAGAGATATAAGTCTGAAATGTTGAGAATAAATTGTATTAACATACAATGTGGATTGTCACAAAATCGTATCTAATGCAAAAATCTATTTATCAGATACCAGGAATGGGGGTGGGGTGGGGTGGGGGGGGGGGGGAAATACTTAGTGGATATAAGGTCACAAGGATGTCCCACCAAATAAGGTCGCATTTTTCACACCTCGGTAAATGAATGACCCCTTTTCATAGCCAGTGTTGGTAAATGTACATGAATGGGTCTAAAATCCTAACAGTTGCTTTTGTTCACAGAAATTTCAGCAAAATCAGTAAATTTTGTAGGAAAATTACAGGTCTCTGGTAAATATATGGGTCCATTTCCAACCTGGTGAATGTTTGGGTCAATTTTCATTTTGCTGGTGGCACATCCCTACCCAAACAATATCTGAGTACCCCCCCCCCCCCCCCCCCCCCCCACAACCAGGGTAGCAACTGTATTCATAGGTTGATCTCTTGCTTGCTCCCTTTTGGTTTGGGATATCCAAGCAAATTTCAGATTAAAGGTATATTATGTGATCTTTCCAGGGAACGCCCTCAACATAAAAAAAAAATTGAAAGCAGATAACATACCAAGTTACAGGGCGATACGATTCTTAATTACCTCAAAATCATGGTTTTAGAGTGAAAATAAACTGTTGGGATAACACGACAGTTTATATTTTTACTCTAAATTCACTCTAAAACCATGATTTTGAAGTAATTAGGAATCGTATCGCTCTGTAACTTGGAACGTATGTACGATTTATGATCAGAAATGTAAATCTGCAAGAAAATCTACTTTTTAAAAAAATATTTTTTAAATATTTTTTTTAATTTTTTTTTTCCTCCCTCAAAATCATAAAAAAATATTCAGGGTCGGCGATGTATTGGGGTCAGTCGGGTTAGGGCAATCAAACTTCTTTTTTTAGGCCTATATGGGGAACCTGTTTAGCAATCGGTGAACCTGTTTAGTAATTGCAGAACCTGTTTAGTAAGTTTAAGTAAAAATAACAAAAATCTTTAAAATTGTGGTACAAACTGGATGAACTAAACACTTTTATAGAT
Source organism: Ophiura sarsii (assembly GCA_035610835.1). NCBI lineage: Eukaryota > Metazoa > Echinodermata > Ophiuroidea > Amphilepidida > Ophiuridae > Ophiura > Ophiura sarsii. The sequence goes on from CM069456.1 coordinate 66,230,711, forward strand.
ACAAAAAGAACTTATTAAATTAGCTAGGTTAATTTGTCATTAAAATAAGTAATCAGAAGTATCTTTTCCACCCTTTTCCGTAAAAAGTTGCCTGAGGCTTTCATAGAAACTCTGTATATAACTGATGCCTTACCTGTTACAAAAACTGCTACACACTCTTGCAGTTGTAGTGTAGAAATGAATGTTGTTGAGTTTGAGTCGGTATGGTGTACTGTCAAAACTCGTAGGACTCTGAGGATAAGCTCGTAGGATAAGCTATAACATATGAGTCAAAACAGAAATGAAGAGAAGCTATTTAAGTAGTGGGTAAATCTGTCACAGTAAAATACAACAAAGTCTACCGCTAGTTGTGTAAAAGATATGATGACGAGTCGATGCTTGCTTCCCTCTGCTTTGAAATCCAAGCCACAATAATGCTCAAAGTTCTCTTCCTCTGCCTATTATAAAACATCCAGGGTTGTGTTACAATCTTGATGGTGGCGCTATCATACTTCCTATTCCATGTATGGCCCAACACACAAACACTGATAGTATAATAAGTCACTGTATTGTAGAGTGGTGACCATATTAAGGCGGGGCTTTAATAATTAAGTCCTTTTATGGGCCCTACACCTAGTCCAGGCTTGCAGAATGAATTTCTTTTTTAACCTTGCATGAAATACACCACAAAATTTGAACAGTATTTCTAGACTGAAATTGTGTGCTGATTTCAAATCTGGTGAGTGTACAAAATGAATCTGTAGGGAAATTAGTCGAATTATAGGGATACTACCCGAATTATGTTTTTTAATGAAATTCACCTATAATTTTTTTTCATTGGATTCAGCCAATATTTTACATTTCTTTCTCAATAATTGTCCCAAATATGATGCTCTGTAGTGTTTTTAACTGATCTGAAGTTATTCTGTCTTACATTAAAGGGGCATTACCCGATGTTAGGGTCCGCAAACCTGAAATGTTGTCAAATTTCTTGAAATATGCCTTTAATATGACTCTGTTCTCTGATGGAATGATATACCACAAAATCTTGAACATTTTTTTAAAACTGAAATTGTGGGCTGATTCCAAATCTGATGATTTTATATACCACGTGAGGGGAAATGGTCAAATTAAAGGAGTATTAACCCTAACTCTATTTCACCACATGGCGACAGAATTTTTTTCCGACACCCAAAATTCACCAGAAAGGTCACCCCGATCCCCCCGGGATTTGAACCACGGACCTCCAGCATCAGGGCCCAGATCCTAGCCACTACACCACGGCTCCCAGTCGACACTCGGCGAGTATATTCGCCACGTTATATAGCATGGGTCCATTTTGTAGCCAAAAAACCTGCATGCCGGGTTATAGAAACACTTTTTCCGCACAGTTGCCGTATGGTGTAGTAGAGTTAGGGTTATATATGATGAAAATTACCAAATTTGGAATGAAAAAAAAAAAAAATTACTGTATAACCCTAACTCTATCAGTTTCAGTTTCAGTTTTATTTGTTTTCATCTCGGTAAACATATACAGTAACAGTTATTTATAAATACAAATATACAGGAGATGTGGATGCCAGTCTAAAACGCAGAGCGTGAGGAAGATGGCACCCAATGATAAAATAATTACAATTGAATAAATAATAGTATAATACATAATATCAATAAAAGGGAGTAATACAAAGATGTAGGTTACAGTAACAGATTAATTTATACGGATCGTAGATACAGTGTATAGGGTGTTTATACAATGAGATTACTAATACTTATAAGCTATACACTGAATATGTGAATACATACAGTAAAAATGAGGGTGCAGGACAAAAACATTAGACAGACATTTACATTATATTGATAAATTACTTAATTGAAGCGTACTTGTTGTTAAACATTTCAGAGCGATATTGGAGTAGGATGTATTTTTTTAGGTGAATTTTAAATATAGCAAGTGACTTGCAGATTTTGAGAGTGTTGCTCATGTTATTCCAAATAAGTGGACCTTGGGATCTGAATGTATTCTCAGCCAGTTTGGTATGAGTAGGGGCAATGAGAATATCAGTGGCATGACGCGTATTGTGATTATGGATATCAGAGTGATTGATAAATAGGGTGGCAGGGAGGTCAAGGGGTAATAATTTGTGGTGGTATCTGTACATATGTATAGCAAGTTGATAGGTGTAGATATCACGGATTTTAAGCTTGTTTAGGGATATAAAGAGAGGTGTGGTGTGCTCAAGCCATAGAGAATTGGTGCAAGTTCTAATGATTTTCTTCTGGAGAATGAATAAGGATTCTAAGTTTGCATTATTTCTATCTCCCCATATAATGGTACAGTAAGATAAATATGGTACAACAAGGGTGTTATACAGTGTATGCAGCGAATCGTTGGTTAGATAGGCTCTTATTTTGCGGAAGATACCATTATATTTTGAAACTATTTTCGTTATGTGGGATGTGTGAGCTTTCCATGATAGATTATTGTCAATTAGAATGCCAAGAAATTTAGTTATATCAACTTTATTAATATTATTATTATCGATTACAATTTTAAAGTTTAGATCAGGTTTATTACTATGCTTATTTTTAAATATCATGAAGTTAGTTTTATCGATATTAAGGGATAGTTTATTAAGTTTAAACCAATTTGAGATGTTATTAAGTTCATTGTTGATTAGATTTTCAAGTTGATCAGGATCACTGTGAGAAAAGAGAATGTTTGTGTCATCAGCAAATATTATAAAAAGGGAAGTGGGTGAGGAGAGGGGGAGATCATTTATGTAAATCAAAAACAAAAGCGGCCCAAGTATAGAGCCCTGTGGCACTCCGCACACAATATTACCCTCACAAGAGGTTCTTTGGTTGTAGATAACGTGCTGTTTCCTATCAGAAAGGTAACTTTCAATCCAAGTATTTGCATGACCTCTGATACCGTAAGTATTTAGTTTGTGGAGAAGAATATCATGATTTAGGGTATCAAATGCCTTGCTGAGGTCAAGAAAAATACCAAGACAGTGCAATTTGTTGTCTAGATCGTTTGTAATGCTGCAATAAAGATCGTTTATAGCCATATATGTCGATCTTTTAGCCCTGAAGCCGTATTGATGTGGGCTAAGGATATTATTGACAGTAATGAAGTCATAAAGGCGTACATAGACAATTTTTTCCAGTATTTTTGAGATGGAAGGAAGTATAGAAATCGGCCTATAATTGCTGAACGATTTATTGTCACCTGATTTAAAGATTGGAGTAACTTTGGCTATTTTAAGTTGTGATGGTACTACTCCTGTGGCCAGTGACCTATTAAAGATGTGTGAGAGGATAGGTGCGATATCATCGATAACGGCTTTTAATAATCTGCTACTGATATTATCAAAGCCACAACTATTACTTTGTTTGAGTTTATTCGTAATATCTAGAATTTCTTCAGAAGTAGTTGGTTTTAGGAACATACTATTTTTTTGGTTAACCGAATTTAGAGGAGACGCGTAGTCATCATCAGGATTAGATATTTTACTCGCAAGATTAGGGCCTATATTAGTAAAGAATTGGTTGAAATTATTCGCAATATCAGTAGAGTTCGTTATTTTATTACCGTCTTTATCTTTAAAAAAGTCTGGTAATTTTGTACGTTTATTTCTACCCAGAAGATTATTTAGTGTTCTCCATGTGTCTTTCATATTACATTTATTAGATTCAATTTCAGAAGTAATGTGGGACTTTTTAGATGCACGTAGTAGGTTATTTAATATGTTTCTAAATTTAGTATATTTTATCTTATTGTCAATAGTAGGTTTAGTGATGTATTTCTTGTATAGTTTATCTTTATTTTTAATTGATTTAAGGATACCTAATGTGACCCAGGGTTTACGTGGTGTTTTACGGTTTGCAATTTTAGTTGTTTTTATAGGGCAGTGAAAATCAAGTACATCAGTGATTTTCTTGATAAAATGAGTGTATGAAAGATCAGGGTCGTTGTCGTGAGTGATGAAATCCCAGTCAACAAGTGAGATAGAATTTTTAAAACCTTTAATATTATTATCATTTAGTTGTCTAACGTTTTTATAAGATGGTTTATTGTGATTTCTATAGCGCGAGCCTTTTACGGAGATGAAGTTTGGGAAATGATCGGATAGGTCAGTTACCAAGTTGCCTGAAATGAGTTTGTGATTGATGTCGTTGGTAAAGATGTTATCAATCAAGGTAATACTGGTTCCTTCTATTTCACCACATGGCGACAGAATTTTTTTTCGACACCCAAAATTCACCAGAAAGGTCACCCCGATCCCCCCGGGATTTGAACCACGGACCTCCAGCACCAGGGCCCAGATCCTAGCCACTACACCACGGCTCCCAGTCGACACTCGGCGAGTATATTCGCCACGTTATATAGCATGGGTCCATTTTGTAGCCAAAAAACCTGCATGCCGGGTTATAGAAACACTTTTTCCGCACAGTTGCCGTATGGTGTAGTAGAGTTAGGGTTATATAATGATGAAAATTACCAAATTTGGAATGAAAAAAAAAAAAAATTACTGTATAACCCTAACTCTATTTCACCACACGGCAAAACAGAATTTTTTTTTCCGACACCCAAAATTCACCAGAAAGGTCACCCCGATCCCCCCGGGATTTGAACCACGGACCTCCAGCATCAGGGCCCAGATCCTAGCCACTACACCACGGCTCCCAGTCGACACTCGGCGAGTATATTCGCCTCGTTACATAGCATGGGCCCGTTTTGTAGCTAAAAAACCTGCACGCCGGGTTATAGAAACACTTTTTCCGCACAGTTGATGTATGGTGTAGTAGAGTTAGGTTATTACCCAATTACGTTTTTTCAATGAAATTCACCAAGAAGGCATTTTCATGGGATTCAGCCAATATATTAAAAAAAAATTCTCAATAGAGGTCCCAAATATGATGCTCTGTAGTGTTAATAACTGACCTTAAGTTATTCTATCTCACATTAAAGGGGCATTACCAAATTTGATGGTTCGCAAACCTGAAATTTGGTCAACATTCTTGGAATATGCCTTATTTATTGATGCTTTCCTTTAATTGAATGATACCACAACATCTTAAACATTTTTCTGCACTGATTTGTTGTGCTGATTCCAAATTTGATAATTTATAAACCATATGTCAGAGGAAAATGGTCAATTTAAAGGGGTAATACCCTATTATGCTTTCGATTAAATTCACTTATGAGGCATTTTCATGAGATTCTTTTAATATTTCATATTTCTTTCTCATTACTTCTTTAAAATATGATGGTTTGTAGCGTTAAGAACTGATCTTAAGTAATTCTGTTTCACATAAAAGGCGCAAGGAGAACAGAGGCTGACTCGGGATCGAATGGAGGAGCAAAATGTGTAAAATGTGTTAAATGTAAACGTATTGTCCATGTCAGCGCTTTTAAAACAAGAACGCTGACCCAACCACATGTCTTGGAGAACTTGCCGATTCAGCATCAAAGTTCAACATTGATGTCATGCATGCAGGAACATCGTTTCATCCATGATTCTAATTATGATGTCAGAAAGGTCTCAAGACGATTACACACTAAATAATGATCCTCTGCAACTCTGCACCACAGTTGGAGCTTCAGTAGGCGGAGTTGGCTTTTTGATGAACATGCACGCTTCAAAAATGTCTGTTATCTGTCACCACAATAAGCCCAAGAATTATAACAGCAACTTTCTTTGGAAATCCAGCAACAAATTGCCATCTACAGTCCGACCAACTGCTCTAAAGAAGACGATATACTCTCCTTCTACGAAGACTTGTCAGACGCACTTAGCAACATTCCTCAACACAACATAGTCTTGATCTGCGGTGATTTTAATGCCAAACTAGGATCAGATGTCGCCAGGTTTTCCTTCCATGACCTCACCTACCGGAACAGGACACATATCTTTGTAACTTTGTAAATAACCTCTTTTAGGAAGCCCCAACGCAAGCTGTGGACTCTACCAAAGGCACAGATGACTTTTATCTTAGTAAGGAGGAAGTGGCGCAACTCCATCCGCAATGTAGAAACATATACAGCTCCTTCTCGACAGATGGATCTGACCATATAACTATTACAGCCAGAGTACGACTGAGTTTTTTGTGCTCCAAAGAGAAGTGCAATCTCCCTGAACTTCAAAACACTGAGCCAGGACAGCTAACTTACAGGAAAAATATGCCGTAGAAGTGCTCAATCGTTTCAGCCTATAAACTTCCTGCCCAGGAGAATTACAATTGCCTTTCAACAGCTTGTCTTGATGCAGTCAAAGATGTACTCCCCAAGAGGCAGAGGCGTAACTAGATTTTTCATATTGGGGTGGGGGGGGGGGGGGGTTAGAATTGAAAGTGAACCGACACGATTTTGGGGATGAAAAAAATGCGCGCGTGAACATTTTTGACTTCACATTTATTTGTGCTATGATTGAGGTATATTTCTGTTTTAAACAGTTTCTAACCAAAAATGTTCCATTTTTCCATCTGTGTACTTTTGACCATCATAATTCCATGATTCCTTTTGTGAAATGAACCAACAGTGCCAATCTCAACCGACAGACAGTCAATATTGGGGGAGGGGGGTCGCCCCACCCCCCTCTGGTTACGTCACTGCCAACAGGAACTTGAAGTCCATATCAGAGTGTCGATCTGTGCGAGCGGCAAGAAGTAGACTTCAAAATGCAATTGATCAGGGCGATGCTACTATTCAACCCTGCCACGAGCTCAAGGAAGCATATCTCTCAGAAGAAGAAACCTTTCTAAATGACAAGATGGTGAAGATCTTCCAAATTCAGTATGCATCCCAGTCCAACAAACACACAAAAGCATAGAGAGTCATCAATGAAATGGGAGGAAAGTAAGAAAACCAGCAATGTTAACAGGCTCACCAGTTGAGAGGATCATAACCTGGCTACACCATCTTTCAAAACCATGGAAAACCACCAACTATTCTATTTAGACACTGTCTTTGACATTACACCAGTAGTGGAAGGCACTCTCCAAATCCATGAATTCTTCTTAGACGAAGTTGAGAGTGCCAAGGGAGACCTCTCTCGATGCAATAAGTAATTGCATTAATGTTAAAAAGCACCCCTAAACAAGAATGGACAGTATTTTACATACCCTAAGCAAGTAATACTCAGTATTTTCAATTCCCTTAACAAGAAGTCAAAATAATTTGATACCCTAAACAAGTAAAGTAGTCAAATATGTTGATACTCTAAGCAAGCAATTTGTAAAGTTTAAACATTTTATGAAGTATGACAGTATAATGATACATTTCAAATCCTTTTTCCTTCCATAGGTATTATGAAACAAATGCTGAGTTGATCTAAATCAGATCACTTATGAGACGGATACAAATTGAGAAAAAAATCTTGCCCGTATATATCACGGCTATTTATAATCCTAACGGAGCAAATAATGACCCTAAATACATGAGACCATTTGATGAAAAGTATACTCTCTTTTCTTAATTTTGCTTGTTTTGATACTCTATTCTTGTTACATAAGTAACATGCACCGGCTTGAAAATATAATTACATAGCAGCACAAACAAGTGGGTTTTTTTAAACCGAAAATACATTCAAGATCGATTTATGAGTCCTGGAATGTCTTTCCTCATTGCAAGAGAGACAAAAAATAATGTGTAGAAGTTCAAAAAATATCACATAATATTGTTTCAAGATAGAAAAGTATACCACAAATTAGAACTTAGTATTATTTCAGAAATAATTTATTATTTGAGCATTGCAACATAATCCCAATCAATGTTAGATTTCTTCCAAGCAGTCATTTAGATGACTTACCGGTTTACAAATCTTGTCGTCTGTCGGGCGGGCGGCCTGGGCTCCAGAAAACACACTCCTCCAACTTGCTACCTGGTTGTGTACATGACGCTAGCCTATCTTAGATACGAAAAAGAAGAAAAAAGAAAAAAAAGAATTAACATTATAAATAACAATTGTTAACCCTTGACAAGATCCAGGCAATTTTTGTAACACAACTCATCAGGGAGGGGTTGTTCCAAACCCCTATACATTTTGTTATGAAACACCCTATATCATTGTGTTTGGTAGGACACCCCTGGTAGAAGACGGTAAATTCATTTTAATTGGCCAGGAACACCTCGAGTCATTATATTGATGTTAACTTCGGGATTATTAATATAATTTGAAATAGGCTAATTTATGCTTTTATAAGAGATACAACATCGTTTTGGTATATAATTTGTTTCCCGTAAGCCACCCGTGCTGTTTCCCGCCCGCGACCAAAAATGAGAATGCCAAATTTTTAATTATTTGATTTTTATTTAGGATATTATATGAAATTAATCATGTAATAATAACATAATTAAATACGGACCTCGATATTGGTTGCGATCACTTGTTTCAATATAAAGGAATAAAAGATAGACGTCTCGTCCCTTTTCCAAACATGAAACTGTTAACTCATAATCATTTTTTTAAATTTTATGGCAAAAAGAGATCTTGACATTTGGCGGTATAATAATCCAGGTAAATTTCAGTATACTGGGTGAGTAAAAAAAAAGGTGTACTCTGATTGAAAAATAAATAAAAAAATATTTCTGACCACAAAATTAAGGCAACAAATAATTTAATCAATTACGCTATTTATCTGCTATCATCGGCAAAAAGAATCACGGCTATAAATGTTAGCGTTTAGTAGATATGAATATTTCTGTAAAAGAACTGAATTTTGAAACCGAACAAATTTGTGATTTCACGCTCAATGAGCGCTTGCACATTGTGGAGTACCATCTCATGCAGTTATATTTTCTAGCTTACAAGAGTAAAATTGCCACATATACAAATAAAAGTTACTAATCGTAATACAGCTTTTAAAAATGTGTGATTTGTGTCTATTATGGTATGCATGTAGTGTTAAAATTGATTAAAATGTCTCAAATGTTTAAAATAAGATACCGTATTTGGCATAGCATTTTTTCTAAAAAAACCCTTTTTGAAGGACTCTGACTTGGACTCGGGCACTATGAGTGCAGTAAATATTGGCTGATTTTGTATGCGGTAATCAATTACTTTAAATTTTAATCATCCTATCTTCAATGGTTTAGTAGAAATGATGTCATAAATTATCATAAATACATATGAACACAATAAGCATATGTAATTGTAAAGTGATTCAATAACTTTAAAACCACCTTAAATTCGCGAAATTAAATCCCCTGATTTAGCGTGATTTAATAATCTAAGGCTGATGTGTGTACATATACAATGTAAACGGTCTTTTGGTGTTTTGTTGGTGTCAGTGTTTTCAGCTGATAGTATGATAGGGACTTTACCATCAAATTGAAATAACAATAAACAGGGCAATTGAAACCAATACACACTTCTTCCTCAAAGTTACGTGTGGGAACAATGCAATGATCAAGTCGTTCACCTTGCACAAGGACACAGAAGTACGAAATGAATCGCATGATTTATTTACACTCATTCCAAAAAAGTAAATACCCCATTTTTTGTTGAAATTAACTTTGGATATGATGGCTGTTCGTTGTACACTTTGTAGGTCATAATATGACACGAGAAAAATCAACTAATGCACGGAGTTGTTCTCATTCTCTGGATTTAACAATGCATATCTTGGAGATCACGTTAATCTTTATCAAACATTTGAACCCCTCCCAAAGGCCACCATAAAAAGCTGCTGGTACCGACGATCCATCAAAAGGTCTAGAAAAGGATAACTTTTTCGAGCTCTCTCATTAGCGCAATTAGTTAGGCATCATACTCCCACGTAGCTGGCGCGGGTGATCCCTGGCCCTGGCGAAGAGCGATCTTTCCTCCGAAATTTCACCCTGATAGCTTAAGTGGCAAAAACACGCCCAGGGAGTTAGGGCAGTGACAGTTACTTAACCGTCACTGGTTATGGGTTAATGCTTTCTTAGACAATATCAATATGCCTATGGCTGATATTTCTTACACATTGTATGCATGGTGGTCCGATTATCGCAAACGTTTTTATAACAAGGTCATGGTGGTAATGGTAGAATAATATGATTCTTATCGCTTTGAAACACTGCCAAATGGCTTCCTGTCAAAGTGAGCTGACACCACAACCAGTCGGATGAGGTTTGAATAACTTCCCGTTTAGAACAAAAACAATTCCTGTACGTATGAAGTTGATACCATAATCAGTCTGGAGATCTTCAAATGGCAATTTAATGCCCGGAATAATGATCGTTATCACACACATGACCCAAATATATAGTCGTTATATCTTCTCTTCTCAACTCTGGCCTAGAATTCTTTTTATTCATACACCTCATAGCTTAACATTTTCCATGCGGCAGTTGTCTGCAGACAAAGTTTCAAAGATTTCACAAAATGTTTCAAAAATGTCAGAATCATTCAATTTCAGCACCTAACTTGGAATCACCATGATAAATGCACTACAATTAGTATAAATATGCCTAGTATTGATTGGTTCAGTATTCCTTGAGAGAGACTTTGAAAGTTGGGAAAGGTTTCTGTAAAATCTATTTTGTATGGTAAAACTAATAGCCGTGTGGAAAGTGTTACATTTGGCCTGGCTAAGTTAGCAGGAGTATACTCAGGACTGCATCCAATGCTGGACGCTTGGGTTGGGTAGTCAGAAGATCTATTATTAGATCTAGCCTCAGTAGCAAAGCCTGACGCAGAGTGCCCCCTTCCCCCCGAAAGAAAAGAAAATTTGACCGGGAAAATCGGGAAGGCACAGGAAGGGAAAGAAAGGGAGAAGAGGAGACAAAAAGGGAAGGAAAGGGAAAGGAAACGGACAGAAAGGAAGACAGGCAAATAAGTTGGGGACGCAAATTCTCTAACCCCCCCCCCAACCGGGTTGAACCGATGTTCACTGGGAAAATACCCTTTGCCTCCCCCCCCCCCCCCCCCCCCCCCCGCCCCTGACAAGTGACCCTGGCTATGCCACTGTCTAGCCTGGAGTATAAACAAGTGCAACTGAGAACGCTATAAAAAAGAAACAAATGTGTGACATTTTGTATAAATTAAATCGGATTCAGATCATGTGTGTTGAATATCGAAGGCGAGGCCCTATCTATATATACAATGGCTGTAATGTATAAGGTTACATTTTCACAGTGCACAACATACGGCAGCTATCACAGATAGTGACTTTTCACATCACTTGGTATCTCAACAAAAAGACAATATCTGCAATAGCTGCTCCGAATTACATTTAGTTCATACCAATTACGCAGCATATAGATATCTGCAAATAGCTGCTCTAAATCACATTTAGTTTATACAAATTGCTCGGCATATAAAAAAAGATATCTGCAAATAGCTGCTCCAAATTACATTCAGTCTAGGCCCTATACCAATTGCGCAGCATATTAAAAAAAAAATCTGCAAATAGCTGCTCCAAATTACATTTAGCTTATACCAATTGCGCAGCATATTAAAAAATATATATCTGAATAGCTGCTCCAAATTACATTTAGTTTATTATATCAATTGTGCAGAGTATAAAAAAACTATATAATTATGACAACTGGCAGCTTTTTTTTTCTTCAAAATAATCCAGGTACTTACTAATCAGTTACCGACACAAGTTCACGCAACAGCTCAATATCATTGTATTTCATAAACCCTGGTAGTCTATAGTCGACGTCATAATGCTTTGGACAAATAAGCAATTGTATGCTGTCTGAATCTATATACAGGTATAGGCCTATGTAATTTTCTACATATTTCTTTTAGTTTTTAGTGGTCACATTTTGTCCAACACATTATGATGGTGACTATAAATAGTGGTTGAAATAGTTCAAACTATTGCATCTTCATTGCCTATTTACACTAAATTTCGCAGGATTATATGTCATTACATTTCTAAATAATAAACTAAAATATTTCCATATAGTTAATCAATTAATTAGAGAGTAAAATAATTATAGTTTGTAGCATATGTTAATGTACATAGTTTGAGTCGTGTATGGTCACCGCAGGCACACATACATGTACAACACACGGCAACGCTGCGTTTATATACGCACAACACAGACTCCGACAACTTTGTGTAGGGCACGATTTAACATCTAAACGCAATGACCAAGTCCTTTTCGACATTCAAATTTTGGTTTGGCGGAAGTTAAACAAGTCGGTGTAGAACAAACACTCAGGTTGAGTTGAAAGAGTCAAGTATTTTGAAAAGAGTCACACTTATAAAAGTCAAATCAAGGAAATGAGACTTGAGTCAAGTGTTGAATCCAAGTCACAAGTCAAGTCAAGCCATTTCTCTTTAGGACTCGTCAAGTCAAGATAAGTCATTAGCTGGGGTCATTCAACACTGTTGAACACACACACAGGGTTTTAGAAAGTATTGAATCCAAGTCACAAGTCAATTCAAACCATTTCTTTTAGGGACTAGTCAGTCAAGTCAAGGTAAGTCATTAACTGGGGTCATTTCAACACTGTTGAACACACACACAATAGAAAGTGTTGAATCCAAGTCACAAGTCAAGTCAAACCATTTCCTTTTAGTCATTGACTGGGGTCTTTTCAACACTATTGAACACACACACACACTTAACAACGTTTACTGTTACTCTATCTATCATTGCATATATACACATGTTTTTGCTTTAAGAAAATATTTTTTGGTCAAACTTGTTCAATATTCTTGAGCTAATCTGCCATATATATTTTCAGCTGCAATTTCCTCTATCTGCTCTAATAGCACATACACAGCCAATCCAGAATTCCACAAATTTCACTTATTGTACAGCTTCAGAGTGCTGTAAATTTGACATCGTAAATAACATCACCACTGTAATTATTACCCAACTTGGTGTGTGTGTGTGTTTAGTATGATTGTCTAAGTCTGGGTGAGTGAGAGGTGTCCTACTGTGAAAGTGGTGTGTATCTGGTGTGTAGGGTAGAGCACTGCCACATAAATCATCACTAAAATAGTCACTGTCGATGAGTGCTATTAATTCCTTATACATAAAGGGTTCAACAAAAGAAAGTATACCACTTTGTTTATGTCATTTTGAGTAACTTTCAATTTGTTTTTGTCCAAACAGGCTAGATAAGCATTTAGATGAATCTTTTAGGCATAATTTGATACCAAATGTGCCCCCTAACAACAAAGATAAACCATGATTAGCACCATTTAAAGGAAAATATCCCATTTTCAAAAGTCGCATTTCCAATACACAGCACGAGAAGAAAGGGCCAATTGTTAACACACATATGCCGTATTTATCCCGTATTGATCAGCGCGCATATCCCTCAATGCGCGGGCTAATTCAAATGTAAACTGATGCATGGGTGAAGGATTTGAATGTAAAGGAATGTTATGGATGGGTAGAACATGGACAGATTAACCAAATCTTCTCGTGCTTGTGTATTGGAAATGCGACTTTTGAAAATGGAATATTTTCCTTTTAATGGTGCTAATCATGGTTTATCTTTGTTGTTAGGGGGCAAATTTGGTATCAAATTATGCCTAAAAGATTCATCTAAATGCCTATCTAGCCCGTTTGGTCAACAATAAATTAAAAATTACTCAAAATGACATAAACAAAGTGGTATACTTTCTTTTGTTGAACCCTTTACAAACCACACTAAGGCCTAAAAAATGTTTGATTGGCGTAACCCGACCTACTCTATTTTTACCGCCGACCCTAAACATTTTTTTAAATTTTAAATTATTATTTTTATTTTTATTTATTTTTATTTTTAATGCTTCAAAATACAGTCCATTTTTAGTGAGACAAATTAACCTAAAGGTTGTAGCCCAAACTGTGTCATATAACAATATGGTTTCAATTGAACAGAGACGGAGGTACACATACATACTTTATGGTAGGTAGCCTAATTGGGCTAATTGGTAGGGGATTTAGTAACCCTCATCACTGGTAAATAGGAAGTTGCTAGTACTACACACAGGATGTAATCTACCAATTCTCTCTTATATTAAGAGTGCCCAATACCATTAAGGTTACCCTATATTATAATGGGTATCCCCATATCCTTGTGGTTGCTGCTTTAAGGTTGCCCACATTAAGGGTTCCTGTAATGTTAAATGGAATAGATCCAAATCAATAACCAATCGGCAAATATTTATGAATCTACAATATACATGTACCTCCAGAAATAAATTTGTATGTTTACAAAGATGTACCAGGAGCTATACCAGATGACGATGGTCACACAAAATATTTTTAACAGTTACCGCCCGGTTAACGATAAAAATAATTACAAAAATAGCATTTACAATGGAGTTGGGGTTAGCCAACTCCAACGGTTTTGGATTGGAAACAAATTCTTCTATTTATGATGAATTTTTCAAAATGATAAGATTAACATTCGCGATTACGTGTTATTCCAATACGAATTCAAAATTTAGGTTTCGCGTGGCCATCGTCGTCTGAACCAAATCAGACGATGATCACGCGACGACCCAATCTGGCAACGGGAGTGCACCATTTTGAAATATTTTAAACAGTCATCGCCCGGTTAACGATAAAAATAATTTAAAAAATAGCATTTACAATGGAGTTGGTTAGCCAACTCCAACGGTTTTGGATATGAAGGATGCTGGTGCCGCCACTGATCGTTATTTATCCATTTTACTCTTCCACAATGAAGAAAAACCGTACACGCTGAGACTACCCTAATTGTGTTCCCACAGTTACCAAAACCGGGACGATTTTAAGGTCAAAGGTCACATACCAAGGTCAAAGGTCATCTGAGGTCAAGATGAAAAATTGGCTGCACATGTAAAATACATTTAAACAGATGAAGTACAATTGCAACCAAACTACCCATATAAACGGACAACCTATTTGGGACCGTTTTTGTCCCTATTTTTATAGGGAGGGCAAGAAATAATCTCGGGGGAAAGAACAATTTGAAGGATAAGGTGCGCGCAACGTGCACAATTTCTGGCTTTTAATGTCAAAATTGCCTGAAATTAGCCTAATTTGGTATGAAATTATAGATATTTTAAGCTAATTTGGATGTAATTTTGACATGAAGTCATTTTTGATTGTTGGGGGAGCTTGATCCCCCTGGTTTTACCGGTCTGGCAAACTTCATTTCCCGGGCAGAAATCGACCAGAATTGCCCTGTGAAACTGCTTTATTTCTGCCCGGTAAACATACTTTTTTGGCTCAAATAGCCTGGTAAACGCAACGTATTGCCTTGAATTTTTTTTTGGGGGGGGGGGAGGGGTGTAAAGAGGCCTATAACACTAACAGTAAAACTGCCAAACGGGCCAAAACGCCAAACAATCTTCCCACCGAAAAATCATTCTTTTTTAAAAATCGTTTCAATGACTCTATTCCTACCTCACTATGGCAACTGGGGCTTGGCCAATGCGTGTCTGCGAGGCCAGTGGTCAACGTGAAAGTTCTAGATGCTTCTTACGTTTTCCTTCTTCCTTTTGTATATTTTTGTTTTTCCTTTTCGCCCCTATTTTTCTCCTTTTTCCCATCCCCTTTTCTTTGCCTTCCTTTATTTTGTCGCTCAATTTTTTGTCAGGCGGGCACTCTGCTCCCTCCCCCCCGACCCCCTCTGGCTACGCCACTGGGTGATACAATAATGAAGGACAGGGAGAGTATGTTTTACTGATACTATAACTACTCCAAAATGTCTTCACACAAATACACAATCAATTTACTCAGAAATAGTATACATTTCAAATACCATTTGTTTATTGTCATATCCAAACAAAGCATTACAAACTTTACAAAGAAACAATATGACCAAATGATTATACCACAAAGAGCAAAGTAGGAGAGACAGTTTTTGAAGTTTGTGAAAGCACAAAAACAATTTAACTTTTCCGATAGGGCGACGAAAAAAACCCATACTGTTCTAAAGGCAAACTGGCTTCTCAGAAGGTTGGTCGGTCGGGCATTGTTGTTTTTCCACAAATTGTTGTGATTTTTTTAAAAATATTAAATTATAAATATTTTAAAACAATTTTTTAAGATTTACAACAACAAAAAATCTATACAAAAATCATTTAAATAAAATGGGTCAGTCGGTCCCGGCAAACAGTTTTTCTTCCTGAGGCCTATGCAGCAACAGTATGTTTTATTTGCAAATTGTCCAATGCAGCTGGGAGAGCCAAGGGTGATTTTAGGTCTGTGAAAGGAGCTGTTTGGCACCTAAGAGCCATTTATAAGTTCAAATAACATTGGCATGGGTATACACCACTAAGGGTACACAGGACACACCACCATATTATGTGACCAGTCCCGTCAAAAATGACATGTTGTCGGCAAACACAGGTTTGAAATAGAAGCCAACAAAGTTGGGGAACTATAAAGATAATAATAGTAATAAAAAAAGTCCTTATACCTTGTATATTCCAATGTCTGATTTCCTTCAACAAGGTATCATTTTAAAGCTTGTGCTCTTTCAGCTGATATGTGTAATTCAATTGGAGTCTTGTCTCCAACATGTCCATTTTGATGTGACGGGTCACATATCGTCAGCCTGCTTCGATAATTGCCTAACTCATTTTTTCTAGTTCTTAGAAAACAACAAAAGTATGAAACCTGCTACCTGTGTACCTGTTACTCATTTTGCATTATTGAATGGATGGCTATTCATTATGTGGAATGTTGATTGTATTGTTGATGCCTCAATTGGCGTGCATGGATGCACTAATCCAAGTCATATAGAAACAGATGAACACAGCCATACAATAATTTGATTAATTCCATGGATTTGTCAATGCAAATTCAATAATGCAAAATGAGTAACATGTTGGAGTGGTCTGGTGGCCCTTTTGCAACAAAACTCTTCATTTATCAACACTTTTGATTGGTCAATGACTTAGGTATTATAACAGCATTTGCATAATGTAATGAAGTCATGATTTATGCAAAAAACTCAATTTTGCTGAAAAGTGAGTTAGGCAATTATCGAAGCAGGCTGACGATATGCTAAAAGGTAGGTGTTTCGATTGTTGGCCCGGTTTTCAAATTGATGTTTTCTATTCTACATGAAGGGTCTTCCTTAAAATATTAATATTCCAAAGTTTAAGTTGCATAACTCCAGTGGTTCTTATTTTAGAAGTACAAGGTGACATACAATTTGCCCATTGAGTAGCACACAAACTTACCGCGTGGTTAACCACATTTTGGCGGTAACTAATTGCATTTTGGCCGGGATTTTGGCCTTTAACACCTAAATGGAACATATCATGCGCCTAAGGTTTTACAGAAATAATGAGAAAAATATGCTGATGTGACAAAATAAAAATCCAAAAGTGATCAGAACATTTACTTTAACACAAAGTAGCAACATTGGCCTACCAGTGATTTTGTGTTCAACAACTCCCCCATACCTTAAGAACAGTAGCGAAGCGTTGTCGATTTGAGTTAAGGTTGGTGTCAACCCTGTTTGGCGCCAAATTATCAAGCACTGTAACTTTTAAATTATAAATGTGATGTACATAAAAGTATACATTTTTTGTAATGAAATGAGTCAGAGAATACATTTTTGGTATCAAATTTTACTAAAATTAGTGTTTTTTACATTTTTGCCCAAAAATCACCTTTTTGGCGTCACAAATTTTCAGACAACCTAACAATATCAGTTTTTGATTAAAAATTCCAAAATTTCACCAAAATCATCTGAAGTAAATTATCTAGGAGCGAATTTTTTTTTTTGGCTTAAAATTTGTTTGTTTTGAAAATATTGACCAAAAAGTGCCAAAAATGAGATTTTTGAGATAAAAAACATTTTTTTGGCCTGCATCAAAATATGTTCTTATTTGCATTGTCTATTTATGAAATGGCGTTCAAATCCCTAGTCGTTGTTGAACGGGATTGAAACATGTTTCAGCGTTGTGCATCACCAATCGACAACTTGCATTCTACGCATGCTGCGTGTTTATAAACCACACAGACGCGCGAACACCGTTGTCGATTTGTGATGCACAACGCTGAAACATGATTTAATCCCTTATTAAACAGTTAGGTTGCACTGCATCAGGAGGTATGAGTTTATGACATCATTTTCGTGGATGTCGCACATTTTTCTATAAAACTTTCATTATGTTGATCACCAATATTATATATTCAAAATATATATATTTTTGGTGACTAAAACTAACTTTTAAGGTACTTTTATCACGTTTTAGAGAAATGTTATTTCTATCGTCTGTTCCCAGTAGTTTTTTTTCTAGTCCACACAAACAGATTGATCCACGTCTGGAAACCGCTCAAAGAATTCCTACAAAAGAAAAAAAATGGACAAAAATGGTGACAATATTATCCAAGGAATGCATTACGATAGTTCTTCTAATTTAGTCTAGTCTTTGAACTAATATACAAGCTTAGAAAAGTGTTCAATAATAATAATAATAAACCATACTTTTAAGCGCCTTACGTAAACACCTCAAGGTGCTGTACATATATTAAAATGATGAAATTTACGGTACATATAAACCTATAAAAACAGTTAAAATACCAATAATGAGAACAGCAATAAATATTAAAATGAAAGCAAGTGAAACAAGATAAAAGCCTGCAGAATTTAATACAACACAAGCAAATTACAGTATTTCAGAAGAGTGAATCATGATAAACACGGACACGTTTCTGTATGTCAAAACAATTACCACATTTTCTGGGAGTGCCCTTTTTATGGCCATGTAATTCCATTACCCTCACAAAAACCTCCTCCTGCTTGGGCGCTAGGCACAGTGTGAACAATACATTTTTTGTTATCCAACAGGGCTGAGATATGGTAAACAATAACAAATTCTTTGCATGCTTTACATTTACATGCCATGGTTGAGAGAGGACTGCGTTTATTTGTCATTCCAGAGCTGACTAATCAACATGAGGGTTCTAGACTTAAAATTTGTTGTGTGGACAAAACATGGGGATTGACTTATTAGGAATTGCAGTTCACATGCAAGTCGATCTTTGAGAATTCTATGACCGTCTGCACATCACTAATGTGACACTCGGGTCCTTCGTTGTGATGAGCAGTATTCATTAACGTAGTGCACAATAGTTACTTATGGTTACTGGTTCAAGCCTGGCCTATACATCTGATCAGAATTATGATACTGCCATAGACTTTGTGTTACGATCAATGTGATCAGTGGTTCGTAACAAAGTTAACATGACCTGGCCGCAGTTATATTGTAACATGCACTACTTCAGCAAATAGGTTTTAGAACCTATAAGTCAAGCTTTAAATTTGATATGTCTTGAGTCTTAGTTCAATGGTCTCAGGTGTTAGTTTAATAGGTCTTATATCTTAGTATTATGTCTCAATTCTTGGTGTGTATTTTATCCTATGTCTAAAGTTTAAATCAGTACCTAATTGGCAAGAAATATTCTGTTTTTATCACTCCGTGCGCAGATGTAATCCAAGCACACGTGCGTAATTATGGCCACGCGCACACGGTTTTGGCCGCACGCACGCATCACACATATGATGCACAGTGCGCTTGTTGCCTTCAGCGCTCCCACATCCTTCTGAATTCATTCTCTGCTGTAAGGAGGTTTTGCCAATTTGGATCTGATCAAACTATAGACACCCACCTTATACAGGACATTGAGTTGCTGTATGCCAGTAGTACAACACATCTCTCTCACAGAATGCATGCTAAGCTGAGGCGACCCAATATCAACAGTGCGCAGGCCTAGTTTAGACGACAGAATCGGTCCTATGGTAGAGCCGCAGGCGCTGTCATTACGCACCACGACGTCCTGTTAGGAGTTAAATCAGAGAGGAGATATATGTTTAGTCAGTGGTGCACGCAACATTTCCCTCGTGGGGAGCAGGCTCACGATTCCCCAAAACGACTTCACATAATTTTGCCCGTTTATCTGTCCCTGAAAGCATGCACACGTAAAGCATGTGGACATTTGTAAATATTAATACAGATCTAGCCATAATTGATGTACATTTGGTTTTAAATAGGCTTCTTAATTGATATTCCTGAACATATGCATGCACAGTGAGCTAAAATTGGCCAATTGTTATACCAATTTAGTTTTGATTCCCCCGATTGACGCCGATTGGATAGAAATTAAGTAAAACCCATTAAACTCCCATGAATGGGTGCAATAGTCAAAGGTGGGGAAAGGGGACCTCCCCCTTTCAACAAGCCACTGTCATCAGTGGTGCACGGTGCATTGTGGTATTGCTGTTCTTACGAGGCAAATCCTAGTTTGTTCAGTACAAAATAGTGAGGTTTGTGTCCATCCTCTGACGGGGCTAGTGGCAAAGTGTTAGTCGACTTCCCCGAAAACAACTTTTAAAAGGACAGAAAATAATGTGTAAACGTGGCTCTTTTTAACCCCTGACCAAGTAAATCTATTCTCTGACTGGGCTGATCTACCCAAACCCTGAATCACCTCTCTGTTAAATCACCCCCTCCCCCCACCCCCTCCCCCCACCCCCACTCCCTCCCCCCACCCCCTACTCCCTCCACCTGCGTGTGAACATAAACACCGATTAATGTTGCTTTTTTCAATAAACAAGGCTAGACAGTTTGGGAATGTGCTAAGAAGCGTATCAGAATCTGACCATTAGGGATTTCTCTTTGAACTATACGTTGTATTCATGCTTCGAGTAGCTTAGGTTGATCATGTTCATCTTGGTAAATAATGGCCTTAAATGAAAATGAAATTATGAAAACAGCAAATATAGCTTAACAAAATGTGGGTATTCAATCACAGAATCACATCAGGGATTCTACAATTTTGGGATAAGATACTCTTCTACCGCGCATACAAAAATGACTAATAATCACGAATGAAACAACAGACCTGTCATGTTTATATGCGCAGTATACATGGTCGAGGAGTCTCTTATCCCGAGATTATAGAATCCCTGGTATCCTTCTTACCTGTAGTGTAACATTAGCTTTCTCAGCAATCAGCCTAAGTATAGTAGCAGTGACTGCTGTGGTAGCATACCGCTGATTAGCATTAAACTTTAACACTGGTCCCTGTGAAGATAATGAAGATTGTCAACATTTCAGTTTTATATCATTGAACTATCAACAGAATTTGTAGTGGAACAAAAGGCCATGGGGAAGAGATTTACTATGGGGTCAGTAAAAACTTTAGTCCTCCATAGTTTAGTCAGTTCCAAAATGGCAAGAAATAATTATGTGATGCAGTACATCAAAAGGGAGTCTTTGAGGCTGTGCGTTTTTAAAGATATAGATGAAAACGGAAATAATAATAAAATAATAAGAATTTAGGAATCGTTTTCACTCGTAAAATCTGAATGCCTTAAGGGAGCACACCACTAAGTCGGGTTTGCGCGGCACTTCCGGCAAAACTTGAGTACGATAATAGTTCCTTTTGACCAAATGAATGTGCAAAATTGGCATCAATTTGAGAGGTAATGATATCAAATTTGTGTTTTATGGATTTTATGGATTATATATTTAATGTTTAGAACAGAAAATTCAATGAATTTAGCTGAAATATAAATAACGGGCCGATTTACACACATGGTGCATGAACGGGAAATAACCGAATATTGACTCGCGTAATCATACCATTTATTTTCGCCGACTTCTAGCAAAAAATCTTGACGATGATTTGTAGTTCATATTAAGATATGTTAAAGATCACGGATGGTTCTAAAACATATCAAAATTTCATTGATCTAGTCACTAGCACTCTGGATTTACAGCGTTTTGAATATGGAGTACTCGCCGTGTAAAGTCTATGGCACGCGACGTGTTGTGCTCCCTTAATCAATTTTGTGTCATTTTAAGGCTTAGAAAATGCTCTGAGAGCACACATAAAAAACTTAAAATTGACTTCACCTGCGAAGTCCCCCCATTTAGATGTGGTGCATCACACATGCGGTTTATAACTCTCTCCCAGGGGTCGCATTCTGACGCGTCTGCACGTCCTAGACCTCTCACTTTAGATGTGGTGCATCACAAATGCGGTTTATAACTCTCTCCCAGGGGTCGCATTCTGACGCGTCCTAGACCTCTCACTTTAGATGTGGTGCATCACAAATGCGGTTTATAACTCTCTCCCAGGGGTCGCATTCTGACGCGTCTGCGCGTCCTAGACCTCTCACTTTAGATGTGGTGCATCACAAATGCGGTTTATAACTCTCTCCCAGGGGTCGCATTCTGACGCGTCCTAGACCTCTCACTTTCTTGTAGTGATGCGTCAGGTTTCAAATTGGAAAGACTTGCGGGTCCCGATCAAAACTGAAGGGACCCCTTAAATTTGACGATGTATGGAAATGGAAACCTTAAGAAATTCTGTAAATTACATATCCATCCTTTGCTCACAATATAAATTCATTAAAGCTGTCCGTAAAACAGTTTGATTTTCAAATACCCAAACTTCAGGACCCCTCAATTTCTGTGGGGACCCCTTAAATTTGTTTTTTGAAGTCCTACGGGGTCCTGAAAATTTCCATGGGACCTCTCACATTTTTGATCCAGTGCTATCCCTGCTCTCTCTGTTGCAAAAGTAATCCAAGGTACGCTCATCATTTTGGCATACGCATACGTCAAGAATATGATGCAGTGCGCCTGGTGGCGTAATACAAGCCTCATGTGCGCCCGTGTCCTTCTGTATTAATTCGCTGGTGTAAAAGCGCGCCAATCATTGAACTGACCAGACTATAGAGAACTTATCACAGATACCCTCAAATTGTCATAGTCCCCGGCCTCATGCTAATGATAAAACTCTTTCGTAACCAATCAGATAAAATAGTTTTGATGCAATGTTATGAATAAAAACATATTTCTAACACATGCACATCCTATAGCCAACGGAAGCTCGAGCCAACGGCAGATATCATACTCCTGTCTCTGTTGACAAGAAACCATGAACATCTTAAAGTTTTCCACGCGGCAGGCAGCTGCAGACGACATTCCAAAATGTCACAAAATGTTTCAAAAATATTAAAATTACTGTATTTCATTACCATATTTGGAATCACCATGAGAAATGCATTGAAATAAGTACAAACATGCCTAGTGTTTGGTCAGTAATCTTTGAGATAGACTTTTAAAATTATGAAAGGTTTCTGAAAAATCTGTTTTGTGTATGGTTAAAATAATAGCCGCGTGGAAAGCGTTAAAGCAGTCTACAGGGTGAGTTGGAAAGAACTGGCACTTTTTTCACAAAGGCGTCACAAAAAATGTAGGCACGCATATCCAGAACAAATGGTAGCGCTATAAAGACCTACGATTTGGCTTTCATTCAAATAGGAATTATCAAGATCGACCATTGCGTTATCATGTTACACTAATTTTAGTAAAGCTTCAAATTTTTAGCCAATCCACGGGTTGGTCGAATTACCAAGTCATTCCTCAGTGTATTCTAATGAGGTTCGCTTTCTGAATCAGCTAACAGATACCTCTTTTCAATTTTATTTCTTGAATTCAGGCTTTTTGTTACTCATAATTCCAGTTCTATTTATTATTTGTGGTCTCTTTAGCACTATCATTGGTTTTGAATATGCAGGTCTGAAATTCCATCAGCCCTTTCTCTGAAAAGTTCCCAGTCTTTTCTGACTCACCCTGTATAAATTGAACTATCTAAAAGGTCTCTGATAGGTGAATGTGATAATTATGCTAGGGACTGATATTTTATTCCATGAGAATGATTTAACCGATATTCATACACGCTTAGTAGTATCGGTTTGCCGATTTTCACTGCAGGTGTTAGCAAACTTGTTAACATGTTTGTAGTTGTTATTACATAGATCAAAACTATGCTCAAAATTGTGACTTTTGATTTGTATAGTGTCGTGTACGAATTAGGTCAATACATGAATTATTATTGACCTATAATTAAAAAAAGAATTCACTTACCAAATGTAGCGCTACTTTGTGGTTGTCTTCATGTTTGTCACTGAAATAGAAAATCCAGATACAGAGTGAATCAAAATATTCAACACCTTTTTCATAATTGTGTACAGCCACAGCAAAAAGGATGCAGTTGACTCGCAAAGAAAAAGTTTCTAACCACTGATCTAACTGGCATTTACAAGCACACAAACCAGATGGTAGTGATATAATAGAGAAATCATGGATTCTAAG
This sequence comes from Ophiura sarsii, assembly GCA_035610835.1. NCBI lineage: Eukaryota > Metazoa > Echinodermata > Ophiuroidea > Amphilepidida > Ophiuridae > Ophiura > Ophiura sarsii. The sequence goes on from CM069456.1 coordinate 66,254,756, forward strand.
TAAAGTGTTTAACAAAAGAAAGTTGTACACTTTGTTTAGGTCCTTTAGAGTAACTTCCGATTATTTTTGGACCAAACAGACTAGATAGACATTTGGATGAATCTTTCCGGCACAATCTGATACCAAATTTGCCACCTAACAACAAAGATAAACCATGATTAGAACCATTTAAAGAAAATTGGTCACAAAAGTCACATTTTCAATGCACCATGCCACGAGAAAATGCTGTGCGTAGCACTTGAATGCGTTGGGTCGTGCCTGAGCGAGCTGGCTATTTGATTATGAACAGGCAACATGTGGTCTTTTCTTCCTTCGTAGTGTATTGAAAATGTGACTTTTGAAAAGTGACTAATTTTCTTCCAAATATCTATCTAGTCTGTTTGGTTAAAAGATAATCAAAAGTTACTCTAAAGGACCTAAACAAAGTGTATGACTTTCTTTTGTTGAGCACTTTATATGATAAACATGTCAAAACAAGGTATATGAGATAAATCTATTAGGCAGCAACAACAAATTGTTGTGTTGCCCTCACCGACCGACCCTAAAAACTCAAAAATTAGGGTAACATTTTTTTTTTTTAAGATTTAAATTTTACCCAATTTGTCAAAATATTACTATTTTCTGCTTGAAATGAATACATTTTAAACTATTATCACACCAGCAACATTAGTCAAATTGACATTTACCAATTTGTTTTTTTTCATGAACTACGGTCTGTCAGTAATATTTGTCAGCAAAATGAAAGAAAAATAAAGAAAAAAGGAAAATCGACCAACCCACCAGACTTTAAGATTTTTGGCACTTGAGGGCAACACAATTTTTTTTTTTTTGCCTTACTCACAACCCTAAACTTATAAATACATTAAAAACAACATTCCGAGGTGAGAAGTGATAAAATCCAAACCCATTGTATCGAAGAGTGGATGAATGATACACAAGGGAGCTTCAACTAAACTGCTCACAAAAAGTATCGAAACGCTTAGAAATGATCCAATATATAACGGCTCGAAAGGGTATGCATTAATCGAAGCAAATAACCAAGTGCATAATTTTGTTCTGCATATTTTGACACCTCGATCGATGAGATACGATGTTGCGGAGCAGAGTTATTGTCATTTCAATGGTCGTGGGTCCAGTTTCAAAAGTGACAATCATCCTATAGAAAGAGGTTTGCATTACTGTTTAGAATGATCAGATTCGTGCTTTTCAATAGGGATGAGTGTCACTTTTGAAACTGGACCCACGATCATTGAAATGACAATAACTCCGCTCCGCAACATCGTATCTCAACGATCGAGGTATCAAAATATGCAGAACAAAATTATGCACTTGGTTTTTTGCTTCGATTAATGCATACCCTTTCGAGCCGTAATATATTGGATCATTTCTAAGTGTTTCGATACTTTTTGTGAGCAGTTTAGTATAGGCAATGCAACTACCACACGTTTTAGAACACAAGAAACAAATAAAAATAGCAATTCTGCATGGTCCCCATTTTACTATGGACTTAATCAGGAAAAATCTACATTTCCTTTGTGTATTTCTCTTTTTCCATCCTTCACTTAATTTCCCTGTCTTTCCCCTCTCCCAATTCGAGACGAACATTTTCAACCCTAAAATGTTATATACATGAAAACAACATATGTAGATCTTCAGATGATGTGTATATGTATTGTTTACAGGGCTAGAACTTCAGGGGAGTTGTGAAGTGGTTTACTCCAAACCAGCGTGAAAAACAAGCTTTTGCAAACCGATAGTTCCAGTCAATTTCGTTCGAGATTGCCAATGTCAGTCTCAACTGACAGTGACAATCTCAACCGACAGGATACAGTTTCAACTGACAGGATTCCAATATTGGGGTGGGGGGAGGGGAAATTACCACCCCTGACCCCCCTCTGGCTATGGGCGGGTGCTATTTCCAGGCCTATTTGCTTAACAACAAATAGGACCAAGTTGAACTTACGAGTAGTTTGGATGTACAGCATGGGCCTGGTCAGCACTGACCAAGTATGACTTGCTGACCGCTTCCTCGAACGCCACAGGATTCGAACCAGCGCATATGCGGCGCATTATCCATTCAGTTATGGATGATCCAGCCCCTTGAGCACTTGCTGATCCAACCTACATCGTAATAGAGAAATGGGTGAAAACACCTTAAGTACTCAACATTTTCTTGGATAAATTAACATAATATCATGTCTGTATACAGGAAACATGATGAAAAATAAAACAATAAGGCCAACAAAAAAAAGAGGTTTGTCTCAGATGACATGAGAGACTGAAAATCTAATGCGGTCTGCGGATTTTTTCTTCTTTTTTTCCCCTTCAATTTAGACCTGATCGTCATTTGTTTGGTCAAAAAGTTGGATTTTGCAAGATTTTTTTGGAGAAAATTGAAGAAGAAAAAAAAAATGGAAAAAAAATGGAAAAAAAGAAAAAAGAAAGAAAAAAACCCCTAAAAAAACCTAAAAAAAAAAGCTAACGCGGGCGGTTTCGGGAATGCACGCGGGTCATCTGAGAAGAACTTTTTTTGTTGTTGGCCTAATTGTGTGCATGCATTTTAAATTCAACCAACCTCTTCATTGTCATCTCCGGTGGTAAGGTTTAGGGGATTCTAGCACATAATAGACTCATTGAGTCATCCTGTGCACTCTGGGTACCATAATCTACTAACCTCTTCATTGTCAAATAGAAGTATCATTCGGATGTTCAGGTTGTTGTTCAGTCCGTCAGTATTCTCATCTCCGGTGGTAAGGTTTAGGGTATTCTAGTACATAATAGACTCATTGAGTCGGCCTGTGCATTCTGGGTACCATAATCTACTAACCTCTTCATTGTCAAATAGAAGTATCATTCGAATGTTTGGGTCGTTGTTCAGTCCGTCAGTATTCTTGCAGGATTCAACTAGACCCTGTTAGTTCAATATAAAACAGAGACTCAAAATTAATGATAAGACACAAGAACTATTGTTTATTTGGGGTGAGATGATCTAAACCAAATATTTCATCTAACACAGTAGGAGGTGGGTAAAGGGTGCAAGGGCTGTGCTACTTCAGCTGTTTGAAAATTTGTTCTGAAAAGCAATATCTTGCATATTTTGTCTTTATTTTAACAAATATGCCTATAGACAATACATTTTTTTGTCACTTTCCCAACTAATTTCATCAAAAAACATAACATCAAACAAGATCATGAGGTCAAGAAGAATTTCATTATGCCATGCAGTATGGGCTACTTATATCTCATCTATATTACATCAATCTGCTGTGTAAGAAGAACAATTTATTGGTAGATTACCAGTGCAGTTATCTTCAGAGCCTTAATTTCAGCCTTTTTAAGGTGAGCACTCCCGATGTAATTCTCTTGGAAGATGACTATTAGGGGAAAATCACTGTGTTACAGAATAAAGCTTTTCTTTATCATCTTCATTTGTGTACTAGTCTATGCTCTAAGGTCTCTGGGATTCGGACCAGACATTGCCTGGTCAAACCGCTTTTGTGAGCGCTCGACCGTCACACTTCCCTCGTGGCATATCGTTGGGGGTGGTATCAACTTCAACTCGTTGGAGGTGGTTTTTACAGGTACACTGATACCACAAGACCGCTGTTATGATTAGAGAAAATGTCGAAGTACAATTTCTACTGTGTATCAAGGCAAAGACTAACATTGAGGGGTAAAAAACATATGATGAGCTGTGTCATAGGATGACCATAGGATGACCTAGGTCAAAAATGATGACCCCCTGAACACTACCTGTCTATCTAACAGTGTGCATGATTGGTTTCTTACAAGACATAATCATTTGAATAAAAGACTGTTTCTAAAATATTTCAATCCAATCTTTATCAGGGATACAATTATTCTAACAATGTCTCTGATTGGTGCACCATGTGATGTTATCCAACATTCTGACCAATCGGCAGGTAGTTCCCAAGAATTTGAGAATTTGGCCACCCTCTGACTTAGCCCAAGGGATAACCATATCCCAAAAAAGTTTTCTTGAGCATGCTTCATTTTCATCACATGACCACCGATTTCTGTCACCAGTGTCCACTGGTTCCCATTGACATTACATTGCAATGAAAGGCTTTAAGAAAATCCTACTGCAAGTAACACAATTGATGTGACTTCAATTCAGTCCTCTCTTGTTTTTCTTAAAGACCCTTTATTTTTTGAATAACGCATTTTAGTTGAGATTCAACTTCTTTTTATATCTGTGGCCAAGATGCCTATCTGTACCATCTATTATGAAGGCGGAAGTCAGACAATCTCCAGCATGTATAGCACTGTTTGTTTGGGGGTGAAATTCCTGTTGGCAAGGTAGTGGACTCAGCCCTTTTATGGCAAAAGAATGTATCTTATATGTAGTTTTCTAACAGTATACTTCCTTTTAACATGATCAAAGTTAGCTTTTTTCTCCGTAAATCAAGTAGCGGTAAAAGGCAGTATATTACTTTTATTGTCTTTACAAGTTGCAACCTTTTCCTAAGTGAGGGTTATTGAACCAAGTCAACACAATCCATGTTAAAAGGAAGTATATCATTAGGAAAGTACATATAAGATACATGCTTTTGCCATAAAAGGGCTGTGGTGCTAAGCATGCTGGACTACACAATAAATATTTTTTGACAATACTGTAAAAGCTGAAATTTTCGCGGTGGTTTTATTTTCACGCTTTTCGCGCAAAATATTTTTCCGCAAAAATTATAACACGCAAAAATATTGTTTTCAACATTCACGCAATGCATTGAGAAGGTCCCCCGCGAAAAAAACAATTCGCGAAATGTCTATGATATCACAATGCGCGAAAATATCTTTACGCGAAAATATTGGCTTTTACAATATCCCATTTCAATATCACCCAAAAATATAGTATGTCTTACCTCAAGTGAACAGAAACAGTTGACTTGGTTGTCAAGCCGTGGTGCAAAAATGAATTCATCAAAAGCCCCACCGATCACCTGCATAACGATAATAAAATAGCACATAAATATATTATAGTATAATCATCGGTTGAACCTCCATAGAATCTCTCAAGGTTAGGCAAACAAAATGTGATTGTATTGCCCTCAAGTGCCAAACATTTTGAGGTCGGGTTGGTCAATTTTTCATTTTGTTTTTGCTATTACTGGCAGACCATGGCTGTCGTGAATCATGTCAAGACCAAATTTGTAATTGTCAATTTTGTTTTTGTCAATTTTGTCCCTGATGGCAACACAACAATTTTATTTTGCCTTAAGGAATACAAAATGTGGTACTTAACCCTCATCCCAAAGATACTACAAGTACCCTCTATTGGAAGCCCTCCACCCCCTCCCCCCCACTCCGGCCGCTCATAGCGCAATCACAGTTGCCTATATATTGGTGATGGTAAACTTATTTAGAGGAGCATAAAATATTAACTATATTGGCTTGAACTGTCACACCTGTGACCCAGGTTCGATTCCAGATCTCTGCGGGCCCCCCATTTTTACCAAAACCAGGTTTTGTTAGCGTTCTTGAAAACAATTAGTTCATGTTTGAGTTGACTTGCCCTTTCCGACCGACCCGAATTTTAGGAAATCTAGGGTACATAACAATAAAGAAAGATAAAAACATGTTTTTGAGTAGTATCTGCTTGTTTAAAAATTTAAAAATTTTAAAAAAAACACCAACAAATCTTTAAAACATGTTTTTGTGTAGTATCTGTTAAATTTTGTAAAATAAAATCTGACCGTCCGACCAAGACTCTGGCCCTCAAAGGGCAAGTCAACTCTTTTTTTTGTTGGCCTTATTGGGACAGACAAATCCATTGACATGAGGGGCAACAGATACACCCTAGCGTGTCACCTAAAAAGCGAGTATACTATTTATGAACAATCAAAATAAACTATCAGATTCAATTCATATTGTCACAATGTGAAGAAATTGGAAGAAAACTGAAATTTAAATGATCGTAAGATTGGCCTTTCTTTGTTTACATTTTTAGACATTGTTTTGCGCTCTTTTGTTTTTCGCGTGTATGTCGCGGATATTAAGCGGCGCGTCTAGTATAACGCACGGGAAGTTTCAGCGCGCGACGCAATGATCGAACAGCTGTCGCAGCATTTGAAAAGCGCGGAACTCCGCTTAAATTCCCGCCAAATAACCATGCAACTTTTCCTGGCTCAAACTTACCAAAACAACAATTTAAAATCACCCAAAAGAACGGGAAATAATCGCTTCCGATTAGTAACTTATGATGGTAATGATAGAATACATATAAAAGTATAAAATAATAGAGAAATATGAAATTCAATTTTTGAAACAAGTGCCGGGTTGACACTGCCAAATATAGACTTAATATCTAAACAGGTGTTTTGTTGTAAAAACAATCATCATTATTAATAATTCCCAGAATGCTTGTTCTTACCCCAGGCTGTGTGTCTGCTAAACACAGCTCAAAGTCCATGATCTGCTCTGCTTTGATATTAAGCTGGTCACATATCAGTTGGATCAGGGCTGGCTGATGCTTGTCACTCTAAACGAATAAAAACACCATCACAGAATGGAATTTAAAGAACATCCAGAGAAAAAAACTGCAATAGTGGAAAGAAGCCATCTTGTTTTCAAAACCAAGTTGAAGTCTTAAACTTTTTAAACGTTGAAAGAATGATATGTTTGTTCCTAACTTTATGTGAAAAAATGAAGTCAATCACATTTTTCGTTTGTCTTTGGTGAACCTTTTTGCTGCACAACCCAATTTACTTGTTTGTCCACGAGCATAGTGATTTCAATTGAAATTGCACACATTTCATGTTCACATTTGAATATCCCGCCAACAAAAATTTTGAATAATTTCATTTTTACTCAAATTTAGTACATTATAAGCAATTCGTAGCATGAGTTATGTAAATTGATTATTTTATCTCCCATGTAAACAGGAAAGGATGCATTAAATTCCAATTACGTCACAAATTTACTCGAAATTTTCAAATTCTAATGAGAGACGCATTTTGAAATCATATGCATGTTTTTGAGTGTCTTGTGGACAAGCGTGTGAAATGGGTGCATGGGTTAAAAGGTTCACCAAAGGCAAACAAAAACGTGATTGACCTCTCTTTTTCACACGAAATTACTAACAAATATGTTATTCTTATAACGTTTAAAAAATGTCAAACATCAACTTGGTTTTAAAAACAAGATGGCTTCTTTCCACTATTGCAGTATTTTTGACTCACCTATAGTGATTTTGCAGCATTTTTTCTGGATTTGGTATAAAGAGTTACTCTATAGAATACTGTAAATAACGGAAACTCTCTGATATTTTCATTCAAGGATTTGTACATAGGGAAAAACACCTAAATTTGACCCCCCCCCCTCCTAAAAACAAGGCGGTTCTCGAACGGCGCGTCTCGCCTGTTCATCAAAAGTGACTTGAAAGAAATGATGATGAAACATATGATACTATGTAGCACACCACCCCCTTCCCTCCACCAAATCCCATCAAGATAGGCCTTACTGATCTATTTGACCCCCGATGACCCCGACAAATTAATCAACAAAAAGAACACACCATCCCTCTTCCGTCCACCAAATCCCATCAAGATAGGCCTTACTGATCTATTTGACCCCCGATGACCCCGAAAAAATAATCAACAAAAAGAACACCCCATCCCTCTTCCGTCCACCAAATCCCATCAAGATAGGCCTTACTGATCTATTTGACCCCATATTTGACCCCCGATGACCCCGAAAAATTAATCAACAAAAAGAACACACCATCCCTCTTCCGTCCACCAAATCCCATCAAGATAGGCCTTACTGATCTATTCGACCCCATATTTGACCCCCGATGACCCCGAAAAATTAATCAACAAAAAGAACACACCACCCCCCTTCCCTCCACCAAATCCCATCAAGATAGGCCTTACTGATCTATTTGACCCCATATTTGACCCCCAATGACCCCGAAAAATTAATCAACAAAAAGAACACACCACCCCCCTTCCCTCCACCAAATCCCATCAAGATAGGCCTTACTGATCTATTTGACCCCATATTTGACCCCCAATGACCCCGAAAAATTAATCAACAAAAAGAACACACCATCCCTCTTCCGTCCACCAAATCCCATCAAGATAGGCCTTACTGATCTATTTGACCCCATATTTGACCCCTGATGACCCCGACAAATTAAGAACAAAAAGAAAACACCATCCCCCTTCCCTCCACCAAATCCAATCAAGATAGGCCTTATGGATCTTATTTGACCCCGATGACCTTGAATGACCTCTGATGACCTTGAAAATTTATTCAGCAAAAAGAACACACCACTCCCCTTCCCTCCACCAAATCTCATCAATATAGGCCTTACTGATCTATTTGACCCCATATTTGACCCCGATGACCTCTGGTGACCTTGAAAATTTAATCAGCAAAAAGAACACACCACCCCCCTTCCCTCCACCAAATCCCATCAAGATAGGCCTTACTGATCTATTTGACCCCATATTTGACCCCCGATGACCTTGAATGACCTCCGATGACCTTGAAAATTTAATCAGCAAAAAGAACACACCACCCCCTTCCCTCCACCAAATCCCATCAAGATCGGCCTTACGGATCTTATTTGACCCCATATTTGACCCCGATGACCTTGAATGACCTCCAATGACCTTGAAAATCTAATCAGCAAAAGAACACTCCACCCCCTTCCCTGACATCAAGTCCCATCAAGATAGGCCTTACGGATCTCTAGATATCGCGTCACAACGCGTCTCAAAAGTTTTAAGCATATTTGACCCCGATGACCTTGTATGACCCCCGGTGACCTTGAAAAATCAATCAGCAACAGAACGCACCACCCCCCTTCCCTCCACCAAGTCCCATCACGATAGGCCTTACGGATCTCCAGATATCGCGTCACAAAGGTATTTCTTAGCACACGGCATACGGCATACGGCGGACGGCGGACGCCGGACAGAAAGAGTGATAACATAGTCTCTTTCTGATTACATCAGGCGAGACAAAAAAAAAATCAATCAAAATTCTAAAAACATTCAAATTTGCAGAAAAATCATGAAAAATTGATGTAACTGACATTTGTGACATGAAGTATATTCTATCAATATTCTTTGAGTGTAGACTTGTAATCTTCATAGGCATTCAGCACTTTTGACATGGCGAATGATAGAATGACCGAAGAGCGTCAACTTTTTTTTCACAAGTTGTGGGATAAAAAAAGGCAATTTTGACAGGGGTTTAAACACAAACATACTGATCTGAATGCTTGAATCAACACATCCATGAACTCATCAGTCATTTCATCACATTTGGTGGACCAAATCTGCAATTTTCAATATTTCCCCGAATCAAGTTATCACTAAAAACTCTTGAGACAATCTGTACCTCTTCCAAATTGACGAAAAATATTTGTTTTTTATCTCTCCGCATGTAAAAGTAATCCAAAGCATACTCGCCCGACTTTGGCTACACGCTCCTGTCATACTTTTGATGCACAAAGTACTCTGTTGCGCTATGCGAGCCTTTTGTGTGCCTACGCTCTTCTGTATTAAGGCCAACAACAAAAAAGTTGTGTTGCCCTCACAAGCCTAAAATCTAAAATCTGGAAGGACGGCTGGCCGGAATTCTTTTTCTTCTTTTTTCTTTTCTTCTTATACCAAATCAACCATTTTATACCTATTATTTCAGTCAACACTAAGGAAAACGCATACTGGCTGTATTCATCGCCCTACGGCCTACCCGATGAAAAAAAGAAGAAAGAAAAACCAAATCCGGGGAAAAACCCTGCAGAAGTTGGCTTTTACACAAATTTATCGACCCAAAAGTAGGAAAAAATAGTGTAGAAATATGAAAATAAATAAATATATTTAAAAAATTAAAAATTAAAAAAACCACCAACCCCATATTTTCGGAATTAAGACCCGGCCAGAGGAGGGCAACACAACTTTTTTTTTTTTAGCCTATTCGCTGCTGTAGGAAAGAAGGCTTGCCAATTTGGAACTGATCAACCTATAATATCCAACATACCTGGCATGCCACTTTTCCTTCTTGCCCATCCTCGGCTGTTTGTGGCGTTGGTTTCTCTATCTCAGATTGTACGCAGGTCGCAAGTATGGGCACTCTATCGTAAACAACAAAGAAAGTGGCATCAAATTTTAATCATAACCCTAATGAATATGTTACATTGGATATTGTCTAGAATGTAATCTATCTCTACTTCATTCTACCTGAAGAACAAAGATGATGTATTGTGTATTCTGGTAATCGCAACATTTACAATACAAACCCTCTCTTGCCGGTGTTAGTCCCGGGGTGGGTGTGGTGGTGGTGGGGGGGGGGGGGGGGGGGGGGGGGGGGTGGGGGGGTGGGGGGGGTGGGGGGTGGGGGGGGGGGGGGGAAGAGTTATACTCGCATATATATATCACATGTAGGGATGTGATGCTTTAGAGGGTCCAGTGTTTTGAGTGGAGAACAAAATTTAAAAATCCTTAGACATGAGTTTATATTTTACTATATTTTGAGTAAAATGGAACCTGTCCATGGTAAAATAATTCAAAACAAAGTTGCGGTTGGGGTAGGAAGTGTAATTTGTTTTATCTCACAGAATAATCTAAAAGAGGACAATAAGTGATTATGTAATACATGATTGATGGGATATGTGGGTATAATTATTATGTAATACATGATTGATGGGATATGTGGGTATAATTATTATGTAATACATGATTGATGGGATATGTGGTATAATTATTATGTAATACATGATTGATGGGATATGTGGTATAATTATTATGTAAATACATGATTGATGGGATATGTGGGTATAATTATTATGTAATACATGATTGATGGGATATGTGGTATAATTATTATGTAATACATGATTGATGGGATATGTGGTATAATTATTATGTAATACATGATTGATGGGATATGTGGTATAATTATTATGTAAATACATGATTGATGGGATATGTGGGTATAATTATTATGTAAATACATGATTGATGGGATATGTGGTATAATTATTATGTAAATACATGATTGATGGGATATGTGGTATAATTATTATGTAATACATGATTGATGGGATATGTGGTATAATTATTATGTAATACATGATTGATGGGATATGTGGTATAATTATTATGTAAATACATGATTGATGGGATATGTGGGTATAATTATTATGTAATACATGATTGATGGGATATGTGGTATAATTATTATGTAATACATGATTGATGGGATATGTGGTATAATTATTATGTAATACATGATTGATGGGATATGTGGTATAATTATTATGTAAATACATGATTGATGGGATATGTGGGTATAATTATTATGTAAATACATGATTGATGGGATATGTGGGTATAATTATTATGTAATACATGATTGATGGGATATGTGGGTATAATTATTATGTAAATACATGATTGATGGGATATGTGGGTATAATTATTATGTAAATACATGATTGATGGGATATGTGGTATAATTATTATGTAAATACATGATTGATGGGATATGTGGGTATAATTATTATGTAAATACATGATTGATGGGATATGTGGTATAATTATTATGTAATACATGATTGATGGGATATGTGGTATAATTATTATGTAAATACATGATTGATGGGATATGTGGTATAATTATTATGTAAATACATGATTGATGGGATATGTGGTATAATTATTATGTAAATACATGATTGATGGGATATGTGGTATAATTATTATGTAATACATGATTGATGGGATATGTGGTATAATTATTATGTAATACATGATTGATGGGATATGTGGGTATAATTATTATGTAATACATGATTGATGGGATATGTGGTATAATTATTATGTAAATACATGATTGATGGGATATGTGGTATAATTATTATGTAATACATGATTGATGGGATATGTGGGTATAATTATTATGTAATACATGATTGATGGGATATGTGGTATAATTATTATGTAATACATGATTGATGGGATATGTGGTATAATTATTATGTAATACATGATTGATGGGATATGTGGTATAATTATTATGTAAATACATGATTGATGGGATATGTGGGTATAATTATTATGTAAATACATGATTGATGGGATATGTGGTATAATTATTATGTAAATACATGATTGATGGGATATGTGGGTATAATTATTATGTAATACATGATTGATGGGATATGTGGTATAATTATTATGTAATACATGATTGATGGGATATGTGGTATAATTATTATGTAATACATGATTGATGGGATATGTGGTATAATTATTATGTAAATACATGATTGATGGGATATGTGGTATAATTATTATGTAAATACATGATTGATGGGATATGTGGTATAATTATTATGTAATACATGATTGATGGGATATGTGGTATAATTATTATGTAAATACATGATTGATGGGATATGTGGTATAATTATTATGTAAATACATGATTGATGGGATATGTGGTATAATTATTATGTAATACATGATTGATGGGATATGTGGTATAATTATTATGTAAATACATGATTGATGGGATATGTGGGTATAATTATTATGTAAATACATGATTGATGGGATATGTGGGTATAATTATTATGTAATACATGATTGATGGGATATGTGGTATAATTATTATGTAATACATGATTGATGGGATATGTGGTATAATTATTATGTAAATACATGATTGATGGGATATGTGGGTATAATTATTATGTAATACATGATTGATGGGATATGTGGTATAATTATTATGTAATACATGATTGATGGGATATGTGGTATAATTATTATGTAAATACATGATTGATGGGATATGTGGGTATAATTATTATGTAAATACATGATTGATGGGATATGTGGGTATAATTATTATGTAATACATGATTGATGGGATATGTGGTATAATTATTATGTAAATACATGATTGATGGGATATGTGGGTATAATTATTATGTAATACATGATTGATGGGATATGTGGTATAATTATTATGTAATACATGATTGATGGGATATGTGGTATAATTATTATGTAATACATGATTGATGGGATATGTGGTATAATTATTATGTAATACATGATTGATGGGATATGTGGGTATAATTATTATGTAATACATGATTGATGGGATATGTGGTATAATTATTATGTAAATACATGATTGATGGGATATGTGGGTATAATTATTATGTAATACATGATTGATGGGATATGTGGGTATAATTATTATGTAATACATGATTGATGGGATATGTGGTATAATTATTATGTAATACATGATTGATGGGATATGTGGGTATAATTATTATGTAATACATGATTGATGGGATATGTGGGTATAATTATTATGTAATACATGATTGATGGGATATGTGGGTATAATTATTATGTAAATACATGATTGATGGGATATGTGGGTATAATTATTATGTAAATACATGATTGATGGGATATGTGGGTATAATTATTATGTAATACATGATTGATGGGATATGTGGGTATAATTATTATGTAATACATGATTGATGGGATATGTGGGTATAATTATTATGTAATACATGATTGATGGGATATGTGGTATAATTATTATGTAAATACATGATTGATGGGATATGTGGGTATAATTATTATGTAAATACATGATTGATGGGATATGTGGTATAATTATTATGTAATACATGATTGATGGGATATGTGGTATAATTATTATGTAAATACATGATTGATGGGATATGTGGTATAATTATTATGTAATACATGATTGATGGGATATGTGGTATAATTATTATGTAATACATGATTGATGGGATATGTGGTATAATTATTATGTAATACATGATTGATGGGATATGTGGGTATAATTATTATGTAATACATGATTGATGGGATATGTGGTATAATTATTATGTAAATACATGATTGATGGGATATGTGGTATAATTATTATGTAAATACATGATTGATGGGATATGTGGTATAATTATTATGTAATACATGATTGATGGGATATGTGGTATAATTATTATGTAATACATGATTGATGGGATATGTGGGTATAATTATTATGTAATACATGATTGATGGGATATGTGGTATAATTATTATGTAAATACATGATTGATGGGATATGTGGGTATAATTATTATGTAATACATGATTGATGGGATATGTGGTATAATTATTATGTAATACATGATTGATGGGATATGTGGGTATAATTATTATGTAAATACATGATTGATGGGATATGTGGTATAATTATTATGTAAATACATGATTGATGGGATATGTGGTATAATTATTATGTAATACATGATTGATGGGATATGTGGTATAATTATTATGTAATACATGATTGATGGGATATGTGGTATAATTATTATGTAAATACATGATTGATGGGATATGTGGTATAATTATTATGTAATACATGATTGATGGGATATGTGGTATAATTATTATGTAAATACATGATTGATGGGATATGTGGTATAATTATTATGTAATACATGATTGATGGGATATGTGGTATAATTATTATGTAAATACATGATTGATGGGATATGTGGGTATAATTATTATGTAAATACATGATTGATGGGATATGTGGTATAATTATTATGTAATACATGATTGATGGGATATGTGGTATAATTATTATGTAAATACATGATTGATGGGATATGTGGGTATAATTATTATGTAAATACATGATTGATGGGATATGTGGTATAATTATTATGTAATACATGATTGATGGGATATGTGGTATAATTATTATGTAATACATGATTGATGGGATATGTGGTATAATTATTATGTAATACATGATTGATGGGATATGTGGGTATAATTATTATGTAAATACATGATTGATGGGATATGTGGTATAATTATTATGTAATAATCAATACACTTACATCTCTGTCTCTTTGTTTGGTCCGAAGCTGTCATTGTGTTTTCTAAATAGATGTATGGCAATATTTGGTACTCGTAGGATGGGCTTTTCTATATGAACTAAATGATGTGTCACTTTGTCACCAGTCTGAAAGGGAATGAATAAACGGACGTAAAGCAATATTTGGTACTCGTAGGATGGGCTTCTCTATATGGACTAAATGATGTGTCACCTATCTGAAAAGGAATGAATAGACAGATGGATGTATATTATTTGAGAGAGGTTCGTTGCAATCAAATCCGATCAAAGTGGACAATGGTACTCACTTTTAAAGGTAGGTGTTCCGATGTTTTCTATTCTACTAGAAACGAAGGGTCATCCTTAAAATAGTCGTATTCCAAAGTTTGAGTTGCATAACTCCAATGGTTTTAGAAGCATAAGGTGAAATGAAATTTGCCCATTTAGTAGGCGAGTACATAAACTGACCGGGTGGTTAACCACCTTTGGCAGTAATTCACTGCATTTTGGCCTATGTCTGAATGGAACAGAAATAATGAGAAAAACATGGAGGTTCTTCTGATATCAAAATATGTAAATAAAGTTATCGGAACATCCACCTTTAAGTGATGTTTCACTACCAAGCTGGTAGCTTCTTCAGACTGGTACTTCCATTGCTCACAGGCTTTTATAGCTGCTGGAGTTGCTCTAGAGCGCAACGGTGTGGACAGTAAGAGTTGGCCATCACAGAACATGTGGCAGCGACCAACCACAACATTGGTCGCGACAAAAGCAAAGTTATCGACAGGGAGTCGGACAAAACCACAAGATGTTTGGATCAGACGAAAGGGAGATAATTCAATCAACATAGAGTGAGGGGCTTACAGTGCATGCAAGTTTCTGGCCACCTATGCTGCTCCTGGATCAGCTATGGAATAAAGCTATTTAAAAAATATACTGCAAATTATTCCGTAAATAGCAAAAGCTAGTATATCCAATATGTGTTTGACCTTGTATTTTCAGCTTCCCCCTCCTTTCACTCCCCGAGTTTGTTTGATTTATCCTTTTTCGCAAAAACCAATTCGATGGTGTCAAATTTTTTGAAATTATTACTGTAGCTGCTCCAGGACCAGTTAGGGGGTCAGGATCTCACATGTCTTGCCTGCAGTCTACATTATATCTGGGCAATTCCGTAAATAGGTAAACGACAGGCCAAATCACATTGTTGGCTCTCATTCACTGGAAATTGTTCAATCTGATTTTGGTTTATTGCAACTTCAGGGTCACTACATGACTTTATATGTGATACATACTTTTAACAAAATTATGCTATGTTTAGTCGCAGAGAGTCAAAAAAATGATTTGGGGGTAACAATAGCAGTGGGGGTCGAACACTAAATTTGTGAATTATGAAAATCTTCAAGATGATGTAACGCTGTACTTGGTGGATGAGTGAGCCATTAAGGTAGCTGTATCGGTTACGGCGTCATGCTCAGATTTGCTTCAAAATTATACATGATGTGTGTATTGACAAAATAAACTCACATGCCAATTTTGAATTTTTTCCATCAAGCCGTTTTCAAACGGCGCAATTTTTTGTTTTCAAAAAACCCCATAGACTTACTGTGTGTTAGGTTTTTGGCACGTTGCCAAATTCCCCAAAATTGCTTCTTTTCTCAAAACACACTCTATTTATATATTATTTTTTTAACCCTTTGTATCCTTACGATGAACTTGTTTTTTATATTATGTTTTTGCCAAAATACTAATGCACAATGATTAATGTAATTATTTCCACATTTACAATCATAACATGTATTGAATGGAGTGGGAATGTTAGTACTTAACAAACAAAAAATGTATTTTTTCTAGAAACACTAAATAGTCAAACTTTGTGAATATTTTTAAAGAGAAGTATAGCTCCTATTTCAACAAACAAGGTGTCATATGAAAGGTAATTAAATTTAGAAGATTCTCTTGCCAGCTTTTTCCATTTCCTGTTTCTAGTATTTTTGGGGTCAATTTGAACTTTTGCCTTTAAAAAATCCCTAAAAAATAATTTTCTCAAAAAGTAAACACTTTATTCACAAAACCTGGCGAGAGAATTAAGGTAATATGCTTATTAACCATCCCCCAAAGTGACAGACCCATAGCAGTTTCCTACTTGGCTGAAAATATTCAAATGTCCAAATATTTAGGGAATTTTCAAAAAATAAAGAAAAACATAAGAAATATCCGAATTACTCCGAAAGTTCTCAAATAGGTAGAGCAAAGACTTGTCTTTAATATGGTCTCAAAATAAAAAGTATAGATATTATTCATTTGGCACAATAGTTGTTTTTCTGCAGTGGTGTAATAGCCGATACAGCTACCTTAAACTATCATATTATGGAAGCAAAAGACTGTTACCATAACAGAATGGTGTGACAGAGGGAGCCAATCAAAGGGAGTCAGACTTTTCATGCTCCCAGGACTCAATTCAACGCTTACCTTTACCAGAACTCTGCCGGCCACTGTAAGATCCCTATCAAACCATGTGTGCCATATACCACCCCCATATAATTCCACGCCAACAGTTTGGTAGCCAGATTTCACCTTCTTGGATCCAGGTTTGACCTAGAAAACAAAACCCCAAATGATCAGCAACATGTGACCCCAAAATGATCAGAGCCCTATTTCATAAAACTTTAAAAGATCTTCATAACCCTAACCCCGGTTTAGGATTTTTGACCGGGATCACAATTTTCGAGGAAAAAACACCAACTAAATCTCTGGGAACCTGCCGGGATTCGATCCGGGGACCCTCCGTTCTCAAGCCCCACCTTCCAACCACTAAGCCACGGCCCTCAGCTACACATTCGTGCAGTATACTGCACTCATTATATAGGCTCGGTTGACTACGTCATCGAAAACTGACGGCGCATGCGTTTGAAGAGGGACTTTGGATTAGCATTTTTTAGCACTCAGGGGGGTTAGGGTTAATAGAACACAAAATAAAAAAATTAAAAATGTTACCATAACCCTAACCCCGGTTTAGGATTTTTGACCGGGATCACAATTTTCGAGAAAAAAACACCAACTAAATCTCCGGGAACCTGCCGGGATTCGATCCGGGGACCCTCCGTTCTCAAGCCCCACCTTCCAACCACTAAGCCACGGCCCTCAGCTACACATTCGTGCAGTATACTGCACTCATTATATAGGCTCGGTTGACTACGTCATCGAAAACCGACGGCACATGCGTTTGGAGAGGGACTTTGGATTAGCATTTTTTAGCACTCAGGGGGGTTAGGGTTAAGTTGGATTTAAGAAGATTAAGAAGAAATAATTCTTCTTAAATCCTGTTCTCTTCATGCTTATCTTCTATTTCATACAACAACTTAAAGAAGAAGGTTAAAAAAAGTCTGTGGCGATCTTAAGTTTACTAAGGAATTCTTCTCAAATTCTAAGGTATGCCTAATTGTTGTTATAATCCTAAGAAGGGTTTTTATTCTTAACATAACCCTAACTCTATAACACCCTACGGCTACGGGGGGGGCACCCCGGATTTGAACCACGGACCTCCAGCACCAAAGCCCATCTCCATTCCACTCCACCACGTCTGTCAAGGCTACTCGGCTCAGTATATTTCGCCTTGTACATAGCCTAGGTCCATTTTATTGCCCAAAAAACTTGCACCCGGGTTATAAAAACAGGCTGGCCGTGTTGTTGCCGTGTGGTGTAGTAGGGTTAGGGTTTTAAGAATGTAATAGGAACTCTTCTTAACTTACAAACATAAGGTGGCTAACTCGGCTACGGTGACCAACAATTATTTGCTTCAAAATATCAGAGGATGTGTACAGGCCTGGTGTCCCTAAAAAAATTGTGCACATGTTTGCGCAACTTGTTGACCATGAAGTCCTAAAGTTTGGTGTAATGTGTTTATACATACGGAAAGGGAAAACACTCAGCTTTCAGATGCCGTTTATTTTTTCTGATTTGGATTTGTCAATCCTGAAATATGGACAATTAACTAGAGCTACCTAGAATCGATGTTGTGCCACTTTACAGTTTCAAAGGTTTACTCCTAAGATACAACTTCCACTTGAACGATTGCCCTTCACCCGTGTTATACAAAACTAATATTTATCGTATTGAGATTGAATAGGTTTAAATAATAGAATGAGTGCCTGTGTATCCAAGCAGAACTGAATATAAAGATGTGTGTTAGATGATTCGAACCATTCCTTTTGACGAGGTTTCACAAAATGTTTATAGGGCCTACATTTTCAAAACAAGACAGACGTCCCAATGGCTGAGTGCGGCCTCAATTTTCAATAGACATGATAGAAGAGGGTGTTCATGGTCTTAACATCGGAAACGAGAAGTCCAGCAGAAGAGTCACTAGAGAGTTTGCCATTCATTTCTCAAACACTCACGTACCATCTAGGAATACACCTATATAAAAAGAAGTATTGGAAATGCTTGGTAGATGGTATGGTACAGCACCAATATGAATAAAGATCATTCTGGAAGACTAAGATATGAAAAGTGGCAGGACACAGTAACACATTGATAACGTGCGGCGTGCACTTCAGAGGGATCCCAGAATAACTGCTCGTAGAAATCCCTTACCACATATTCCAAGGACATCATTTTTGTTCCTCAGCCTCTTTTAAACAATTCTGGTCAAATGCCCACCTCAATGTTTCAAGACGATTGATGCCCATGGATAGACCAATGTTAGTATCGTTTTGACACTCATAATAATTTATTCTGTAAAAGTGGCACAACGTCGATTTTGGGTAGCTTTGATAAACTGGGTATATCTCAGGATTGACAAATCCAAATCAGATAAAATAAACGGCATCTGAAAGCTGAGTGTTTTCCCTTTCCGTGTGTATAAACATATTACACCAAACTTTAGGACTTCATGGTCAACAAGTTGCACAAACATGTGCACAATTTTTATAGGGACACCCTGTATATTATTGATAAGAAAAGATGATATGCCAAGTTTGAATTTTTTTCAAAAAGCCATTTTTGATTTACGGAATTTTTCGTTATTTGAAAACCCATTGACTTAACACAGGAGGCGTAGCCGAATTCCCAAATACTGCCAAATTTCAGAAAACACATAGTTTTGTAAATATTTTTTTTCTCTTCTTTAAAATCAATGTATGCTAAAGACTTTTATTTTATTTTGATGCCAAAACATCAAGGAATAACACTCCCCCCCCCCCTCCACAACTGAGTGGTGATGGATGGTTTATTCACTGGGAATGTTAGTACTTTTTCACTATTTTCTAGAAACACTATATTGCCAAATTTTGTGAATTTCTACAGAAAAAACTACATGTTCAATTTGCACAAACAAGGTAATTAAGTTTAGAAGGTTATCTCGTGATTTTTTACTAATGAAGTGTTTCTAGACCTTTTTACAGCCTTTTGAAAATTTCCCTAAAATCAAAATTGAAAAGAAGAAAAAAAATCAAAAAGTAAACACTGTATTTGCAAAAACTAACGAGAGAATTTAGGTAAGACGCTTATAAATTTATTTCCAAAGTTTCATGGTCATAGCACTTTCTGTTTAGTCTACAGAAATTCCAGAAGGTGAAAATTTAGGGAATTTTCAAAAAATAAAGAAAAACATAAGAAATTTCAAAAATGATCCGAAAGTCCTGAAATAGGTAGAGGAAAGACTTATCTTTACTGTGGTCTTAGTATAAAGAGTATAGATATAATTGATTTGGTATTGCAGCATTTTGTCTGTAGTGGTGTAGGAGCCGAGTTAGCTACCTTAAATTAAAATTAATCTTAAATTGACCTTTATGAAATAGGGTCCAGTTGTCTCCAAAAATGAAATAACCAAACAAAAGACAGAATTTCTTTTGTTTGCTATTGTTTTGAAAACCCTTCATTTGATTATAATTATATCCTTCAACTTAAATGGTCCATTCTTATTAGGGTTTTCTGCAAAATGTTGCATTGCAATTTTTTTCGAAACGACTGCATAGTCTCAAAGAAAACAACAATCGATCGTCGGGTCGGTATGAAAAGGTTAATTGTTTAGTTTATTTGATAAGTTGTTCATTTGTTTGTTCATGTTTGATTTTTTTTAACCCCCTGGGCACTACCTGTCTTTCTTACAATAATTCTCATTGGTCAATTACATGATATAATCATTTTGATGACCAATTGCAGTTTTGCTTATAAATATTTTATGCTAATATTTTTGAAAATTGTAATAATTCTAACGATGTCTCTGATTGGCACAATGTTTGACACATACTAAATTTCAACCAATCGGCCTGTAGTTCTCAGGGGGTTAACAACTCACCTTGAGACAAGGACTGTCTGTATGTGCCCCGACCATAGAGAATCCATTCCCCGGTTGGTATTTGCCGCCGACGGCAAATGCAACTATTGACGACTGGTTCCGGGTCACAAAGTACTGTATCAAATGGAAAAACAAATAAGAGATAGGTTGAAATATTGTCTTTTTCAGAAATATGGGTTATCTCTTTAATCCTCACTCGAAACTTATACAGTGGTTCCCCCCCCCCCCCCCTCCCTCACAAACTTTGCACCTCCGTCAGCTCAAGCCCCATTTTTTTTCCCACTAACCAATAAAAAATGTTGACTTTTAAGGACAAAATAGCCCAACATTAGCTTAACATTTGTGTGAAATGTTTAACCCTCGTCCTCCTGAGACGTTTTTGTAACACTCTTAACACTTTCCACGCGGCAGGCAGCTGCAGACGACATTCCAAAATTGCACAATTTTTTTCAAAAATGTCAACATTCTTAAATGTCATTACCATTTTTGGAATCACCATAAGAAACGCATCAAAATGAATACAAACATGCCTAATATTGGTCCAGTAATCCTTGAGATAGACCCTGAAAATTGGGAAAGGTTTCTGAAATTTCTGTTTTGTATGGTAAAACTAAATAGCCGCATGGACAGTGTTAACTACCCCACCCCCATAAAAAATCCAAACCGAGATGCAGAGTGTGCTTATTTTAGTACCATGGTATAGATGTATCCTCTTTCCATACATACCAAGACAAGTACAAACATCCCACGCATGATGTCACTAAACATGATTGACCTCTAAATTCTGTTGCATTCGTCTAGTATACAGTGAAACCGAGATACAGAGTGTGCATATTTTAGTACCATGGTATAGATGTATCCTCTTTCCATACATACCAAGACAAGTACAAACATCCCACGCATGATGTCACTAAACATGATTGACCTCTAAATTCTGTTGCATTCTTCTAGTGTACAGTGAAATATAGGCAAACATTGATCTTGATCTTGAAATTGTCTCCAAAAAAGTTCCAAATATCGGAATATCACCCGGTCTTTTGCTTATAAGTGAGAGAAATGATGTTTCTAACATACATTATAAGATTCAGGACCATACAATTGACATATTTTTCAAAATGGCGATTTAAAATAATTGTAAGATGGCATCCCCCCCCCCCCCCCTACCCTCGGACTTTGACGGCTTACCCTACCCAGTAAGGTGGAACCCTCAAATTGTTTCTCGTTAAAATGAGCGTACAGGATGTAAAAGCGATCACTAGGTCACTGTCCTTTGCATTTTAGTGCAATCAGCGAACATTTTTAGGTGTGGTGGTTATAACCCCCCCCCCCCCCCAGCACTTATCAAACTGCATGATACATTTCACGGACATAAATTATGCTAATGAGCTCATTCGTGAAGGGCGCCGCTCATTAAATGACGTCACTCACATCATCGATATTTTCGGAACGCCAAATTTTTCAAGGTTTGAAATTCTAGGTCGAGTAAAATGATGTGCTTATTTGTTGTCTGTGAGCTTTTGTGAATTTTTTCCCGTATTGGAGTATTTTTTTATTGAAAATACACAGTTCAAATTAAACGTTGGTTCCACAGGCAGCACATGTATTTAAGTACACATAACAATATTCAGGCAACATTTGAGAAAAAACGATGCCCGGCTTTGCAAGGGAGTGTACAGGGAAGTGTACGGGTGAACATGACAAACCAAAACAGCCTAGTAAATAACCGCCTCCGTGGCGCAATTGGTTAGCGCGTTCGGCTGTTAACCGAAAGGTTGGTGGTTCGAGTCCACCCGGGGGCGTTGTTTCTTTTTGCATTTAATGCAGATCGACAAATCACAGTAAAAATCTAATATATTGACAAAATCACAGACCACTTACACAAAAATCGCTTCTGCGCATGCTCCTGTCGTGATCGAAATCCAACACACAAGCAATGGGCGAGTTTTATAAGTGCCCTGGAGGACGAGGGACAATATCAGACGAAATTAAGCTTAGACTTCTTCAGGCAATTTACACACCCACTTTTTCCCCATATTTTTTCTTTTCTCTCGATTTCTTATATCCTGGCGCCGCCACCGCCACAGTAAATGCTATACAATGTATTACAGGTTTAGAAGATGTAATTTCAAATTGGCAAATTATAGGTCAGTGGGGCGTGTAAAAAAGATTTCCCCTCGACTTGATTCTCAATTTGATGCTCTTCCCTAAATGAATATATAGTGTCCTTCAATTTCTTAAAAAATAAGATTGAATGTACTCCAATATACTGTAACAAAGAGTGAATCCATTCCAAATGACTGAGCCCCCTAAATATGTGTTAGGACAGTGGGGTGGTGATTTAACTTGCGCCTCCTCCTCTTGCATCCCTTTCACCAGTTAACCCCCTGGGGTCTACCTGTCTATCTAACAGCGCTTCTGATTGGTTAATTACAAGATTAATTTCGCGAATCAATCCTCATCCGCGAAAATTATTGAAATGCCTGTTATGACCATTTTCGTGAAAATATCTTATCGCGAAAATATTGACTTTTACAGTATAAGATACCTTATTAGTAGGTTTGATCTCCCAGTGATCTCTCTCCTTCAACTCTTGGAAACCTGCAGCAAGGAGCCTGGTGCGAGTCTCGTGAACAACTGAAAGAGAAGGTAAACATCAAAGATAAAAAAACCCCGCAATGTTATCATCAGAGCTAGAAAATGCTACATGTTTGATCTCCCAGTGATCTCTTTCCGTCAATTCTTGACTCCTCAGAGTGCCCCCCCCCTTGTCCCGTATGGTTACGCTACTGATTCCACCCTTAAATAGGGTGCGTGAACACACTGAAAGTTCCATTTCATTTATAAAGGAATTCATGTACAGCTAGATATGATCACTGGATGATGCAGTGACATCACTGTCTGGTGGAAGTGAATTAGACTCAAAAGACTATCAATATATTGCCTTTAGGAGATGGGAAAAAATACATCCTGTTCTACGGGCAAACGGACCTAGACTGGGTCCTCACATCCCTCTATTTGGCAACATCTTTAAAAATGGTGGACTAAATGGAGGGACTGGAAGAAGAACACGGCAAAGCAGAAGTGTCGTTACTTAACTGCTCATGTGCAAGTCTGCCTGACAACAACGTCCAAAGCTCCTGATTGGTCAAATTTAAACTGTAGCTATTTTCACGATCGTCACGCTGCGCCATGGGAGGTAAAACAGCACGCCAACTGCGTCACGCAAATGCAAACCTGCTTGAAACCACCGACGCAGAGTGGCGTGGTAGTGCCTGAATAAGCTCATGTTTATCACAAATTTATCAGGGCACACTTTTTGAATTGTATTTTTGTCAGTCTTCACTTTTGAGCAGCCTCGCAGGGGCTGAGTGTAAATAGTGACGGCCAGAAGGATTCAGTCTGAAACGGACCTCTCAGGTATTAAGGTTGGTCTGGCGTTTTTTCTTGAAATTTTCAACAACAAAATCCAACTTCATCAAATAATAATAACACTTGACCCCAGAAAATTGAAAGTATTTGACAAAAATAGGTTGCTCGAGCCCGTAGGGTTTGGGTATTTTTATTGGCTTCTTAACTCTAACCCCCCTGAATGCTAATAAATGCCAATCCTAAGTCCCTCTCCAAGCGCATGCGCCACCGATTTCGATGACATAGTCAACCGAGCCTATATAGTGAACGTAGTATACTGCGCGAGCGAGTAGCTGAAGGCCGTGGCTTAGTGGGTGGGACATGGGGCTTGAGAACGGAGGGTCCCCATATCGAATCCCGGCAGGTTCCCGGAGATTTAGTTTGTGTTTTTTCCTCGAAAATTGTGATCCCGGTCAAAACCCTAAACCGGGGTTAGGGTTAATACAATTTGAAAATATGAGAGTCTTGGAAACTTACCATGGTATGGGGACGGTGCTTTGTTCACAAACGCCAGAAATTCTTTGGCTGCAGTTTGAATGACTTCTTTGGTTGCCATCTGAAAAGATTTATGAAGATTGTAATTAAAGTTGGATGTTCTGATCACTTTTTTAAGGGTTTTTGTTGTTGTTGCCAACATATTTTGATATCAGAAGAAACCCTATATCGGTCTCATTATTTCTGTAAACTGCTGGGCGCAAGATATGTTCCATTCAGACCTTATTATAGGCCAAAATGCAGTGAAACCACCCGGCCAGTTTGTATTCTACTCAAAATGTTAGTTCCGAGTTGACAGTTTTCCCCCCACCCACATCTGACTACTTCTGTATGAAGTCCCTTCTAAAGAAGAGAGACAAGACAGATCCTAATATCGACACCTATAAATTAATAACACGGACATGTATAAGTTCTTCTCACTCCGCCACACCAATTTATGAGGTCATTCCAAAAAGCTAATCCAAGACAGACACAGTTTTTTTGTAAAAAGTCACAAATTATTCTTGGGCGAAGTCTTGATTGCATGTGTGAAGTGGCCCGAAAAGCTGATTTGTTTCCCAACAATTGCATATGAAATAAAGATCATTATGTTGAAGAAAACGAGAGCATCAATGATGCAGAAGCTCACTACAAGTTGCGAATTTGTGAAGATTCTGATTCATAAAACATGTCTATAATATAGAAACCACTATAATCTGTCCAGCATATGACAAATGATGTAAAGCTCAAATCCATATTATACCTTACATGAAACAAGAATTAGATATAGACCCTACATGTTCATATATATTATGCATTCACAGTGTAAGCAAATTTGCCCTTCTACATATGCTTCGGTTGAGATTACATAAAATAAAGGTAATTGTGTCATTTTGGACTGAACATACTATAATAATAGTGGCATATTTGTTTTATGCTGTGCAAAAGGGCCTGTATCCCGATTTAATTCTGGATACAGGCCCTTTTGCAACAAAACAACAATTTCAATGGCTGTTTACAATGAGATGTAGGTCTTTTTGGAAAAAAATGACTTTGTTTCTTTGAAACATGATTTTTCCTTATACATTTCTATATCAAACTCATTTTTGTAAAAAATGCACCATAGCCCTTTTGCACAAAGCTCTTCAAATATAAAAAATTTAAAATTTAAAAATTTAAAAAATTTAAAAAAAAAATTTAAATTTAAAAAAAAAAATATAAATAACATAAAAAAAAAAAAAAAAAAAAAAAAAAAAAATAAATAAATAAATTTAAAAAAAAAAAAAAAAAAAAAAAAAAAAAAAAATAACATAAATAAAATTTTAAAAAAGAAATAAAATGAAAATAAAAATAAAAATAATAAAATAAAATAAAATGAAATAAAAATGAAAATGAACATAAAAATGAAAATGAACATAAAAATAAAAATTAAAAATTAAAAATTAAAAATTAAAAATTAAAAATTAAAAATTAAAAATTAAAAATTAAAAATTAAAAATTAAAATTAAAATTAAAATTAAAATTAAAATTAAAATTAAAATTAAAATTAAAATTAAAATTAAAATTAAAAATTAAAAATTAAAAATTAAAAATTAAAAATTAAAAATTAAAAATTAAAAATTAAAAATTAAAAATTAAAAATTAAAATTAAAATTAAAAAATATAAAAAATAAAATAAATAAATAAATTAACATAGTAAATAAAATTGAAAAAAAAGAAATCAAATAAAAAAATAAAAAATATAAATTAAATTATTATTAATATATTAAATAATAATTCGCAGAGAAAAAAAAAATATTTGTACACTTTTACCGCCATTAATGTTAAACTAAATGAATAATATAATTTATGAAAAATTTTATAGGAAAAACAAGAAAAGTTAACGCTCCGGGCTGGGCGCGAACTCCCGCGAACGCTTTCAAAACGATTCCTAGTCGGACGCCCTAACGATTAGGCCATCAATACGGGCGTGAATATTGATGTGTCAATTTATTAATATACCAAACAGAAGAGCTGTCGCGTGATTGGTCCAATCTTCCGACTCTGCTACTGACGCTAAATACAATTCTAAATACCTGTCCCGGTAGCTTGGGTCATCGCGGACCAATCGGATTCGTTGAATCAGAAATGATCAATATTCATGACATACGATGCATAGTTAATTAAATGTTACCATATATGGCAAGGTGACGATACCAAATTTATATAGTAGGTAGGTCAGTGCGTAGTGTCGAAAATCTAATGATGGAAAATACGATGTATTTGGATGATAAACCACCACTTAATAGGACACAGTTTGCCTCAATAAAAGTATGATTTTTGTACTTTCTCATTAATAAAGTTGATTTTGTTTAACCGAGTCCGAGGGTTAAAGTATACATATTATTTTTTTACTTTAAAACATAACCTGGCGTTTAATAGTACAATCTAAATCCTTCGTCCACAAGTTTTATGAATGGCCGACGATACCAAACTGGTGGGGGTAATACAAAATATTACGGCGCGATAAAGCGCGCAAATTCAGCATTTTGGCAAGGCAATAGACTAGTCGCAAGTTTTACTCATTTTCGCGAGTTTCTAACAGCACCTCATGATGAAAAGCCTTTGAAAACATCAATTTCCATTAATTTTGGCCGCTGAAATCGGAGATATAGTTTGAACAGGACCTTTCCTGGTTTGAAGAATATATACAGAAGCGATTAACATCAATTAACGAAAAACAACCTCCCCATTTTTCACTTTGACGGCTGTATTTTTATTTTACGCTGATTTCGTATCATGAATAATAATGATCTCTAGTAGTTTAACCAATCACAATAAGACAATCACGCTTGCACATCATGATACATGCGTGTCATGTGTTAATCAACTTTTCTATTATAGCGTTTTACATGCATTTTCAATACAAATTTGACAACAAAGAAAATAACGCAAAATTGCCTGTTTTGTCGAATGGCAATCAAGCCCATTTTATAACACATTTATGCGATCATATTGTTTCACTATCTCAAGTACATTTCCCGACAAATACCACTTGGGTGACCAAGATAAAACCATATTTCATAGTCGCACTTTCCCCTTGACCTTTACCGTGACCTTTCGCATCGAGTCGCTTTAGCTTACTTGTAGTAAGCTAACAAAAAGAGGAAGATTCTACAAAATGAACGAATATCCTAAGTAGGGAGGGGGAGCCAGGAGAAGCGATTGAGCACCTGATTAAGAACAAGCGTTTCAATGGGAGCTGGTGGTGTGTACCCTTGGTAGGGAGTAGGCTTGCAAGTTCATGGGTATTTCGATTCCCGGGCATCCCTGATTGGTACCCAAAAAACCCAAAGAAGTTTTTTTTTCTTCTTTTCATTTTCATTTTTTTTCTTCTCCATTTTCAGAGTAAAAACTGGTCACCTAAACGGCATCAAGGGTCTCTTAACCTGACCGTCGAGTAACACCATATCATGCTCATGATTGTATCACCTATCTTGGCGTCTTGTAATAATTTAGAAATATTTTCATTCATTCGAAAGACATTAATTCTAAACAAGAGACACGTACCGTATTATCCCTATTACGCGCCCATGCCCTTATAGACACATACCGTATTAGGCTATATTAAAAAATCCTTTGTCTCAAAGCTCTTCAGTTTTTCAAAACCTAATGCGTTTTTTTTAAAGGTTTTTTTATTTATTTTTTTTAATACGAAATATTGAAATCCTTGTAAAAGTGACCTTTTGTATTTAAAATGATGTGATCAATGAAAATCTGAAAAAACTGTGAAATGTTGGGATTTTTTTTTGAAAAAAAATAAAAAATAAAAAAATAAAAAAATAAAATAACGATTTTTGTTTTTTTAATGCGCATCAATAAACTAACGCGCGCGGGAGCTTTGAGACAAATGATTTTTTAAATTTAGCCTTATCCCTATTAAGGGCCCATGCCCTTATAAGTGCCCACCTCCATTTTTCTCAATGACTACCCAACAAACAATCCCTAAGCGCCCACCTTTTTAATTACCGTAGCACTGTACAACAACATTTTTCACCACAGCGTCCTTCAGTAAAGCAGTACCAGTACGCCTGGTTCGATCGCCGCCGCCCGCTCTCAATAGGCACTTACTGCCACGCCTACAGTAGCGCTGATACCACTGCCTGTACAGTGACTGGGGAGTGTACCTGTAATTATTCTTGGTGGTTTTGAACATACGTAGTGCGGAATGCATACGAAATGCATAGTGTTGTATTTTAGCCACAAATGAAAAGCAAAGATGGCCGCCCACATGAAAACCAGATAAATATTGATGGCATTTTCGGCTAATGTTCACCCGGTGTTCATGTTTCTTTTCTCCAAGTTTGAAGTCGAGCGGGCAAGTTTTACGATTTGACCCCTGGATGACCTTTGACCTCAGATGACCTATGCAAATTAGACCCAGAATAAATGAGGTCTGATGACCTCTAATTCCACCGGTGTTCATTGCACGATTTAACCCATTGTTGACCTTTGATGACCTCTAATGACCGTTGACCTCAGATGACCTCTAATTAATTTTAGACATGTTTAACCGGTGTTCATGTTTCTTTTCTCCAAGTTTGAAGTCAATCGGACAACTTTTACGATTTGACCCCTGGATGACCTTTGCAAATTAGACCCAAAAATAAGCAGCCACAGCTTTTGACCATGGCCTACCTAACGCTGAAGGTTTGAAGTCAATCCGTCCATCCGTTCAAAAGATACCGCATTCGGAAAAAGGCTAACCAAAAGGCTAACCAAAAGGCACACACGGACATGATGACATAATCCCCTTCTGGTTTTAGAAAGGTCTCTGTAAGCTTGGGTTAGCAACAACAAAAAATGCATGCCTCATAGCCTTTTTCCTAAAAAATCAACAACAAAATGCACAGCACTTAGATTATTTGCCAAATGTTTCCGAGACAAACATTCGTCTTTGTTTTGGCCTAAACACCACTTTATCATTTATTTTTGAATCAATTCTATAATATTTATCTATTGTTTTTTTGTTTGTTGGGTCATGGGGCCATAAAAGCCTGAGGGAGGGGGGGGGGGGACTCACCTAATATGGTATACGGGGGGGGGGGGGGGGGGGGTGCCGCTCTAATGGGTAGCTTTTTTGCACAAAATCCCTAAACATGGGGTATAATTTTGTGCTGGAAAAAACCTAATAATGGGGTCACTTTTTACAAATGGGTCTATTTTCGCAAAAATGTGTGAAAATTATGTATATTTTCGCGAAAATTTGGTCTATAATGAAGCAAAAACCCTTAGAAATGGGTACCGTTTTTTCCAAAATCACCCTAAAAATGGGTATGGGTTTCGAATCTCCAGCTGCACCCCCCCCCCCCCCCAACAAACCAAATACAATGAATTCAAAAATGCCATTGAAACGGCCATGGATAAGTTCATTCCCTCTAAAATGATCACTAAGCGTAATAAATGCCCATGGCTAAATAAAAAAGTCAAACGCCTACACAAGCGTAAACAACGGGCTTTCAATTCTCATAGACGTATCAACTCTAGCGAAAGCTATGAAAAATTCAACTCTATCAGAAAAGACACTACTAGAGAGACTAGAAAAGTATACAGAAAACATATTTTAATATGTATTAATTTTTATATTTTAATAATTTAAAAATCTGTGTGCTCGGAATCCTTGAAGAAATTCTACTCTTATATCAAAAGTCTCAAGGTTGACGCGATTGGTATTCCAGCATTAAAAAAAGATGGAAGACTACACTCTGACAATAACGCTAAAGCCAGTATTCTAAATGATCAATTCAGCTCCGTGTTTACGCATGAAAATTCTCAACTGCCCTCAGAACCTGAGTCATTAATCTCTCCCATGCAAGACATCATCATATATGAGGCAGGTGTCCTGAAACTCTTACAAAATCTTGACCCCCATAAGGCCACCGGCCCAGATGATGTCCCTGCCAAAATTCTGAAATTGGCAGCTGAGGAAATTGCGCCAGCTTTAACCAAACTTTTCCAGCTCTCGCTGGACACTGGTGAGCTACCTGACTCATGGCTACAAGCAAACATCACACCTCTATTCAAAAAAGGGGACAGGACTCAAGCCTCAAATTATCGTCCAGTCTCTCTCACATCAATCTGTTGCAAAACCCTTGAGCATATCATCCATTCAAACGTCATAAAACATTTCAGTAAACACAATATCCTTACTGAAAAACAGCATGGTTTTCGTCGCGGGCACTCTTGCGAAACCCAGCTCATCCTCACTGCCCAAGACCTGGCAAAGTCTCTCGACAGTAAATCCCAAGTTGACATGGCAATAATGGATTTCTCTAAAGCCTTTGATGTTGTACCGCACAATCGCCTCCTCTCAAAACTCAAACGCTATGGTGTCCAAAACCAAATTCACGCCTGGATTAGTGCTTTTCTAAAACACCGTACACAGAGGGTCCTTGTCAGTGGCGAAAAATCCCCCTGGTGTAATGTCATCTCTGGGGTACCCCAGGGTACGGTGCTAGGACCGCTATTATTCCTTGCTTATATTAATGACCTCCCTGACCGTATTCAATCCTCAGTGAGATTATTTGCAGATGACTGTGTCATTTACAGAGAAATACACAACGATTATGACGCACACATCCTTCAAGAAGATTTAAACACACTGGAGAAATGGGAACAGACCTGGCTGATGAAGTTCAACACATCAAAATGCTTCATCATGAAATTGACACATGCCAGGACTACCAAACCCCACAAATACACACTAGGAGGTAACGAGCTAGCCGAAACCAAAAACCATCCTTACTTGGGAGTATGCATTAACAACAAACTAAACTGGAACCAGCACATACAGGAAATCACAGCAAAAGCAAACCGAACACTTGGATTCATTAAAAGAAACTTACATTCATGCAATAAATCTACGAAGGAGGTGGCTTACAAATCCCTGGTACGACCAAAGCTTGAGTACTCCGCAACCGTTTGGGACCCCTACACAAAGAAAAACACTGACAAGCTTGAATCAGTTCAAAAAAGGGCGGCACGTTTCATTACCAATGATTACAAGTCACGTACACCTGGTTGTGCTACCCAAATGGTCAAGGACCTCAAACTTGAACCACTTAACATCAGAAGGAAAACCAGACGCCTCAGCATATTCCATCAAGCGAGACTCGGTCATCTGTCACTGCCCATTGACAACCTCCTGCAGCCTGCCCAACGACAATCACGACATTCCCACTCTCTGGCTTACTCCACAATATCCACAAATAAGGACTGCTATAAAAACTCTTTTATACCACGTACCATAACAGACTGGAACTCACTACCGGAAAACATTGCCAATCTAAACTCGAGTGAATCGTTCAAGAAATCAGTAACGCACCTACAACAAGCTCAAAATCAGTAACGCACCTACAACAAGCTCAAGAAAAGCAAGACTAAACACAGCAACACTACATGCGCAAATCATATCCTGACCGGATGACTCCACATGGAGTGTTGGCCAGTACAACCATCAAGTATCAAGTACTTCAATGGGTTAACGTGATAAAAGATGGCATAATCATCTTTTACTGATTGTGTATAAATGTTTAAGAAATGTAAGTCCATCATACTTATCGATGCAGTTTGAATTTGTTCATAATAACCATTCTCATGTAACAAGAAATCACACTAGTAATACTTTGGTTGTACCGAAATTTAAGTCTAACTCAGGTACATGTATGCGAACGTTTAATATTAGGGAAGCATATGCCTGGAACAACTTGCCATCAACAATCAGGACTGAGCTCAAGAATATGTCAGTGCAACAATTTAGAACAAAGATCCATGGAATTTAAATTTTGTGTTCTAAAGTATATTACAATTCTGCATTTTCTTGCTGTAATTGAAGTTATCTGATGGATTTGTATATATTTATGTAAATAGTTGTTATATTCCATGTATATTGTAAATAATTATGTATTTTTCTCTGTGAAATGAGGGTCTGCTTGGAAAGCAGTGCTTGACACTGAACTGAAGCTGTTATTGAGTGTTAGGTTGTTACCCTCAATAAGAAAGATTAAAGGTATATTATGTGATCTTTCCAGGGAACGCCCTCAAAATCATGATTTTAGAGTGAAAATAAACTGTCGGATAATCCGACAGTTTATCATTTTCACTCTAAATTCACTCTAAAACCATGATTTTGAGGTAATACGAGGGCGCGGACATACGGGAACTTTGAGTTATTTTTAGCAAATTTGCTTGGCAACCAGTGTTTCAGAAACAAAACATTCCATGCACGCACTCAACGCTGAGCGTTACGCACTTGATCCGCAGTAGGCGCAATGTGCGGTTGCCTTAATTGATTGATCTGCGCAAGTTGTTTTTGTTTTCACCGGCGTTGATTTGTTTTCACCGGCGTGACGTAGGTCCGCCCCAACCTATTAGGAATCGTATCGCTCTGTAAACTTGGAATGTATGTATGATTTATGATCAGAAATGTAAATCTGCAAGAAAATCTACTTTCTAAAAAAAATAATGAATAGAGGGCGCTCTCTGGAAAAGACCACATAATATGCCTTTAAATAAATAAATAAATAAATTTAATAAAGTAGTGGGAACCACCTGCCCAAATCAACTGTTACTGCACCAACCGTGGCTACCTTTAAAAAGAACCTGAGGAGAGTCCTTCCTTTAACTCTTTCCCTGACAAAT
This sequence comes from Ophiura sarsii, assembly GCA_035610835.1. Taxonomy (NCBI): domain Eukaryota; kingdom Metazoa; phylum Echinodermata; class Ophiuroidea; order Amphilepidida; family Ophiuridae; genus Ophiura; species Ophiura sarsii. Next base: position 66,288,546 of record CM069456.1, read on the forward strand.
TAATTTGTGAAGAAATTGTGTATTTGCACATGCATGTAAATATCAACTTATAATTTGAATATGAGACTCTGTAAGGTAGTAAAACTATATATTCTGAAAGCTTATGAATGGCCGGACACTTCTGTGAAAATTTCAACGATACCGGACTATCATGGCGGTTGCCATGGTAACCGTTACCCAGCATGCAATTTTTGTAACATCTTTTTTTACAAATATTTAGTAGTCCTGTATGAAAACCATACTACTTGAGCCCTTCAAAATGCGTTGAAGAGATAGGCATTATAATTTTGAACATTTTGATACCAAACTTGCTGTAGTGGGTTATTGGGTTATGGCGCAACGACCAGAATCGTGTACGATCAGCATGACAAATATACCGTAAGCCCAAAATCCAAAATGGCCGCCATACAGGGGCACAAAAATTCAAATGCCTTCAATTACACTAATAGGCATACCAAATTGTTCGGCTGAGCACAAGGATTCCAAAAAGCCTAAAAGGTATAGTTTGCCTAGCTCTGTTTCATAGCTGTCATACGTCGTGATACGACTCAGTATGAGAGCTATGAAATGAAAGCATATGTTCGTACGTCGGCGATTTTCGTTTCTAGTTTGCCTATTTCTAGAACATTTGAATACACTTACCTGGGTTATACATGTGCTATGTACTGTTATTGCATCCTAGATACATTTTCAGCTCCATAAATGCTACTCAAAATGAAATATTAATGATATAAAATCGTCCCTAATCACAGCGAAATGAAGAAGTCATCAGCAGAAGATGGAAGTCAATTCGCGGTAATTTACGATTGGTTCCGAATATTTTCAATTAGTCTCGTTCACCGTTTTACTCCTAATGGGTGTACGCGTGTGTGTAAACATAGTAAATCACTAGGCGGACAACCAATACTATAAATGCGATCAACTGTTAACAACAGCCTGGTTCCAAATTGTTGGCACCAGGCTGTTGTTAGTGAGATTCCGAAGAACGCACGTGACCTGTTTTCCGAAGATTTCTGATCTCAATTTTAAATGGTCTATTACCAAACTATACAATGTTCTAACATATTTGACATTTAAAACCACCCAATACGACAAATTATGTACAATTAGGGTCCTGGGTATGCAGTTTTCATTTACATATACTAGACAGGGAATTAATGCGCTGTGCAAACGGAAGAACTCTATTTTATATGAACTCTCCACATCGACCCTAGACTACATCTTCAAGTCGTCAATATTACGGTACGGCAGCTAAAGCTGTACAAATATAGCCTGCAAGATAGCGACGTAAGAGGGCGACTGAGGGTTAGTCTAATCGACCCTGAATTGACCCCTATTTCTTTGGCTGATTCCCGGTACCCAGAATCCCTTTTGGATGAGTTGTGTGAAGCCCATTGATGCAGGGACCAAGCAAACTCGACGGCATTGAAGCAAGGTAATCATTTGGTCGTTAAAAAACCTCTAAAATCTCCAGAATTCGTGAGCGTAGAATAACATCGATGGTATCAAAATAATCCGTAAGTATAGTTCTATAAGTAAGGATAACTTAAATTTAACTACCAGTAAATTTAATTTTTGTTTTGAAACAAATACGACGTAGGAAGTCAATGCTTGTTTTTGTAGCTATAGTTTGCCATAGGGCCTACTTCCTATCTTTGGTTAACGAGTTATATAGGGTAAAACGTAAACAGGTCGTGTTGACGCATTAATGCGTCTATGTCAGGTAAAGAGTTAAGGTCAGGATCAAAGCCTAAGGACTATTCTACCAAGCCAAAGTATTTTTATATAGGGCCTATTATAAAGTAAGCTTACTTGGCTTCATCAATCATGCACTGCAGTGTCAGACTGTCACTGCATGACTTCTTCTTCTTCTTCTTCTTCCAGATAAGCGTCAACTTCAAAGATTGAAGACTCTGACACTGTTCATGTTCATCACACACAACACAAACACTTTCATTTTCAAACAGTGACAGTGTTTGCTGAAATCGCAGACATGCACTGCAGAAATGCGATATCTCCTTTTTCTTACCTTACAAAAATCTCTAAAGGCAAAACAAAACCAAATGGGGCAATTTACTAAAACTAAAAGTTCCTATTTACTTTGACTAGCTTTTGATGACCCCAAAGTAACCCCAAAATTAAAAGGCCATGGACATCTTTCATTCTTTGTATCAACTCAATACAATATAATGCTTAAATAAACACGAATATTCATGAAAATATCTATAATAGCTATGTCCACTTCTTGCAGATTTAATTTTAGATTTTTAGAGGTTTAAATTAAATTCAAATTGCAGATATAATTTATTATTTGTCAATATTCATGACTGAGGTGTCAAAGGTTAAATCCATGTCAATGATGTGTTTACTTGCGATTGGCAGAATTTGGACCAACGAGAAGTTACCCAAACAAGATTTGACCTCTTTAAGCAACTTCCGGTTTGGGCGCTTCGTTTGGTTTGGGTTATTCTATAAATCAAGCTCGAATGCGCCGCACCGTGTGGTAGATGTCGAGAGCGGAGGCAGCTTTTACAGGCTGGGATTCGCACAGGCGGTAAATCGGTGAATAAAATGATATAATAAAGCTCAAATCATCCTGGGTTTTTTATACACCTCATGTACAATTGTACTTATTCCGCATAACACATAAATGCAACATTCGAGAGGACAAATGTGTAGATAATGTGTTGATCTCGCACACTTTTGTGCTTGATAGGAACTATTTTGTTTATACCCAAAGAGTGAACTTCTATATTAGTTGTGTGCCCCTTTGTTGTGAAACGTGAATCTACCCAGATGGGATTCCCTATACAACACGTCGCAAATCAGGTCGTGAATATTAATTAGGCAAAATTGTGAAATTTTACTCAGAGGCACCCCCTTTAAAACCCATCTGGCTGTATGAAGACGTGTTTGGATACAACAACAACCCCCGGCTGCGGTGTTCAGTATTAAATTATCTTTAAAATGAGACCATAAAAATGGAATTTGGTTGAAATCTGAATCCGGATTTTAATTTTAAAGGAGGCAACGGGCGACAAAAGTTGAAATGTTGAAAAAGGTGAAATTTTAGTCAGAGGCACCCCCTTTAAAACCCATCTGGCTGTATGAAGACGTGTTTGGATACAACAACAACCCCCGGCTGCGGTGTTCAGTATTAAATTATCTTTAAAATGAGAGCATAAAAATGGAATTTGGTTGAAATCTGAATCCGGATTTTAATTTTAAAGGAGGCAACGGGCGATAAAAGTTGAAATGTTGAAAATGGTGAAATTTTACTCAGAGGCACCCCCTTTAAAACCCATCTGGCTGTATGAAGACGTGTTTGGATACAACAACAACCCCCGGCTGCGGTGTTCAGTATTAAATTATCTTAAAAATGAGACCATAAAAATGGAATTTGGTTGAAATCTGAATCCGGATTTTAATTTTAAAGGAGGCAACGGGCGACAAAAGTTGAAATGTTGAAAAAGGTGAAATTTTAGTCAGAGGCACCCCCTTTAAAACCCATCTGGCTGTATGAAGACGTGTTTGGATACAACAACAACCCCCGGCTGCGGTGTTCAGTATTAAATTATCTTTAAAATGAGACCATAAAAATGGAATTTGGTTGAAATCTGAATCCGGATTTTCATTTTAAAGGAGGCAACGGGCGACAAAAGTTGAAATGTTGAAAATGGTGAAATTTTACTCAGAGGCACCCCCTTTAAAACCCATCTGGCTGTATGAAGACGTGTTTGGATACAACAACAACCCCCGGCTGCGGTGTTCAGTATTAAATTATCTTTAAAATGAGACCATAAAAATGGAATTTGGTTAAAATCTGAATCCGGATTTTCATTTTAAAGGAGGCTACGGGCGACAAAAGTTGAAATTGTTGAAAATGGTGAAATTTTACTCAGAGGCACCCCCTTTAAAACCCATCTGGCTGTATAAAGACGTGTTTGGATACATTAATGTACCCCGGCTGGGGTGTTCAGTATTAAATTATCTTTAAAATGAGACCATAAAAATGGAATTTGGTTAAAATCTGAATCCGGATTTTCATTTTAAAGGAGGCTACGGGCGACAAAAGTTGAAATTGTTGAAAATGGTGAAATTTTACTCAGAGGCACCCCCTTTAAAACCCATCTGGCTGTATGAAGACGTGTTTGGATACATCAATGTACCCCGGCTGGGGTGTTCAGTATTAAATTATCTTTAAAATGAGACCATAAAAATGGAATTTGGTTAAAATCTGAATCCGGATTTTCATTTTAAAGGAGGCTACGGGCGACAAAAGTTGAAATTGTTGAAAATTGTGAAATTTTACTCAGAGGCACCCCCTTTAAATCCATCTGGCTGTATGAAGACGTGTTTGGATACAACAACAACCCCCGGCTGCGGTGTTCAGTATTAAATTATCTTTAAAATGAGACCATAAAAATGGAATTTGGTTAAAATCTGAATCCGGATTTTCATTTTAAAGGAGGCTACGGGCGACAAAAGTTGAAATTGTTGAAAATGGTGAAATTTTACTCAGAGGCACCCCCTTTAAAACCCATCTGGCTGTATGAAGACGTGTTTGGATACATCAATGTACCCCGGCTGGGGTGTTCAGTATTAAATTATCTTTAAAATGAGACCATAAAAATGGAATTTGGTTAAAATCTGAATCCGGATTTTCATTTTAAAGGAGGCTACGGGCGACAAAAGTTGAAATTGTTGAAAATTGTGAAATTTTACTCAGAGGCACCCACTTTAAAACCCATCTGGCTGTATGAAGACGTGTTTGGATACATCGATGTACCCCGGCTGGGGTGTTCAGTATTAAATTATCTTTAAAATGAGACCATAAAAATGGAATTTGGTTAAAATCTGAATCCGGATTTTCATTTTAAAGGAGGCTACGGGCGAGAAAAGTTGAAATTATTGGAAATTGTGAAATTTTACTCAGAGGCACCCCCTTTAAAACCAATCTGGCTGTATGAAGACGTGTCTGGATACAACAACAACCCCGGCTGCGGTGTTCAGTATTAAATTATCTTTAAAATGAGACCATAAAAATGGAATTTGGTTAAAATCTGAATCCGGATTTTCATTTTAAAGGAGGCTACGGGCGACAAAAGTTGAAATTATTGAAAATTGTGAAATTTTACTCAGAGGCACCCCCTTTAAAACCCATCTGGCTGTATGAAGACGTGTCTGGATACAACAACAACCCCCGGCTGCGGTGTTCAGTATTAAATTATCTTTAAAATGAGACCATAAAAATGGAATTTGGTTAAAATCTGAATCCGGATTTTCATTTTAAAGGAGGCTACGGGCGACAAAAGTTGAAATTATTGAAAATTGTGAAATTTTACTCAGAGGCACCCCCTTTAAAACCCATCTGGCTGTATGAAGACGTGTTTGGATACAACAACAACCCCGGCTGCGGTGTTCAGTATTAAATTATCTTTAAAATGAGACCATAAAAATGGAATTTGGTTGAAATCTGAATCCGGATTTTCATTTTAAAGGAGGCAACGGGCGACAAAAGTTGAAATGTTGAAAATGGTGAAATTTTACTCAGAGGCACCCCCTTTAAAACCCATCTGGCTGTATGAAGACGTGTTTGGATACAACAAAAACCCCGGCTGCGGTGTTCAGTATTAAATTATCTTTAAAATGAGCCCATAAAAATGGAATTTGGTTAAAATCTGAATCCGGATTTTCATTTTAAAGGAGGCTACGGGCGACAAAAGTTGAAATTGTTGAAAATGGTGAAATTTTACTCAGAGGCACCCCCTTTAAAACCCATCTGGCTGTATGAAGACGTGTTTGGATACATCAATGTACCCCGGCTGGGGTGTTCAGTATTAAATTATCTTTAAAATGAGACCATAAAAATGGAATTTGGTTAAAATCTGAATCCGGATTTTCATTTTAAAGGAGGCTACGGGCGACAAAAGTTGAAATTGTTGAAAATTGTGAAATTTTACTCAGAGGCACCCACTTTAAAACCCATCTGGCTGTATGAAGACGTGTTTGGATACATCGATGTACCCCGGCTGGGGTGTTCAGTATTAAATTATCTTTAAAATGAGACCATAAAAATGGAATTTGGTTAAAATCTGAATCCGGATTTTCATTTTAAAGGAGGCTACGGGCGAGAAAAGTTGAAATTATTGGAAATTGTGAAATTTTACTCAGAGGCACCCCCTTTAAAACCAATCTGGCTGTATGAAGACGTGTCTGGATACAACAACAACCCCGGCTGCGGTGTTCAGTATTAAATTATCATTAAAATGAGACCATAAAAATGGAATTTGGTTAAAATCTGAATCCGGATTTTCATTTTAAAGGAGGCTACGGGCGACAAAAGTTGAAATTATTGAAAATTGTGAAATTTTACTCAGAGGCACCCCCTTTAAAACCCATCTGGCTGTATGAAGACGTGTCTGGATACAACAACAACCCCCGGCTGCGGTGTTTAGTATTAAATTATCTTTAAAATGAGACCATAAAAATGGAATTTGGTTAAAATCTGAATCCGGATTTTCATTTTAAAGGAGGCTACGGGCGACAAAAGTTGAAATTATTGAAAATTGTGAAATTTTACTCAGAGGCACCCCCTTTAAAACCCATCTGGCTGTATGAAGACGTGTTTGGATACAACAACAACCCCGGCTGCGGTGTTCAGTATTAAATTATCTTTAAAATGAGACCATAAAAATGGAATTTGGTTGAAATCTGAATCCGGATTTTCATTTTAAAGGAGGCAACGGGCGACAAAAGTTGAAATGTTGAAAATGGTGAAATTTTACTCAGAGGCACCCCCTTTAAAACCCATCTGGCTGTATGAAGACGTGTTTGGATACAACAACAACCCCCGGCTGCGGTGTTCAGTATTAAATTATCTTTAAAATGAGCCCATAAAAATGGAATTTGGTTAAAATCTGAATCCGGATTTTCATTTTAAAGGAGGCTACGGGCGACAAAAGTTGAAATTGTTGAAAATGGTGAAATTTTACTCAGAGGCACCCCCTTTAAAACCCATCTGGCTGTATGAAGACGTGTTTGGATACATCAATGTACCCCGGCTGGGGTGTTCAGTATTAAATTATCTTTAAAATGAGACCATAAAAATGGAATTTGGTTAAAATCTGAATCCGGATTTTCATTTTAAAGGAGGCTACGGGCGACAAAAGTTGAAATTGTTGAAAATGGTGAAATTTTACTCAGAGGCACCCCCTTTAAAACCCATCTGGCTGTATGAAGACGTGTCTGGATACAACAACAACCCCCGGCTGCGGTGTTCAGTATTAAATTATCTTTAAAATGAGACCATAAAAATGGAATTTGGTTAAAATCTGAATCCGGATTTTCATTTTAAAGGAGGCAACGGGCGACAAAAGTTGAAATTATTGAAAATTGTGAAATTTTACTCAGAGGCACCCCCTTTAAAACCCATCTGGCTGTATGAAGACGTGTTTGGATACAACGACAACCCCGGCTGCGGTGTTCAGTATTAAATTATCTTTAAAATGAGACCATAAAAATGGAATTTGGTTGAAATCTGAATCCGGATTTTCATTTTAAAGGAGGCAACGGGCGACAAAAGTTGAAATGTTGAAAATGGTGAAATTTTACTCAGAGGCACCCCCTTTAAAACCCATCTGGCTGTATGAAGACGTGTTTGGATACAACAACAACCCCTGGCTGCGGTGTTCAGTATTAAATTATCTTTAAAATGAGACCATAAAAATGGAATTTGGTTAAAATCTGAATCCGGATTTTCATTTTAAAGGAGGCTACGGGCGACAAAAGTTGAAATTGTTGAAAATTGTGAAATTTTACTCAGAGGCACCCCCTTTAAAACCCATCTGGCTGTATGAAGACGTGTTTGGATACATCAATGTACCCCGGCTGGGGTGTTCAGTATTAAATTATCTTTAAAATGAGACCATAAAAATGGAATTTGGTTAAAATCTGAATCCGGATTTTCATTTTAAAGGAGGCTACGGGCGACAAAAGTTGAAATTGTTGAAAATTGTGAAATTTTACTCAGAGGCACCCCCTTTAAAACCCATCTGGCTGTATGAAGACGTGTTTGGATACAACAACAACCCCCGGCTGCGGTGTTCAGTATTAAATTATCTTTAAAATGAGCCCATAAAAATGGAATTTGGTTAAAATCTGAATCCGGATTTTCATTTTAAAGGAGGCTACGGGCGACAAAAGTTGAAATTGTTGAAAATGGTGAAATTTTACTCAGAGGCACCCCCTTTAAAACCCATCTGGCTGTATGAAGACGTGTTTGGATACATCAATGTACCCCGGCTGGGGTGTTCAGTATTAAATTATCTTTAAAATGAGACCATAAAAATGGAATTTGGTTAAAATCTGAATCCGGATTTTCATTTTAAAGGAGGCTACGGGCGACAAAAGTTGAAATTGTTGAAAATGGTGAAATTTTACTCAGAGGCACCCCCTTTAAAACCCATCTGGCTGTATGAAGACGTGTCTGGATACAACAACAACCCCCGGCTGCGGTGTTCAGTATTAAATTATCTTTAAAATGAGACCATAAAAATGGAATTTGGTTAAAATCTGAATCCGGATTTTCTTTTTAAAGGAGGCAACGGGCGACAAAAGTTTAAATTATTGAAAATTATGAAATTTTACTCAGAGGCACCCCCTTTAAAACCCATCTGGCTGTATGAAGACGTGTTTGGATACATCAATGTACCCCGGCTGGGGTGTTCAGTATTAAATTATCTTTAAAATGAGACCATAAAAATGGAATTTGGTTAAAATCTGAATCCGGATTTTCATTTTAAAGGAGGCTACGGGCGACAAAAGTTGAAATTGTTGAAAATTGTGAAATTTTACTCAGAGGCACCCCCTTTAAAACCCATCTGGCTGTATGAAGACGTGTTTGGATACAACAACAACCCCCGGCTGCGGTGTTCAGTAATAAATTATCTTTAAAATGAGACCATAAAAATGGAATTTGGTTTAAATCTGAATCCGGATTTTCATTTTAAAGGAGGCTACGGGCGACAAAAGTTGAAATTGTTGAAAATGGTGAAATTTTACTCAGAGGCACCCCCTTTAAAACCCATCTGGCTGTATGAAGACGTGTTTGGATACATCAATGTACCCCGGCTGGGGTGTTCAGTATTAAATTATCTTTAAAATGAGACCATAAAAATGGAATTTGGTTAAAATCTGAATCCGGATTTTCATTTTAAAGGAGGCTACGGGCGACAAAAGTTGAAATTGTTGAAAATTGTGAAATTTTACTCAGAGGCACCCCCTTTAAAACCCATCTGGCTGTATGAAGACGTGTTTGGATACATCGATGTACCCCGGCTGAGGTGTTCAGTATTAAATTATCTTTAAAATGAGACCATAAAAATGGAATTTGGTTAAAATCTGAATCCGGATTTTCATTTTAAAGGAGGCTACGGGCGACAAAAGTTGAAATTGTTGAAAATTGTGAAATTTTACTCAGAGGCACCCCCTTTAAAACCCATCTAGCTGTATGAAGACGTGTTTGGATACAACAACAACCCCCGGCTGCGGTGTTCAGTATTAAATTATCTTTAAAATGAGACCATAAAAATGGAATTTGGTTAAAATCTGAATCCGGATTTTCATTTTAAAGGAGGCTACGGGCGACAAAAGTTGAAATTGTTGAAAATGGTGAAATTTTACTCAGAGGCACCCCCTTTAAAACCCATCTGGCTGTATGAAAACGTGTTTGGATACATCAATGTACCCTGGCTGGGGTGTTCAGTATTAAATTATCTTTAAAATGAGACCATAAAAATGGAATTTGGTTAAAATCTGAAACCGGATTTTCATTTTAAAGGAGGCTACGGGCGACAAAAGTTGAAATTGTTGAAAATTGTGAAATTTTACTCAGAGGCACCCCCTTTAAAACCCATCTGGCTGTATGAAGACGTGTTTGGATACATCGATGTACCCCGGCTGGGGTGTTCAGTATTAAATTATCTTTAAAATGAGACCATAAAAATGGAATTTGGTTAAAATCTGAATCCGGATTTTCATTTTTAAAGGAGGCTACGGGCGACAAAAGTTGAAATTATTGAAAATTGTGAAATTTTACTCAGAGGCACCCCCTTTAAAACCCATCTGGCTGTATGAAGACGTGTTTGGATACAACAACAACCCCCGGCTGCGGTGTTCAGTATTAAATTATCTTTAAAATGAGACCATAAAAATGGAATTTGGTTGAAATCTGAATCCGGATTTTCATTTTAAAGGAGGCAACGGGCGACAAAAGTTGAAATGTTGAAAATGGTGAAATTTTACTCAGAGGCACCCCCTTTAAAACCCATCTGGCTGTATGAAGACGTGTTTGGATACAACAACAACCCCCGGCTGCGGTGTTCAGTATTAAATTATCTTTAAAATGAGACCATAAAAATGGAATTTGGTTAAAATCTGAATCCGGATTTTCATTTTAAAGGAGGCTACGGGCGACAAAAGTTGAAATTGTTGAAAATGGTGAAATTTTACTCAGAGGCACCCCCTTTAAAACCCATCTGGCTGTATAAAGACGTGTTTGGATACATTAATGTACCCCGGCTGGGGTGTTCAGTATTAAATTATCTTTAAAATGAGACCATAAAAATGGAATTTGGTTAAAATCTGAATCCGGATTTTCATTTTAAAGGAGGCTACGGGCGACAAAAGTTGAAATTGTTGAAAATTGTGAAATTTTACTCAGAGGCACCCCCTTTAAAACCCATCTGGCTGTATGAAGACGTGTTTGGATACAACAAAAACCCCCGGCTGCGGTGTTCAGTATTAAATTATCTTTAAAATGAGACCATAAAAATGGAATTTGGTTAAAATCTGAATCCGGATTTTCATTTTAAAGGAGGCTACGGGCGACAAAAGTTGAAATTGTTGAAAATGGTGAAATTTTACTCAGAGGCACCCCCTTTAAAACCCATCTGGCTGTATGAAGACGTGTTTGGATACATCAATGTACCCCGGCTGGGGTGTTCAGTATTAAATTATCTTTAAAATGAGACCATAAAAATGGAATTTGGTTAAAATCTGAATCCGGATTTTCATTTTAAAGGAGGCTACGGGCGACAAAAGTTGAAATTGTTGAAAATTGTGAAATTTTACTCAGAGGCACCCACTTTAAAACCCATCTGGCTGTATGAAGACGTGTTTGGATACATCGATGTACCCCGGCTGGGGTGTTCAGTATTAAATTATCTTTAAAATGAGACCATAAAAATGGAATTTGGTTAAAATCTGAATCCGGATTTTCATTTTAAAGGAGGCTACGGGCGAGAAAAGTTGAAATTATTGGAAATTGTGAAATTTTACTCAGAGGCACCCCCTTTAAAACCAATCTGGCTGTATGAAGACGTGTTTGGATACAACAACAACCCCCGGCTGCGGTGTTCAGTATTAAATTATCTTTAAAATGACACCATAAAAATGGAATTTGGTTAAAATCTGAATCCGGATTTTCATTTTAAAGGAGGCAACGGGCGACAAAAGTTGAAATGTTGAAAATGGTAAAATTTTACTCAGAGGCACCCCCTTTAAAACCCATCTGGCTGTATGAAGACGTGTTTGGATACATCGATGTACCCCAGCTGGGGTGTTCAGTATTAAATTATCTTTAAAATGAGACCATAAAAATGGAATTTGGTTAAAATCTGAATCCGGATTTTCATTTTAAAGGAGGCTACGGGCGACAAAAGTTGAAATTATTGAAAATTGTGAAATTTTACTCAGAGGCACCCCCTTTAAAACCCATCTGGCTGTATGAAGACGTGTCTGAATACAACAACAACCCCCGGCTGCGGTGTTCAGTATTAAATTATCTTTAAAATGAGACCATAAAAATGGAATTTGGTTAAAATCTGAATCCGGATTTTCATTTTAAAGGAGGCTACGGGCGACAAAAGTTGAAATTATTGAAAATTGTGAAATTGTACTCAGAGGCACCCCCTTTAAAACCCATCTGGCTGTATGAAGACGTGTCTGGATACAACAACAACCCCCGGCTGCGGTGTTCAGTATTAAATTATCTTTAAAATGAGACCATAAAAATGGAATTTGGTTAAAATCTGAATCCGGATTTTCATTTTAAAGGAGGCTACGGGCGACAAAAGTTGAAATTATTGAAAATTGTGAAATTTTACTCAGAGGCACCCCCTTTAAAACCCATCTGGCTGTATGAAGACGTGTTTGGATACAACAACAACCCCGGCTGCGGTGTTCAGTATTAAATTATCTTTAAAATGAGACCATAAAAATGGAATTTGGTTGAAATCTGAATCCGGATTTTCATTTTAAAGGAGGCAACGGGCGACAAAAGTTGAAATGTTGAAAATGGTGAAATTTTACTCAGAGGCACCCCCTTTAAAACCCATCTGGCTGTATGAAGACGTGTTTGGATACAACAACAACCTCCGGCTGCGGTGTTCAGTATTAAATTATCTTTAAAATGAGACCATAAAAATGGAATTTGGTTAAAATCTGAATCCGGATATTCATTTTAAAGGAGGCTACGGGCGACAAAAGTTGAAATTGTTGAAAATGGTGAAATTTTACTCAGAGGCACCCCCTTTAAAACCCATCTGGCTGTATAAAGACGTGTTTGGATACATCAATGTACCCCGGCTGGGGTGTTCAGTATTAAATTATCTTTAAAATGAGACCATAAAAATGGAATTTGGTTAAAATCTGAATCCGGATTTTCATTTTAAAGGAGGCTACGGGCGACAAAAGTTGAAATTGTTGAAAATGGTGAAATTTTACTCAGAGGCACCCCCTTTAAAACCCATCTGGCTGTATGAAGACGTGTTTGGATACATCGATGTACCCCGGCTGGGGTGTTCAGTATTAAATTATCTTTAAAATGAGACCATAAAAATGGAATTTGGTTAAAATCTGAATCCGGATTTTCATTTTTAAAGGAGGCTACGGGCGACAAAAGTTGAAATTATTGAAAATTGTGAAATTTTACTCAGAGGCACCCCCTTTAAAACCCATCTGGCTGTATGAAGACGTGTTTGGATACAACAACAACCCCCGGCTGCGGTGTTCAGTATTAAATTATCTTTAAAATGAGACCATAAAAATGGAATTTGGTTGAAATCTGAATCCGGATTTTCATTTTAAAGGAGGCAACGGGCGACAAAAGTTGAAATGTTGAAAATGGTGAAATTTTACTCAGAGGCACCCCCTTTAAAACCCATCTGGCTGTATGAAGACGTGTTTGGATACAACAACAACCCCCGGCTGCGGTGTTCAGTATTAAATTATCTTTAAAATGAGACCATAAAAATGGAATTTGGTTAAAATCTGAATCCGGATTTTCATTTTAAAGGAGGCTACGGGCGACAAAAGTTGAAATTGTTGAAAATGGTGAAATTTTACTCAGAGGCACCCCCTTTAAAACCCATCTGGCTGTATAAAGACGTGTTTGGATACATTAATGTACCCCGGCTGGGGTGTTCAGTATTAAATTATCTTTAAAATGAGACCATAAAAATGGAATTTGGTTAAAATCTGAATCCGGATTTTCATTTTAAAGGAGGCTACGGGCGACAAAAGTTGAAATTGTTGAAAATTGTGAAATTTTACTCAGAGGCACCCCCTTTAAAACCCATCTGGCTGTATGAAGACGTGTTTGGATACAACAAAAACCCCCGGCTGCGGTGTTCAGTATTAAATTATCTTTAAAATGAGACCATAAAAATGGAATTTGGTTAAAATCTGAATCCGGATTTTCATTTTAAAGGAGGCTACGGGCGACAAAAGTTGAAATTGTTGAAAATGGTGAAATTTTACTCAGAGGCACCCCCTTTAAAACCCATCTGGCTGTATGAAGACGTGTTTGGATACATCAATGTACCCCGGCTGGGGTGTTCAGTATTAAATTATCTTTAAAATGAGACCATAAAAATGGAATTTGGTTAAAATCTGAATCCGGATTTTCATTTTAAAGGAGGCTACGGGCGACAAAAGTTGAAATTGTTGAAAATTGTGAAATTTTACTCAGAGGCACCCACTTTAAAACCCATCTGGCTGTATGAAGACGTGTTTGGATACATCGATGTACCCCGGCTGGGGTGTTCAGTATTAAATTATCTTTAAAATGAGACCATAAAAATGGAATTTGGTTAAAATCTGAATCCGGATTTTCATTTTAAAGGAGGCTACGGGCGAGAAAAGTTGAAATTATTGGAAATTGTGAAATTTTACTCAGAGGCACCCCCTTTAAAACCAATCTGGCTGTATGAAGACGTGTTTGGATACAACAACAACCCCCGGCTGCGGTGTTCAGTATTAAATTATCTTTAAAATGACACCATAAAAATGGAATTTGGTTAAAATCTGAATCCGGATTTTCATTTTAAAGGAGGCAACGGGCGACAAAAGTTGAAATGTTGAAAATGGTAAAATTTTACTCAGAGGCACCCCCTTTAAAACCCATCTGGCTGTATGAAGACGTGTTTGGATACATCGATGTACCCCAGCTGGGGTGTTCAGTATTAAATTATCTTTAAAATGAGACCATAAAAATGGAATTTGGTTAAAATCTGAATCCGGATTTTCATTTTAAAGGAGGCTACGGGCGACAAAAGTTGAAATTATTGAAAATTGTGAAATTTTACTCAGAGGCACCCCCTTTAAAACCCATCTGGCTGTATGAAGACGTGTCTGAATACAACAACAACCCCCGGCTGCGGTGTTCAGTATTAAATTATCTTTAAAATGAGACCATAAAAATGGAATTTGGTTAAAATCTGAATCCGGATTTTCATTTTAAAGGAGGCTACGGGCGACAAAAGTTGAAATTATTGAAAATTGTGAAATTGTACTCAGAGGCACCCCCTTTAAAACCCATCTGGCTGTATGAAGACGTGTCTGGATACAACAACAACCCCCGGCTGCGGTGTTCAGTATTAAATTATCTTTAAAATGAGACCATAAAAATGGAATTTGGTTAAAATCTGAATCCGGATTTTCATTTTAAAGGAGGCTACGGGCGACAAAAGTTGAAATTATTGAAAATTGTGAAATTTTACTCAGAGGCACCCCCTTTAAAACCCATCTGGCTGTATGAAGACGTGTTTGGATACAACAACAACCCCGGCTGCGGTGTTCAGTATTAAATTATCTTTAAAATGAGACCATAAAAATGGAATTTGGTTGAAATCTGAATCCGGATTTTCATTTTAAAGGAGGCAACGGGCGACAAAAGTTGAAATGTTGAAAATGGTGAAATTTTACTCAGAGGCACCCCCTTTAAAACCCATCTGGCTGTATGAAGACGTGTTTGGATACAACAACAACCTCCGGCTGCGGTGTTCAGTATTAAATTATCTTTAAAATGAGACCATAAAAATGGAATTTGGTTAAAATCTGAATCCGGATATTCATTTTAAAGGAGGCTACGGGCGACAAAAGTTGAAATTGTTGAAAATGGTGAAATTTTACTCAGAGGCACCCCCTTTAAAACCCATCTGGCTGTATAAAGACGTGTTTGGATACATCAATGTACCCCGGCTGGGGTGTTCAGTATTAAATTATCTTTAAAATGAGACCATAAAAATGGAATTTGGTTAAAATCTGAATCCGGATTTTCATTTTAAAGGAGGCTACGGGCGACAAAAGTTGAAATTGTTGAAAATGGTGAAATTTTACTCAGAGGCACCCCCTTTAAAACCCATCTGGCTGTATGAAGACGTGTTTGGATACATCAATGTACCCCAGCTGGGGTGTTCAGTATTAAATTATCTTTAAAATGAGACCATAAAAATGGAATTTGGTTAAAATCTGAATCCGGATTTTCGTTTTAAATGAGGCTACGGGCGACAAAAGTTGAAATTGTTGAAAATGGTGAAATTTTACTCAGAGGCACCCCCTTTAAAACCCATCTGGCTGTATGAAGACGTGTTTGGATACATCGATGTACCCCGGCTGGGGTGTTCAGTATTAAATTATCTTTAAAATGAGACCATAAAAATGGAATTTGGTTAAAATATAAATCCGGATTTTCATTTTAAAGGAGGCTACGGGCGACAAAAGTTGAAATTATTGAAAATTGTGAAATTTTACTCAGAGGCACCCCCTTTAAAACCCATCTGGCTGTATGAAGACGTGTTTGGATACAACAACAACCCCCGGCTGCGGTGTTCAGTATTAAATTATCTTTAAAATGAGACCATAAAAATGGAATTTGGTTAAAATCTAAATCCGGATTTTCATTTTAAAGGAGGCTACGGGCGACAAAAGTTGAAATACGGGCGACAAAAGTTGAAATTATTGAAAATTGTGAAATTTTACTCAGAGGCACCCCCTTTAAAACCCATCTGGCTGTATGAAGACGTGTTTGGATACAACAACAACCCCCGGCTGCGGTGTTCAGTATTAAATTATCTTTAAAATGAGACCATAAAAATGGAATTTGGTTAAAATCTGAATCCGGATTTTCATTTTAAAGGAGGCTACGGGCGACAAAAGTTGAAATTATTGAAAATTGTGAAATTTTACTCAGAGGCACCCCCTTTAAAACCCATCTGGCTGTATGAAGACGTGTTTGGATACAACAACAACCCCGGCTGCGGTGTTCAGTATTAAATTATCTTTAAAATGAGACCATAAAAATGGAATTTGGTTGAAATCTGAATCCGGATTTTCATTTTAAAGGAGGCAACGGGCGACAAAAGTTGAAATGTTGAAAATGGTGAAATTTTACTCAGAGGCACCCCCTTTAAAACCCATCTGGCTGTATGAAGACGTGTTTGGATACAACAACAACCCCCGGCTGCGGTGTTCAGTATTAAATTATCTTTAAAATGAGACCATAAAAATGGAATTTGGTTAAAATCTGAATCCGGATTTTCATTTTAAAGGAGGCTACGGGCGACAAAAGTTGAAATTGTTGAAAATGGTGAAATTTTACTCAGAGGCACCCCCTTTAAAACCCATCTGGCTGTATAAAGACGTGTTTGGATACATCAATGTACCCCGGCTGGGGTGTTCAGTATTAAATTATCTTTAAAATGAGACCATAAAAATGGAATTTGGTTAAAATCTGAATCCGGATATTCATTTTAAAGGAGGCTACGGGCGACAAAAGTTGAAATTGTTGAAAATGGTGAAATTTTACTCAGAGGCACCCCCTTTAAAACCCATCTGGCTGTATAAAGACGTGTTTGGATACATCAATGTACCCCGGCTGGGGTGTTCAGTATTAAATTATCTTTAAAATGAGACCATAAAAATGGAATTTGGTTAAAATCTGAATCCGGATTTTCATTTTAAAGGAGGCTACGGGCGACAAAAGTTGAAATTGTTGAAAATTGTGAAATTTTACTCAGAGGCACCCCCTTTAAAACCCATCTGGCTGTATGAAGACGTGTTTGGATACATCAATGTACCCCAGCTGGGGTGTTCAGTATTAAATTATCTTTAAAATGAGACCATAAAAATGGAATTTGGTTAAAATCTGAATCCGGATTTTCGTTTTAAATGAGGCTACGGGCGACAAAAGTTGAAATTGTTGAAAATGGTGTCACCATTTTCAACATTTCAACTTTTGTCGCCCGTTGCCTCCTTTAAAATTAAAATCCGGATTCAGATTTCAACCAAATTCCATTTTTATGGTCTCATTTTAAAGATAATTTAATACTGAACACCGCAGCCGGGGGTTGTTGTTGTATCCAAACACGTCTTCATACAGCCAGATGGGTTTTAAAGGGGGTGCCTCTGAGTAAAATTTCACCATTTTCACCATTTCAACTTTTGTCGCCCGTTGCCTCCTTTAAAATTAAAATCCGGATTCAGATTTCAACCAAATTCCATTTTTATGCTCTCATTTTAAAGATAATTTAATACTGAACACCGCAGCCGGGGGTTGTTGTTGTATCCAAACACGTCTTCATACAGCCAGATGGGTTTTAAAGGGGGTGCCTCTGACTAAAATTTCACCTTTTTCAACATTTCAACTTTTGTCGCCCGTTGCCTCCTTTAAAATTAAAATCCGGATTCAGATTTCAACCAAATTCCATTTTTATGGTCTCATTTTAAAGATAATTTAATACTGAACACCGCAGCCGGGGGTTGTTGTTGTATCCAAACACGTCTTCATACAGCCAGATGGGTTTTAAAGGGGGTGCCTCTGAGTAAAATTTCACCATTTTCAACATTTCAACTTTTGTCGCCCGTTGCCTCCTTTAAAATTAAAATCCGGATTCAGATTTCAACCAAATTCCATTTTTATGGTCTCATTTTAAAGATAATTTAATACTGAACACCGCAGCCGGGGGTTGTTGTTGTATCCAAACACGTCTTCATACAGCCAGATGGGTTTTAAAGGGGGTGCCTCTGACTAAAATTTCACCTTTTTCAACATTTCAACTTTTGTCGCCCGTTGCCTCCTTTAAAATTAAAATCCGGATTCAGATTTCAACCAAATTCCATTTTTATGGTCTCATTTTTAAGATAATTTAATACTGAACACCGCAGCCGGGGGTTGTTGTTGTATCCAAACACGTCTTCATACAGCCAGATGGGTTTTAAAGGGGGTGCCTCTGAGTAAAATTTCACCATTTTCACCATTTCAACTTTTGTCGCCCGTTGCCTCCTTTAAAATTAAAATCCGGATTCAGATTTCAACCAAATTCCATTTTTATGCTCTCATTTTAAAGATAATTTAATACTGAACACCGCAGCCGGGGGTTGTTGTTGTATCCAAACACGTCTTCATACAGCCAGATGGGTTTTAAAGGGGGTGCCTCTGACTAAAATTTCACCTTTTTCAACATTTCAACTTTTGTCGCCCGTTGCCTCCTTTAAAATTAAAATCCGGATTCAGATTTCAACCAAATTCCATTTTTATGGTCTCATTTTAAAGATAATTTAATACTGAACACCGCAGCCGGGGGTTGTTGTTGTATCCAAACACGTCTTCATACAGCCAGATGGGTTTTAAAGGGGGTGCCTCTGAGTAAAATTTCACCATTTTCACCATTTCAACTTTTGTCGCCCGTTGCCTCCTTTAAAATTAAAATCCGGATTCAGATTTCAACCAAATTCCATTTTTATGCTCTCATTTTAAAGATAATTTAATACTGAACACCGCAGCCGGGGGTTGTTGTTGTATCCAAACACGTCTTCATACAGCCAGATGGGTTTTAAAGGGGGTGCCTCTGACTAAAATTTCACCTTTTTCAACATTTCAACTTTTGTCGCCCGTTGCCTCCTTTAAAATTAAAATCCGGATTCAGATTTCAACCAAATTCCATTTTTATGGTCTCATTTTAAAGATAATTTAATACTGAACACCGCAGCCGGGGGTTGTTGTTGTATCCAAACACGTCTTCATACAGCCAGATGGGTTTTAAAGGGGGTGCCTCTGAGTAAAATTTCACCATTTTCAACATTTCAACTTTTGTCGCCCGTTGCCTCCTTTAAAATTAAAATCCGGATTCAGATTTCAACCAAATTCCATTTTTATGGTCTCATTTTAAAGATAATTTAATACTGAACACCGCAGCCGGGGGTTGTTGTTGTATCCAAACACGTCTTCATACAGCCAGATGGGTTTTAAAGGGGGTGCCTCTGACTAAAATTTCACCTTTTTCAACATTTCAACTTTTGTCGCCCGTTGCCTCCTTTAAAATTAAAATCCGGATTCAGATTTCAACCAAATTCCATTTTTATGGTCTCATTTTTAAGATAATTTAATACTGAACACCGCAGCCGGGGGTTGTTGTTGTATCCAAACACGTCTTCATACAGCCAGATGGGTTTTAAAGGGGGTGCCTCTGAGTAAAATTTCACCATTTTCACCATTTCAACTTTTGTCGCCCGTTGCCTCCTTTAAAATTAAAATCCGGATTCAGATTTCAACCAAATTCCATTTTTATGCTCTCATTTTAAAGATAATTTAATACTGAACACCGCAGCCGGGGGTTGTTGTTGTATCCAAACACGTCTTCATACAGCCAGATGGGTTTTAAAGGGGGTGCCTCTGACTAAAATTTCACCTTTTTCAACATTTCAACTTTTGTCGCCCGTTGCCTCCTTTAAAATTAAAATCCGGATTCAGATTTCAACCAAATTCCATTTTTATGGTCTCATTTTAAAGATAATTTAATACTGAACACCGCAGCCGGGGGTTGTTGTTGTATCCAAACACGTCTTCATACAGCCAGATGGGTTTTAAAGGGGGTGCCTCTGAGTAAAATTTCACCATTTTCACCATTTCAACTTTTGTCGCCCGTTGCCTCCTTTAAAATTAAAATCCGGATTCAGATTTCAACCAAATTCCATTTTTATGCTCTCATTTTAAAGATAATTTAATACTGAACACCGCAGCCGGGGGTTGTTGTTGTATCCAAACACGTCTTCATACAGCCAGATGGGTTTTAAAGGGGGTGCCTCTGACTAAAATTTCACCTTTTTCAACATTTCAACTTTTGTCGCCCGTTGCCTCCTTTAAAATTAAAATCCGGATTCAGATTTCAACCAAATTCCATTTTTATGGTCTCATTTTAAAGATAATTTAATACTGAACACCGCAGCCGGGGGTTGTTGTTGTATCCAAACACGTCTTCATACAGCCAGATGGGTTTTAAAGGGGGTGCCTCTGAGTAAAATTTCACCATTTTCAACATTTCAACTTTTGTCGCCCGTTGCCTCCTTTAAAATTAAAATCCGGATTCAGATTTCAACCAAATTCCATTTTTATGGTCTCATTTTAAAGATAATTTAATACTGAACACCGCAGCCGGGGGTTGTTGTTGTATCCAAACACGTCTTCATACAGCCAGATGGGTTTTAAAGGGGGTGCCTCTGACTAAAATTTCACCTTTTTCAACATTTCAACTTTTGTCGCCCGTTGCCTCCTTTAAAATTAAAATCCGGATTCAGATTTCAACCAAATTCCATTTTTATGGTCTCATTTTTAAGATAATTTAATACTGAACACCGCAGCCGGGGGTTGTTGTTGTATCCAAACACGTCTTCATACAGCCAGATGGGTTTTAAAGGGGGTGCCTCTGAGTAAAATTTCACCATTTTCACCATTTCAACTTTTGTCGCCCGTTGCCTCCTTTAAAATTAAAATCCGGATTCAGATTTCAACCAAATTCCATTTTTATGCTCTCATTTTAAAGATAATTTAATACTGAACACCGCAGCCGGGGGTTGTTGTTGTATCCAAACACGTCTTCATACAGCCAGATGGGTTTTAAAGGGGGTGCCTCTGACTAAAATTTCACCTTTTTCAACATTTCAACTTTTGTCGCCCGTTGCCTCCTTTAAAATTAAAATCCGGATTCAGATTTCAACCAAATTCCATTTTTATGGTCTCATTTTAAAGATAATTTAATACTGAACACCGCAGCCGGGGGTTGTTGTTGTATCCAAACACGTCTTCATACAGCCAGATGGGTTTTAAAGGGGGTGCCTCTGAGTAAAATTTCACCATTTTCACCATTTCAACTTTTGTCGCCCGTTGCCTCCTTTAAAATTAAAATCCGGATTCAGATTTCAACCAAATTCCATTTTTATGCTCTCATTTTAAAGATAATTTAATACTGAACACCGCAGCCGGGGGTTGTTGTTGTATCCAAACACGTCTTCATACAGCCAGATGGGTTTTAAAGGGGGTGCCTCTGACTAAAATTTCACCTTTTTCAACATTTCAACTTTTGTCGCCCGTTGCCTCCTTTAAAATTAAAATCCGGATTCAGATTTCAACCAAATTCCATTTTTATGGTCTCATTTTAAAGATAATTTAATACTGAACACCGCAGCCGGGGGTTGTTGTTGTATCCAAACACGTCTTCATACAGCCAGATGGGTTTTAAAGGGGGTGCCTCTGAGTAAAATTTCACCATTTTCAACATTTCAACTTTTGTCGCCCGTTGCCTCCTTTAAAATTAAAATCCGGATTCAGATTTCAACCAAATTCCATTTTTATGGTCTCATTTTAAAGATAATTTAATACTGAACACCGCAGCCGGGGGTTGTTGTTGTATCCAAACACGTCTTCATACAGCCAGATGGGTTTTAAAGGGGGTGCCTCTGACTAAAATTTCACCTTTTTCAACATTTCAACTTTTGTCGCCCGTTGCCTCCTTTAAAATTAAAATCCGGATTCAGATTTCAACCAAATTCCATTTTTATGGTCTCATTTTTAAGATAATTTAATACTGAACACCGCAGCCGGGGGTTGTTGTTGTATCCAAACACGTCTTCATACAGCCAGATGGGTTTTAAAGGGGGTGCCTCTGAGTAAAATTTCACCATTTTCACCATTTCAACTTTTGTCGCCCGTTGCCTCCTTTAAAATTAAAATCCGGATTCAGATTTCAACCAAATTCCATTTTTATGCTCTCATTTTAAAGATAATTTAATACTGAACACCGCAGCCGGGGGTTGTTGTTGTATCCAAACACGTCTTCATACAGCCAGATGGGTTTTAAAGGGGGTGCCTCTGACTAAAATTTCACCTTTTTCAACATTTCAACTTTTGTCGCCCGTTGCCTCCTTTAAAATTAAAATCCGGATTCAGATTTCAACCAAATTCCATTTTTATGGTCTCATTTTAAAGATAATTTAATACTGAACACCGCAGCCGGGGGTTGTTGTTGTATCCAAACACGTCTTCATACAGCCAGATGGGTTTTAAAGGGGGTGCCTCTGAGTAAAATTTCACCATTTTCACCATTTCAACTTTTGTCGCCCGTTGCCTCCTTTAAAATTAAAATCCGGATTCAGATTTCAACCAAATTCCATTTTTATGCTCTCATTTTAAAGATAATTTAATACTGAACACCGCAGCCGGGGGTTGTTGTTGTATCCAAACACGTCTTCATACAGCCAGATGGGTTTTAAAGGGGGTGCCTCTGACTAAAATTTCACCTTTTTCAACATTTCAACTTTTGTCGCCCGTTGCCTCCTTTAAAATTAAAATCCGGATTCAGATTTCAACCAAATTCCATTTTTATGGTCTCATTTTAAAGATAATTTAATACTGAACACCGCAGCCGGGGGTTGTTGTTGTATCCAAACACGTCTTCATACAGCCAGATGGGTTTTAAAGGGGGTGCCTCTGAGTAAAATTTCACCATTTTCAACATTTCAACTTTTGTCGCCCGTTGCCTCCTTTAAAATTAAAATCCGGATTCAGATTTCAACCAAATTCCATTTTTATGGTCTCATTTTAAAGATAATTTAATACTGAACACCGCAGCCGGGGGTTGTTGTTGTATCCAAACACGTCTTCATACAGCCAGATGGGTTTTAAAGGGGGTGCCTCTGACTAAAATTTCACCTTTTTCAACATTTCAACTTTTGTCGCCCGTTGCCTCCTTTAAAATTAAAATCCGGATTCAGATTTCAACCAAATTCCATTTTTATGGTCTCATTTTTAAGATAATTTAATACTGAACACCGCAGCCGGGGGTTGTTGTTGTATCCAAACACGTCTTCATACAGCCAGATGGGTTTTAAAGGGGGTGCCTCTGAGTAAAATTTCACCATTTTCACCATTTCAACTTTTGTCGCCCGTTGCCTCCTTTAAAATTAAAATCCGGATTCAGATTTCAACCAAATTCCATTTTTATGCTCTCATTTTAAAGATAATTTAATACTGAACACCGCAGCCGGGGGTTGTTGTTGTATCCAAACACGTCTTCATACAGCCAGATGGGTTTTAAAGGGGGTGCCTCTGACTAAAATTTCACCTTTTTCAACATTTCAACTTTTGTCGCCCGTTGCCTCCTTTAAAATTAAAATCCGGATTCAGATTTCAACCAAATTCCATTTTTATGGTCTCATTTTAAAGATAATTTAATACTGAACACCGCAGCCGGGGGTTGTTGTTGTATCCAAACACGTCTTCATACAGCCAGATGGGTTTTAAAGGGGGTGCCTCTGAGTAAAATTTCACCATTTTCACCATTTCAACTTTTGTCGCCCGTTGCCTCCTTTAAAATTAAAATCCGGATTCAGATTTCAACCAAATTCCATTTTTATGCTCTCATTTTAAAGATAATTTAATACTGAACACCGCAGCCGGGGGTTGTTGTTGTATCCAAACACGTCTTCATACAGCCAGATGGGTTTTAAAGGGGGTGCCTCTGACTAAAATTTCACCTTTTTCAACATTTCAACTTTTGTCGCCCGTTGCCTCCTTTAAAATTAAAATCCGGATTCAGATTTCAACCAAATTCCATTTTTATGGTCTCATTTTAAAGATAATTTAATACTGAACACCGCAGCCGGGGGTTGTTGTTGTATCCAAACACGTCTTCATACAGCCAGATGGGTTTTAAAGGGGGTGCCTCTGAGTAAAATTTCACCTTTTTCAACATTTCAACTTTTGTCGCCCGTTGCCTCCTTTAAAATTAAAATCCGGATTCAGATTTCAACCAAATTCCATTTTTATGGTCTCATTTTAAAGATAATTTAATACTGAACACCGCAGCCGGGGGTTGTTGTTGTATCCAAACACGTCTTCATACAGCCAGATGGGTTTTAAAGGGGGTGCCTCTGAGTAAAATTTCACCATTTTCACCATTTCAACTTTTGTCGCCCGTTGCCTCCTTTAAAATTAAAATCCGGATTCAGATTTCAACCAAATTCCATTTTTATGCTCTCATTTTAAAGATAATTTAATACTGAACACCGCAGCCGGGGGTTGTTGTTGTATCCAAACACGTCTTCATACAGCCAGATGGGTTTTAAAGGGGGTGCCTCTGACTAAAATTTCACCTTTTTCAACATTTCAACTTTTGTCGCCCGTTGCCTCCTTTAAAATTAAAATCCGGATTCAGATTTCAACCAAATTCCATTTTTATGGTCTCATTTTAAAGATAATTTAATACTGAACACCGCAGCCGGGGGTTGTTGTTGTATCCAAACACGTCTTCATACAGCCAGATGGGTTTTAAAGGGGGTGCCTCTGAGTAAAATTTCACCATTTTCAACATTTCAACTTTTGTCGCCCGTTGCCTCCTTTAAAATTAAAATCCGGATTCAGATTTCAACCAAATTCCATTTTTATGGTCTCATTTTAAAGATAATTTAATACTGAACACCGCAGCCGGGGGTTGTTGTTGTATCCAAACACGTCTTCATACAGCCAGATGGGTTTTAAAGGGGGTGCCTCTGACTAAAATTTCACCTTTTTCAACATTTCAACTTTTGTCGCCCGTTGCCTCCTTTAAAATTAAAATCCGGATTCAGATTTCAACCAAATTCCATTTTTATGGTCTCATTTTTAAGATAATTTAATACTGAACACCGCAGCCGGGGGTTGTTGTTGTATCCAAACACGTCTTCATACAGCCAGATGGGTTTTAAAGGGGGTGCCTCTGAGTAAAATTTCACCATTTTCACCATTTCAACTTTTGTCGCCCGTTGCCTCCTTTAAAATTAAAATCCGGATTCAGATTTCAACCAAATTCCATTTTTATGCTCTCATTTTAAAGATAATTTAATACTGAACACCGCAGCCGGGGGTTGTTGTTGTATCCAAACACGTCTTCATACAGCCAGATGGGTTTTAAAGGGGGTGCCTCTGACTAAAATTTCACCTTTTTCAACATTTCAACTTTTGTCGCCCGTTGCCTCCTTTAAAATTAAAATCCGGATTCAGATTTCAACCAAATTCCATTTTTATGGTCTCATTTTAAAGATAATTTAATACTGAACACCGCAGCCGGGGGTTGTTGTTGTATCCAAACACGTCTTCATACAGCCAGATGGGTTTTAAAGGGGGTGCCTCTGAGTAAAATTTCACCATTTTCACCATTTCAACTTTTGTCGCCCGTTGCCTCCTTTAAAATTAAAATCCGGATTCAGATTTCAACCAAATTCCATTTTTATGCTCTCATTTTAAAGATAATTTAATACTGAACACCGCAGCCGGGGGTTGTTGTTGTATCCAAACACGTCTTCATACAGCCAGATGGGTTTTAAAGGGGGTGCCTCTGACTAAAATTTCACCTTTTTCAACATTTCAACTTTTGTCGCCCGTTGCCTCCTTTAAAATTAAAATCCGGATTCAGATTTCAACCAAATTCCATTTTTATGGTCTCATTTTAAAGATAATTTAATACTGAACACCGCAGCCGGGGGTTGTTGTTGTATCCAAACACGTCTTCATACAGCCAGATGGGTTTTAAAGGGGGTGCCTCTGAGTAAAATTTCACCTTTTTCAACATTTCAACTTTTGTCGCCCGTTGCCTCCTTTAAAATTAAAATCCGGATTCAGATTTCAACCAAATTCCATTTTTATGGTCTCATTTTAAAGATAATTTAATACTGAACACCGCAGCCGGGGGTTGTTGTTGTATCCAAACACGTCTTCATACAGCCAGATGGGTTTTAAAGGGGGTGCCTCTGAGTAAAATTTCACCATTTTCACCATTTCAACTTTTGTCGCCCGTTGCCTCCTTTAAAATTAAAATCCGGATTCAGATTTCAACCAAATTCCATTTTTATGCTCTCATTTTAAAGATAATTTAATACTGAACACCGCAGCCGGGGGTTGTTGTTGTATCCAAACACGTCTTCATACAGCCAGATGGGTTTTAAAGGGGGTGCCTCTGACTAAAATTTCACCTTTTTCAACATTTCAACTTTTGTCGCCCGTTGCCTCCTTTAAAATTAAAATCCGGATTCAGATTTCAACCAAATTCCATTTTTATGGTCTCATTTTAAAGATAATTTAATACTGAACACCGCAGCCGGGGGTTGTTGTTGTATCCAAACACGTCTTCATACAGCCAGATGGGTTTTAAAGGGGGTGCCTCTGAGTAAAATTTCACCATTTTCAACATTTCAACTTTTGTCGCCCGTTGCCTCCTTTAAAATTAAAATCCGGATTCAGATTTCAACCAAATTCCATTTTTATGGTCTCATTTTAAAGATAATTTAATACTGAACACCGCAGCCGGTCAACGGTATCACTTAATACATTCGGACTCCTTTTATATTAGCCGAATTTCGTTATTACATAAACGCGGAGTGATTCGGTGGTGCGCTATTTTAGATATAATTCGTCTGCAAATTACAGTCTGCAAATTACGGAGCATGCGATGACGCCCTCAACGTCCGATGCAACGGGATTTATTTGCGCCCAATAGCGCCCAATAGAGAATGGTTTCTAAGAATCGTGAAGCTACCCAGATGACCCCATCTGGCTACATCTGGCTATCTGGGTAGATTCACATTGGTGAATTTGGCACTGTTTTTGTAATCGAAAGCTCAGTGAGCAGCACACGTAGCGAAACTATTTATAGTTCTAAATTTCAAGGTTTTGTTTCATCGACAACATTCATCGAGGGTGAGTGTTACTTTGTTCTATCATTTCCACGTGAAAACAAATTGTTTCTTTGAGTTAAACCATCACATGCTTAATTTGTTTATTACGCATTCAATTCATGCCATTCTTCTTAAATTTTGCTTTCCGAATTCAGCAGCCGAGCGAATTTGAACTGCATGAAAAATACTGAGTGTATACTACATTGTACTGGTAAGCTTATTTGTTTGTTTAGAAATCCATGGTCTTGTGATAAATTGCGTGTCTTAGAAAATCCTGTGTTTCTGATTCGATTTAATAATTTAAGTTAAGTTCTTGTTCACTTTAATTTAAGTTGTGGCCTTTTATTAGATCATATAATTAATAAATATGATGATAATAAATAATCAAAAATGATAAATTCATTCATTCACATTTACTGGCTACATTTAATATACCAAGCATGTGCAACCTTTTCTACCACCAGAGCCGCATTGTGTTTTGAGATCCATTCGCGGACGGCGGTGATTGTCAAACATTCCAAAATCCATCCGGAGGAGGGGTAATAATACTAGGGGGAGGGGAAGATAGGAAGAAAAAATGAGGATGAAATGACAACATTGCTAATTGAATACCCGCTTATATTCATGTAATTTCATCTTTTTACTCGCTGTTGCTGCTTGCTGCAAGCGCCATTTTAACCAGGGATTTTAACACGCAATCACGCCTCGAGTTATATTGACTAAATGCAGCGTCACCCTATTAATTATAAGGGAGCACACCACTAAATCAATCTGCCATTTGTGTAACCCAGGGAGTTCCAGTTAAAACAGGCCGCATCGATGTGAATTTTGGGATTGCTCCACGGGCGGCAGATTAGAGACAGGCGGGCTGCAGGTTACACACGCTTTATGTATACGATACATACATACATGTCATAACGTCATGAATGATGATAAATACAAAAATTAGCTCCTGGTAGACTAAATATCGCTCCAGATTCTCAACAAATCCCCCTGAACCTGAGACGAAAAACGTCTCATCCGTGAACCGGGCGCTACTTTTGAAAGAAACTGTTATTTTGACCCTTGCTGACTTCTGACACACAATTGGTGTCAGTGGTGGGATCCTGGTGGTTTTGAACAGCAGGCATAGGTGACAGGGTGGGGTGGGGGATGTTCTCCGGGCAAACAGACCTCTCAGGTCAGGGAAATGTCATGTTGCCGCCGAGTCAAAAATTGAGCTCGATCAACGATAACACACTATTAATTTTTATTTTGGTTAATTTTTCAAATATTTCACAAATTTTAAGCAATTTCAAAATGTTCTAATTTAAGAATTAAAAAAAAAAATGGGGGAAATGCCAAAAAAATAGGTCAGTTGGGCCTGTAGAACAGGTTTTCCCCCCTGTGGCCTAATAGTGATACACTGATAGGCTGATAGCAGTTGGCTACAGAATCTACAATCAAGCCATGCAAGCGCAAGTATTTGCGATATTACATCGCAATATTTGTTTTCATATATATAATATATCTCAATAGCGATATACATGTACAGTACAGTACAGCTCGCATTAGAAAGTACAACGCAACTAGGATGACAACGCAATTATAGTGCAATGACAATGCAATTATAGTGCAACGACAATGCAATGAATCAATGATAGTGCAATCACGCCTCGAGTTATATTTTCTAAATGCAGTGCGTCACCCTACTAATTATAAGGGAGCACACTGTCAATCTGCCATTTGTGTAACCCAGGGAGTTCCAGTTAAAACGGGCCGCATCGATGGGAATTTTGGGATTGCTCCGCGGGCCGCAGATTACAGACATGCGGTGGCCGCAGGTTGCACACGCTTGATTTACACGATACGTATGTATACATGTCATAACGTCATGAATTTATGATAAATACAAAAATAAGCTCCCGGTTCTCAACAAATCCCTGTGAACCTGAGGCGACGAAAAACGTCTCATCCGTGAACCGGGCGCTACTTTTGAGAAACTGTTATTTTGACCCTTGTTGACTTCTGACACACAATTAGTGTCAGTGGTGGGATCCTGGTGGTTTTGAACAGCAGGCGTAGGTGATGGGGGTGGGGAGGGGGAGGGTGTTCTCCGGGCAAACAGACCTCTCAGGTCAGGGTTTATTTTATTTATTTTGTCCCCAATAATTTCAGAAAAGTCATGTGGCCCCCGAGTCCAAAATTGAGCTCGATCAACGACAACACACTATTAATTTTTATTTTGGTTAATTTTTCAAATATTTCACAAATTTTAAGCAATTTCAAAATGTTCTAATTTAAGAATTGAAACCAAAAAAATTGGGGGAAATGCCAAAAAAATAGGTCAGTTGGGCCCGTAGAAGAGGTTTCCCCCCTGTGGCCTTAGTGATAGCCATGGCAGTTCACTACAGAGTCTACCATCAAGCCATGCAAGCGCAAGTATTTGCAATAATACATCGCAAAATTTGTTTATATTAGGAGTGGGTCAGATTTAAGTCATAGTTTCAGGACATGCTCATCACCCCTTAGTTTGATGAGTTGATGCGTACTGACACCAAATCTGAAAAAAAAATTGAAAAAAGTTCGAAATTCGGACTGCTTTGACCCAAAAAGCACAAAGAGTCGGCCATTTTGGAAAAAACAGTATTTTGATCACAACTCAGTCATTTTTGGTCTAAATTATTTGATTCTGGTGGCAATACCCATGTTTTAGGGTACAAGGTCTCATTCTATGCTGGTTTCGTCTCATATAACCCATTCGTTTTCTTGTAATAGCTGTTTTTGGTCAAATTTGGACTGTGAGGGCGCTTTGCAAAAAAGTAGCCATCGCATTAATAAAAATGAATTTGAATACATGGAATATGTTAAGAGTGTTTCAAGAAACATTCTTTGAAGATTTGAGCATGTTACCTTATTTCATTTTACTGTGGCATTCATTTCAAAATCACAAGAACGCGTTAAAAGCACTTCCATAGGATAGTACAGGGGTCAACAAACTTTCATTAGGCGTGTGTTTCAATGGAGACAATTCAAAAACTTTCAAAATGGTGTAGTTTAAAAACAACATATGGTATTTTGCTCAGATTTTCAGGAAATGCCTAAAATGTAACTTATGTCATGTTTCAACTTTAAAATTTGATATACTTCGATGCGAAAAGTACTTTTGAACAGCGCCCTCACAGGGCTATTTTTCACTAAAAATGTCATTTTTAGGAAAACGAAACATCCTCATGAGATAAAAGTTGCATAATATTATTCCTTGTCCCCACAAACATGGGTATTGCCACCAAAATGAAATTGATTGGACCAAAAATGATTGAGTTATGATCAAAATACTGTTTTTCCAAAAAACCCTGACTTTTTGTGTTTTTTAGGCCAAAGCAGTCCGAATTTCGCACTTTTTTCAATTTTTTTTGTGAAAATTGGTGTTAGTATGCATCAACTCATCAAACTAAGGGGTGATGAGCATGTCCTGAAACTATGACCCTCTATAGCCCACTCCTATTTATATCGCAATTTTTAGCGGTATGTAAAGTACAGCTCGCATTAGAATGTACAACGCAACTACGATGACAACGCAATGTCAATGATAGCGCAATGACACCACGTGTGTGGCGTCCATGCTATATTGTTAAAAGACTGAAGGGTTTAGACTTTAAAAATTCGGAAGCAGCAACTCAAAATCAAAATGGCGACTGATGAAAATGATGCTAGGGAATGATCTTGTTTGTCGTTGTCCCAAACTGCCCGTCTATAAGACGGATTGAGTTTTTCCACCCGTCGACTTTAGAGACTGCCCATTCAAAACACGGGTGAGCGGGTCGCTGGCTAAGACCTTGGTCCCTCCTCCTTCACCCATGTACCACCACTGACTCACTCAGTTGTTTTACCTTGTTTTTGTAGGGCTGTTATACACTACGTTGAACGATGTCGATCAGTAAAGTAATACAGCATCTTATTCTGCTTGCTGTGTGTGTTGTTGTGTCTGCAGCCAAACGGAACCAGGCTTTATACTGTGGAGGCAAGTATATTAAGAGTGATTTTAGATGGATAGCATACATAGTTTATAATCAGTTCCAAATTCGCGAGAAATATTCAGTTTTTATCTCTCCGCGCGCAAAAGTAATCCAAGCATATGGCCACACACACGCATCTTGCATGATGCACAGTGCGCTTGTTGCCTTCATGCGCGCCCTCGTCCTTGTATTAATTCGCTGCTGTAAGGAGGCTTCACCAATTTGGAACTGATCAAACTATAGCACCCATGTGCCCCAGCGAGACTTGTGACAAGTCCACACTGTGTTACAATTCTAAAAGAATAGTAACATTTTCAAATCAAAGTAGAATCGTATTATTAGGTATACAGTGCATACAGTACTTCTAAAAACATCATGTAGCGATTGCGTTTACAAAAGTCTTCATAAGAGTGCAAAATTATGAATCCGGGTGATTATCTCTCATCTTCTACATATAGACTGTATGCATGTTTAAAATGTTTGAATATATAGTATCCATTATAAGCTAATAATAAGCTAAGGGGCAAAAGGCCTAAACATACATATACAATAAAAAAATTAAAACATTGCACCGCTTGCATTTTAGTGTGTTTGTTTATATTCACTGATTGCTATCTACTGAAGATAGCAAATTGAATCAGATGATACTGGCCACCTTTTTTTTCCAAATCTGAATTTTGTAGTGACTTTTACTGATCATATTTCAGAGTTCCAATTTGAATAATTCCAATATGACATATCATGTTAATTATAAATTATTATCATTGGTAATTGGGGATGCTGACCATCATATGTCTACATAGCTCAGATGGGAGAGGACAGGATTGGTTTTCAAGACCGGTTTGAATCCCTTTTCAGCTTTTACAGCGTAGTTATCTTTACCTTGTTTCATTGGTTGTAATTACCAGGTCTTAAACTTGTCTGTTTATCAGTTCCATGGCTGGAAAAATGGGGCACTCGGGAGCCGGGAGATTTTGACTTTGGAAGGAAATTTGCATTGGAGGGAAAGTTTAGGCAAAAAAAAAAAGAGTTGACTTGCCCTTTCCGACCGACCCGAATTTTCGGAAATCTAGGGTCACTATTATATTTTTATTTTTTTTCAAAAAAAATTGAAAAAAATTGAAAAAAAAGAAGAAAAAAATTGAAAGAAGCACATAAGGTCATGTTTTTTATACTGGGTACAATTTCTGTTACATGTCCCTTTTTCCATAAATTAGATTCCTTTTTCAGTTAATGCATTATATCTGAAAAAGTTTACATTTAAAGTTGGTAAAAGTATACATATTCTGAAACCATATACTGTAACGGATGCAAATAGCATACAATCAAGTTGATTATACAGGGTGGCCCGAAATTGTACAGGGTGTAATAAGCAAAATCTTCTAAAAAAGAAGGGTTTCAATAATTACTTCCACTATGTATATGAAGTGATGAGAGAAAAGTTCAGTACAGATTTAAAGTAGTTTAATAAAATACCCATCCAGACATATGCAAATTAAATTTCATTATGAATCTGAAATTCTACATACAGGGTGTCTAAAAATTTGTTTATTTAGTTCCGGAAAAATGCTTCTATTACTACATACATGTACAAAGACTAGTATTTTAACCAAATTCAAGTAGATTTCAAATAAAAATGCATCAATTACATGCACATGAACATTGATTGATTTTAAAAGTCACCCTTTTCTTATGTAAAGGTGTTAATTTTAAACATATAGGGTGTTTAAAACATTAATTTAGGTATACATGATTATCCACAAATCATTAATTTGAATGAATTTAAATTTGCATCTGAAACATGATTTTACATTCCAATTTGAAGTGGCAAATGCTTAAAGTGGTATGAGTTTCAAATAATGTTCAATAAAAAGGGGCCCTTTAACTACAGGGTGACTCAAATTTTCCCAATGGCACATGTTTAGTGGCATACAATTAATTGCGTTCATCCTTCTTGCACCTCCATGATGTGCAAAGCACATTCAAATGAACAAATTAGGTTAGTTTCCATAATGTTTGAACCCAGTATTCAAATTTCAAGAGTCTGATTTAAGATTGAATTATATAATGTTTTCGTTTTAAGTTGTATTCAACATATATAGGGTGATCCAATGTTGATTGGCAAACTGCTTATGCTGGTCATCCTATACTAGGTCAGGTCAGTTAAATTCCTAAGAATTTAATAATTCTCCTGAGTTTACAAGCTTGATGAAAACCAGCAGTTTTTTACTTATTTGGTAACACAGTTAAAAACAAGTAATAACACCACACAAACACATTTAACAAAATGTGCTAATTAACATCCAGACAATACAGAATACATGAGGTTAATTACATAATTATCTTCTTTTAATTTTTAATTAAATAGTTAAATTTATTTAATCAAAAGGGTACCTCAACCTTTCTATACTTTTAAAATGGACAGTTTGGTGCAGGCAAATGTTTGCATACATTCGCAAACTGCGACCAACTTACGTTTCTTAACAATTTTTTGAGCTTCTTAATGCTAATTAATGATTCCTTAATTAACTAATTATATTTTTAATTCAAATATGCTTCAATAATGTTATGTTTTCAATATAGAATTGTACCAAGAGTGAAACCAGTGCATTTTATGTTTGCCCAATGTATATTGCACCATACTTGTTCAACTATGCACTCCTCCTCCTCCGCATACTCCTCCTCCGCATACTCTTCCACCCCTGACTAATTAGGTTTAACGAACTATTGTAATTAACAGAACCATGGTAGTTTATATTTTTCTTTCTAAAATAAAGGCCAAATACTTTCTCATCAAAATAAGACCAAATTTGAGTATGTGTGATAAAGAATAGCCAAAATATATGCATGCAAAGTAATAATATGTAGTGCAAATGTAACAGATCCACCTTTTTGGGGTACCCAGTATAAAAAACATGACCATAACAATAAAGAAAAATGAAAACGTGTTTTTGAGTAGTATCTGCCTGTTTAAATCTTTTTTTTTAAAATAAAAAATAAAAAAATCAAATAAAAAAATTTAAAAAAAATCTTTAAAACGTGTTTTTGTGTGACAGTAAATTTTCAAATATTTTCACACACAAAAAAAAAATCCGACCGTCCGACCCTGACTTTGACCCTTAGGTATACAGATATAGAAATACATAAAGAATTTGAAGGGAAATGTTCTCCATGAAGGAAAATATTTTTCAATATTTCAAGTTTCTTAGGAATCTATTAAAAAGTTAGGTTCCTAAGAAACTTGCGGTTTTTTCTGGCCCTGATCAGTTCCTAAATTGATTCCGTTTCCTTCCCTTAATTTTCCTTCCTTACAGCATGCCGGGCATTAGTGGATGAGTTGCAATACACCATAGATTCGGAAGATCCCAGAGAAAAACTTGACTATGGATTCAGAATAGATCCAAACGGACAACAAAAACAAAAGATAGTAAGGTTGCAAAAATAAAGAAACCCTGTTATAACCTGACTGGCATATTGTTTATACATTATAAAATGTTCATTTGATTAATACCCCCCCCCCCCCCCCCTCCCCGTAGACCCCCTCCCCTGTACACACACACCCCATGCACATTATAATTTGATAGTTTGTCAAAAAACAGCACATTTTTTTCAGGAGAATGTAAATATTTAAGAAAAAAAGGTCCATTCACCCCGTAGAACAGGCTTTCTTTTTTTTCGTCACCTACATGTAAGGGTACCTAAACTGGGGATTAAGGGAAAACAGGGGGGACGAGCGGTGGTCAGAGGGTACAGGTGGTGAACTGCTCTAATGGGGCCTTTTTTGAGAGAAATCCAGATGCATGGGTTATGATCGTGTGCTGCAAAATCCTTAAAAGTTAGTCCTGTCCTGTTTCACAAAAATCACACAAAAACCCCAGTCAAATAATCCATTTTTGAAGTAAAAACCCCTACATATGGGTCCCAATTCATTAATGCCCTGCCTTCAGTCAGCTCAAGTAACACTCCATTTTGTCCCCTAAACAATCAAAAATACTTATTTTTAAGGTCAAACCACCTACAAATAGCTTAAAATTGGTCTAAAATGTATAATTTCTAGCAATTTTGACTTTTAAAGCAAAACAAATTCCCCCTCCGTGTTATTGTCTTGCCCCCCCCCCCCCCATCCCCTGTCTCACTGGATCTAAGAGAATGGACTATTTCATTTTAAATCTTCACCCCCACCCCATGGAAGACGTTAATTTTATCTTCTCCACAGAAAGTACATTGTATGATGCTGTGGTGCCAACCACTGTCAACCTCTACTGTGTCTTGAAAATCAACTGTTGCAATTCTTGCCAATACTTCCAGGTTAGATACGCCGGATCAGAAGTCCATGTGATGGAACTCCTGGAGGAGGTCTGCGACGATATGCAGGATTACGCTGAGAATCGCGATCCAGCGTCTAAAGGCAGGCGGTACATGAGATACAAGTCCAGACTTCAGGAACCGTTGGATCTACCATATATCCAAATCAGCGATGGAGTAAAAAAATCTATGGAAGTTGCTGTAAGTACATTATGAGACGGGGGTAGAATTTTGGCAGAAATAAGATACAAGTCCAGATTACAGGATTCGTTGGATCTACCGTATATCCAAATAAGCGAGGGAGTCAAAAAATCTATGGAAGTTGCTGTAAGTACATTATGAGACAAGGGGTGTAGAATTTTAGCGGTACATGAGATACAAGTCCAGATTACTGGAACCGTTGGGTCTACTGTATATCCAAATAAGCGAAGGAGTCAAAAATCTATGGAAGTTGCTGTACGTACATTATGAGACAGGGGTGTGTAGAATTTTGGCGGTACATGAGATACAAGTTCAGAATACAGGAACTGCTGGATCTACTGTATATCCAAATCAGCGAAGGAGTAAGAAATTCTATGGAAGTTGCTGTAGTGTAAGGCAAAAAAAAGTCTGTCTGTCGTACATGTACATTTGGGAAAATAGCTTTGCTATTTTTTTCTTTCTTCTTTCCATTTGCATGATTTAATCAGAGTAAGATACTATGTTTGGCACTTAGCACTTTCCACGTGGCAGGCATCTGCAGACGACATTCTGTTTCAAAAATGTCAACATTATTGAATTTCATCACCATATTTGGATTCACCATGAGAAATGCAAAATAAGTACAAACACGCCTAGTATTGGTTCAGTTATTCTTGAGATAGCATTTGAAAGTTGGGAAAGGTTTCTGAAAAAAATCTGTTTTATATATGGTAAAACTAATAGCCGTGTGGAAAGTGTTAACTCTAACCACGTAGGAGGGATTTTGTTGACGTCAAGCCACGCCCTTTTCGATAATGTTATAATTATGACAAATACAGTTTGTCTTATAAACAAAATATCATGTTTGGTATCAAATTAAAGCTGTTGACTCCTGGAATAAAAGGATATAATAAATTCATAAAAAAGTCAAAAGAGGTCAAACGTGATTAAAATGTATTCATACAGGTCATGTCACCTGTAATTTCATGTCACCTGTGATTTCATGTCACCTGTAATTTCATGTCACCTGTAATTTCATGTCACGTACATAAAACGAGCCTGTCAATTTGAAGATGTGATACTTCATCCATGGTACAAATAAAACTGTCAACTTCATCAATGCCTGTCTCCATGCACATCAGGTGCTTGTTATTAATATATTTGGAGTTAGAGGCACATCAGCATACTGATAATTATTTGTTTTGAAAACGTTCAAATATTTAGTACAAGTAGATTGAGACTATGGTCTTCATTATTTGTGGTTATTTTGATTAATTAAAACCGTGCCTAGTTGAAGGGCTACAGTATATAATACTTCACAATTCAAGGACATATGAATAGTTGCGTACAGGCATGTAAATCAACATTAGGCCTCCATTAATTTGGAAACAATGTGAGATAGCACAACATTGCGGTAAAGTGATTCAAAATAAGCTGGAAATAGAAGCAAAGACTTATATTTTGAAACTAACAACATTGAGAACAGCTAAGACACTAAAAATGCTCAGATAAAAACGATTGCGTCATTAGCCTGAATTTGAATCTATAGGCCGTGCTTTAATTTCATACCAAACACGATATGTTTGTGTTGCAAATATATTTGTCATTATTATAGCATAATCGATAAAGGGTGTGTGGCTTAAGACGTCAATAAAAAAAGTTGCCCAAGAGTGCCATTTTGGCACCCGGTGGTGTGAATCTAGACTTACTCATCCATGATTTTCAGCAATAAAATCACATTTGTACCCTACTTCACGGTCATGTCGAGCTTTCACCCGACTAAGGGTCCATCTGTATCGAGCAAGACACACAGCGAGTCATGCAGTATGATTGCTAAGATTTGTACCAGTGCCCATTCATGAATGTATTGTGTATGCTTGCTCAACTGATGATATTTGTACCCCCGCAACACGCATACTTATATAATAGTACAACAGTTTCTTGTCCCTCCATTCGATTGACCCTGGTATGCCCCAAGGCTGTTGTTACATAGTATGATAATGTAGCAACTGCGGCAAAGTGGTCCAAAGAGAAATGACAAAAACTAAGGACCCATTTTGGGATGTGTAAACAAATGTTATTGGCTGTGGCGTCCTATGTAGTCAAAAGTGTGAGAGGGTTGGAGTCCAGGTAACATAGACAATTGCCCCACAGTCTGAGGGCCAAAAAAATTAAATTAATACCTTCCCAAAATTTTTTTTGCAATTTTGTGAGTGCTGTAATTATTTAACTATGACCCAAATTTTTTTGGACAGCTAACAAAAATACTTTTTGATGAAAAAATGCCCTAATCGCTTGATGATATGATGTAAAGACACTAACTTAGGGAAGTTTTTTTTTTTAACTTAGTCTAATATTTTTGGAAATTTTGACTTATAAGTGCCTACAAAAAGAAGTGTCTATTTGTTGGCACTATTTTGTCAAAATTTCAAAAAATATTAGATAAGGTTTTTAAAAAAAAAAATGTTTTTGTTAGCTTTGTTAAAAAAAAAAATGGGTCAAAAAAGTGAATTTTGTGATTTTCTTAAAAAAATCAACATTTTTGGTCAAAATTGATGCCAAATTTGGATTCTCTGATCCATTTCCTTTAAAAAAATGTATACTTTTATAGGCATTTGATTAACAGTTCAATAATTACAGCACTCACAAAATTCAAAAAATCAAATCAAAAACTTCCTTGAGTCCCCCCTAAATACCTTCCCAAATGTTCTTTTAAAAAGGACATCCTTCCTACACAAGAGCCGCTAAATTAAAGGGGCACTAAGAGATGTGTTGGAGGCTGCGCCCTCAATTATGATAAAAACTGGGATTAGTTTATTTATACAATTGTATTACATCCATGTATGAACTTACACCTATAAGGATTAAGAAAAATCAGCCCTCTTTGTACAACAAAACGTTGATTCAAAAAAATGCTGATCGGGCCCGACCAGCATTTTACGCCAGACAGTATCCCCTGCAATACGTGTGATAAATAACGCGAACCATATTTGCATAGAGCGCGTTTTTTTCAATAAATAGTGATGGTATTGTTTTAATCAAGTTTTGCTGTGTTTTTGTTAGTAGAAACAACAATAATGGCAATTTTTAATGTTCATCTTGAATTCTGAAGTAAATTTTTAAAAATTTAAAAATGTCAACACCACTTAATTAGAGAAGCGGCGACCATACACGACTCCAAATATGGTACAGCCTATACATTATAAGACCATCGTCTATAGCAAAACAGTTAAGAACTATGTTTTATTCTCATTCTTATTTAGTTTATTGGTTATTTTGATTTTTTTATCATAAAATAACGCAGTTTGTTAGATTTATTTTAAACAAACAACAACAAATTTCCCCCTTTATAAAATCGGCAAATCCAGCGAGCTGTTTTCCAACATCCTGCTTCAATTTAATCGCGTTCTTTAGCACACACGCACCTGTCATTGCTGCGTTATACCCACAACGCATACGGCGGCGACAGGCCTCGAAATAAGGAGGGCCCTCAGGTCAAAAGCCCTAAAAAAGTGGTGAGGACCCTTGACTCTTCTATCATAGGGTCCTCAGGACCCCCAAAAATCAAATACATAAACAGAAAATTGTGTTCATTTATTTAAACGGAGATGTTGCTGATGACAAGGCCTGCAACATAATTATTAGATGCAATATCTCTTTCATGTAATGCTAACTTATCCTATGATGTAGTACTTAAACAATCACTGCAGGGTTTAAAATATGGGAAATCCACATTATGTTATAAATGATATATTCTTATCCAGACATCTTGAATCCAAACTAGCTCCAATCATGTCAAATTTCAAATGTTTTTGGACCCTTGAAAATAAGTGAGGACCCTTGTAATTTCAGAGGCAAGGGTCCAGAGGACCCTTTGATTTTTATTCTTATTTCGAGGCCTGCATGTGTAGGGCACACTAACGCGTCATCACTAACGCGATGACGCGTTGATCATACGCGCTGAAGGTATTATTTTTCGAATGAATTAAACCCCGCCCCAAACTATGCACCATATTCTCATAATGTATGGGCGTGTCGGCTGAAAATCAATCAAAAACCAATCAAATTGCCTGCTGACATCTCAAACCACACCCACTATATAAGAATGCCTGCTTTAAGAATTTGATGTTACCAGTTTTCGACCACAGATTTATAATTGGAAATATATAACCTCTTGTATATACCGTGTAAATTGCCATAATGTTTTGCAATCAAATTTTGTTTTGTGCAATGATAATAATGTTTTGTCTTTTGTCTTCAATACAGTGTATGAATGTAATTGAAGACCATGAGGATGAAATTTTAAGATTATTCCGAGAAAAGCCAGACGACATCAGTAACCAACTCTGTAAGGATGTGACAGGTGAGTCTACAGAGTGTAACAAAAAATATGTTCAATTAGGCCAAAAAACCCAAAAAAAAGTCGGTCGGTCGGAATTTTTTTATTTTCTTGGCTGAAAAATAAATGGTTTATGTTGAGACCAAATTGGTATAGGCCCTAAAATTATGTTTTTAGTGTGATAATAGTCTAAAAAACATTTGTTTAAGCTTACTTATTCATTTCAAGCAAGAAATAGTGACATTTAGACCAGGCCTGATTTAGACACTTCAAGATCAAATTTAAATATAAAAAATGAAGAAAAAAAAGAAGAAAAATGTGACCCTAGTTTTTACGATTTTAGAGTCGGTCGCTGAGGGCAACACAACTTCTTCTTTTTTTGCCTTACACTTATGTACTTATGTAATGTTCAGGATTTGCCGGGATCGCGGAATTCACGGCATAATTCACGGTTTTCATGCTAAATCACTTGGCTTTTTCGTACTGCACAAAAGTGGTATTTTATTGCTTTTTCCTAGTAGCCTTA
Organism: Ophiura sarsii; assembly: GCA_035610835.1. Classification (NCBI taxonomy): domain Eukaryota; kingdom Metazoa; phylum Echinodermata; class Ophiuroidea; order Amphilepidida; family Ophiuridae; genus Ophiura; species Ophiura sarsii. Next base: position 66,329,218 of record CM069456.1, read on the forward strand.
TTATATTTTCATCTAAAACTTAAGCTCATTTACTCGCGTCTCTTGAGTAAGACATATTTTATTGAAAGCCTAAAAATATGACCGCTCCGTAAATCACAGAATTTCGTGCGTTTTTTCTTGAAATCTCAATAATCACGGTATTCACAAAAAACTGCCCACGGTTTACACCTTAAAAAATCACAGGAAATCCCGAACGTTAATAATATGTAGACTATGACAAACTGTCATTAATTAAATTTAACAAAGACTTTAAATACACATTCCCCACTAGACCACAGTGGCTGTGTTAACGTGGGTACCTGATGAACGAGCACATGAATTAAATAAACAAAGACTTTAAATACACATTATCGACCCTGTTCCATCTTCACTTTCGCGTCAAAGAATTCTCCACTAGACCACAGAGGCTGTGTTTACTTGGGTACCAGATGATTGTGCACTATTCATACACTCTATGTAGTGTTGAACCAATCAGGAAGCAGGAATTACAAATACGCGGAGTGCATTGAAAGTGTCCACTGCACTCCGCGTGTGCGCCGTTCAAATCACGCAGTGCACGTTTTGTTTTGATTTGTTGTTCAAGATTCGGGGGTTCGCCGATTTTCACTGCGGGTGTTAGCAAACTTGTTAAAGTGTTTTTAGTCGCCATTTACATAGATCAAAATTATGCTTAAATTGTGAATTTTTATTTGTATAGTGTCGTGTATGAATTAGGTCAATGCATGCGTATGTTTTGTTTCTCGAAAAATTAGAAAAATCAATGCACTTGCGCAAATGTTGATATGCTCACAATAGCACTCCCCCTTCGGGGTCGTGCCATTATTCACACATCAACATCAGCGCGCGTGCATTGATTTGTCTAATTTCTCTCGAAACAACACATGCGCATTTATTGACCTATAAACGTATACAAAGTCTTTGTTGAGAGTCTCAAGAGCGAAATGCATGTAGTAAATATTAGCTATATGTTGGCCTATAAGGCCAAACAAAAATGAATTGTTTGTTTGTCCATTGTTTGCCTCAAAAGGCAGGGTCAGTAGGTTGGAATTTAAAAATAAAAAAATAAAAAATTCAATACGGATATTTTATATTGGGAATATAAATTCGGCATGAATACTGTGAATTACAGTCCAAACACAAAACACATCACTTTGAGTTGACAGTATTGAACAGTTGAACTCTTTTTCATCAAGTTTGCTCTACTCTCGGCCACCTTCACACTGCTTCTTTCTTCTGCTGGGGCAGATGTCAATGTAAAGTTCCAATATTGTCGCATTGGTTGCAACACTGCAAACTCGGTCAAATATTTTTTTTGTACTGAGTTTACAATGCGCAGAAACCGTGTAGGTCGCCGCCATTGTTGAATGTTACAGAGAGCAAAAGAGCGTTGTGTTGAAGTTTTTTTAGAAATATATACGTGAAAGTATTAATAAATCTATTTTTTCCCGTACTAAACTACCCCAAAATTGTTTTATACTATGTTAAAATTAATATTCATGCCGTTGAGCAACATTTTGGGAACAAATATTAACCGCAACTATATTTTTTCATATTTTCTCACACAGTTCTTTTAATAGTCCCCGCGGGTGCCAAGTTCATGCAATAAACATCATGTTACACGGTATTGCGCATTGGGGATGGTGTTATTAAGACCAGATTAACAAAATCAGGGATAGAACGGTCCGTTTGGCCATTCAAATTGCTCAAAAAGTTGTTTTAACAAAATAATTGATAATAAAAAATGATACGGTCGGCACCAGGAAACACGGTCGGTCGGACGTGGACAAACAAACTTTTTTTGTTGTTGGCCTAAGCATGAATCTAGAAGAACTTATGAATAGCGAAACTCAATCAAATCTTCACGAGGATCGAGCAAAGTAAAATGAATAAATAATACATTTAATCTCAAAGATATGATCGATTGATGAAGTGTTTTCAAATGTTTGCAATGTCGCAGTATCATTGCATGTGTGACGCTTGCTTATGCCAACATCGCGCTTATACTCTTGGATTACTTTTGCCTGTGGAGAGATATAAACAGAATATTTCTCGCCAATTTGGAACTGATTGAACTATAGCACCACCAACTCCCCCCCCCCCCCCCCCCCCCCCCCCTCCTGAAAATGTAAGTTTAAGCTTTACGTTCAGTCATTTTAGTTTAAATTTAATTTAAAGATCTTTTTCAGGAAAGGTTAGATTATAAAACCTGAAATCATGTATGCCCAGGTATCATGTAAAATGTATAAATAAACCCTTTTAATATCACTATTGGACACATTTGCTTGTGTGAATTGCAATGGGATACGATACGAGACATTTCAAGGTTGGTCTTGGCTTGTATCTTCAATCACATCTCATTAATTCATTTATTTATTTATTTTTCTCTCCATCTCTCTCTCTTTTTCAATCGTTGACAGGATACTGCTCAAAATATGAAAGTAAGGACGAGCTTTGATGACTACCAGCATTCCTACAGCACATAATATATATATATAAGTATTTGTTGATGTAAAAGATGGACATAGTGTAGTGTACTTAAGGTCTCAGGCATGTATCAAATCTTTGGCAGAAAATAAAAGCTGCACCATAAAGGTTTGTTGTGGCTACAAGGCCATATCTCCAGGACTCCAATGCTATGCTGCCACCTATCTCCATAGTCAATATGCTGCACATAAAAGGGTAAAATGGGCTTCGCAGGTAGGGTCGGTCAAACAAACGTTTTTCTTCTTTTTTTGTGTTTTCAAAATTTTTGTGAATTTTTTTGTGAATTTCAACAATTTTTTGAAATTTATAAACAAATCAAATTTTAAAAGAAAATTTCCAAAATAATTTTGTAACAAAAAATCTTGTCTTGAAAACTCACAAAAACAAATGAGTTGGTCAGGCCCATAGAACAGAGTGGTGGTTTTTTTGTCGCCCAAAGGCACATCATCCTCCGTGTTCACAGGGGTGGCCAACTGTCTTTCGAAGCAATTTGCGCCAGACTCACTCCTTTACTGTGTGGAGATATCTGCTTCTTCAATGTGTGTGTTACCTTCCCAGATATGAAGCATACTGGTGCTTATTTAACTATACAGGGGTAAAAAGAGGAGTTGAACTGGGGTTGAAGGGTCTGACTCCAGTGGCGTTGGGGCGAGGGTAGTGATCGCTCCCCCGATATTCAAGTTGTGTCTGTCGGTTGAGATAACCACTGTCTGTTATCAAGCTTGATTAGCCGCACCGGTTTGGAGGAAGAAGTAAGACGAAGTAAGACAATAATTTCACACTATAGTTCTGGAGCATGGGTCCATTTTAGGGGTTTTCTGGTCCTGGTCTAGGCTGACACAAAGAGTTATATACCAAAATGTTCTTTGAAATTAGTAGAATTACCACCTAAGTGGACATCCTTGCCAACGTGGATGGTTAATTGACCTTGACGGTAGAAGGTCACATGTGTTTCAATATATTTCAAAGCCATGTGTGCTCCCAGCTATAAACAGTCACAATAAAAATATGCTGGGCATAAGGCTACTTTTGTGATTTCATGAGTGGCAACAAGTAAAATGACTGTTATTAATGTTCTTCTAGAATTCTGAAGTAAATTGTACACAAAATAATTTTTCAACTACTGTGTATCCCATAAAATGGATTGTCGTGACTTCTGACCAACTAACCCCTATCCTTGAATGGCTATCATAAATCGTAGGACACTTCATCCTGCCATGCATTTGATGCGCACCCGAGACCTACCGTACACTTTGTCCATAAAGTACTATTATAAGTTTATATATTTTTTGTATTTATACACGTGTGTGTCACAAGTATATGCCTCACTCTACATGGGCCTTCAGAGACGGCAGTAAATTAGGCCAAAAAGAAAAGTTGTTGCATTGCCTTCAAGTGCCAAAAATGTTGAGGTCTGGTAGTACGGTATTTTTGTGTGTCTTTATTATTGCTGAAAAATATTACTGCCAGACCTTGGCTGTCATGGTTCATGTCAAGACAAAATTGGTAAATGTCAATTTATATTGTCTCTAGTTTGATAATAGTTTAAATACTATGTTTTCATGGAAACGTATTCATTTCAAGCACAAAATAAAAATATTTTGACAATTTGGGGACAATTTACATCAATTTTTGAGAATTTAGGGTCGGTCGCTGAGGGCAACAATTTTTTTTTTTTTTTGACTGAAAATGTGTTTGATTTCTATAATGGAGTAACTTTAAAAATTACAAGCTGATCTGAAATATTGATATCAAATATGTGTGGATTTTTAATGAAAAATGAAAAACGAACCCGTGATTGTCCTAAACTCATGGACCACCAAACTTTAAAACATTAAACAAACCAAAGAAACACCTGACAATCAAATTATTTCTCTAGGTCTGTAATCTGTAAGGCCAGTTGCATACAGACCAAACCGGTGGATGTTGACGAGGTTGTTTGATATTATGACAGTAACTCCGGAAATCATTACAAAAAGGTTTATCGTGTGCGTCCAAAGGGTTTTTATAGAATTAAATATATCCACATTACCAACTGATTGACAACGCGGTATTTTTGACAGTTTTCATCAGCATATGACATCAAAACACAACATAAACCTGCGGAAACAAGGCATCTAGCATCAGGTAAATATCACATGACTTAAAGTCATATGACCACTCAAAATCATGTGATCAATGTGTCACCTGTTCAAAGGCCGATAAATCGGCCTTTCGGGTTATAGCGCGTTCTAAATAAGGCCGATCGGGTTCAAAGGGTTAAGATTGTACATGTCTTCAATACCCTATCACTAGGGTTCTAGCTGGTGATAGAACTTTCACAGTTTGTGCATCAAAAGAGTAGAATAAGCTACCTATCTGTATACGACAATCATCATCTACAGGTGTGTTCAAAAAAGCTCTTAAAACGTATTTGTTCCCTTAACCAGTTTTCTGTATATTTTGTTTGTAATCTATTTTGTAAGTACTATAGTATATTGTACTATGCACTCACATTTTGTAGTTTAAAGTTGTAATATCAAGGTTTTTATCTTGTAAGCGCTCTGAGCCTTTTTGGAAATGGCACAATTAATGCTCTCTGTATTGTATTGTATTGTATTGTATGTACCAACACTATGCCTTAAATCTGCCACAAAATACTTGCTTTTAACCATTTTTTGCTGGAAACACTACTTGAATTCTTATCAGAATCATCATAATATAACAGTTCAAAATTCAAAGGATATAAGTTGAAACTTAAGAAATCTAGATCTAGATCAGTGGTTCCCAACCTTTTTCTGGTGGTGACCCCATTCCAGAAACCAGCATCAGAGCGCGACCCCTTACAGAACAAAGTCATGTGTGTTTACTATGATACAACTTACAATTTTGTTAAATTAGACTAGTCCGCGACCCCACAAAAAGTGTGTCGCGACCAAGAAGTTGGGAACCACTGATCTAGATGAATGTCCTTTTAAAACAAGTCATATTAAGGAGAAGAAAAAAAAGAGGTTTGTCTCAGATGACATGAGAGACTGAAAATTTAATGCGGTCTGCGGATTTTTTTTGTTGATTTTTTTCTTCTTCAATTTAGACCTTATCGTCATTTGTTTGGTCAAAAAGTTGGATTTTGCAAGATTTTTTTTGAGAAAATTGAAGAAGAAAAAAAATGTGAAAAAAAATTTGGGGAAAAATTTGGGGGAAAAAACAAAAAATTGAAAAAAAACTCCAAAAAAACTCCAAAAAAAAAAACCTAACGCGGGGGTTTCGGGAATGCGCGCGGATCATCTGAGACAAACCTTCTTTTTTTTGGGCCTAAGAGCTACAAAATATCATAGGTCAAAATTCAAAAGCTTCTACATTTTTTTTTAAAAGCCTTCAAGAGCAATATTCAAAATCTTGCAAGTTATACAGATCGAAGATTCAGAATTCACTTATCGGTTGAAGTCCATTTTCAACCTGAATGTTTTTGAATTCGGAACTGAGGAATTGAGAATTTAACAGTAATTTCAAATTTACAGCGCGGCGTTACCACAGTGTCAATCTGTTAAATTTGCCTATATGATCAATCGGGTACTGAAGAAATTAGGATGACATTTTCAAAATTCGTAAAAGTAACTAGACTCAACATACACCTATCAACAAAAGTCCCGGACCAGGTGCTTTGAGGTTGGCTAATTCAAAATAGATAATCGGTACCAAAAATCTGAGATATAGATTAAATGAGGAAAATTCTTCTCCGCAGTTTGATACCTCATTCAACAAAATCGAATGGATACTTTTAAAGTTATGGCGATTTCAATGACCGCGCATAACAACAGTTGTGTTGCCCTCACAAGCCTAAAATCGGGAAGGACGGCCGGCCTGATTTTTTTTTAAATGTTATTTTAATTTTTTTAATTTTACCAAATCAATGATTTTATACCTATTATTTCAGTTAACATGTGTGAAGATATGCTTACTGGATGTATTTTCAACCCAATGGTGAATATTTTGGTTTCTTGCCCATCTCTGTGCAATTTTCACAGATTGGAAGATCTTGAAAAAAGAAATCTAGAAAAAAAATCTTGAAAACAAATCTTGGAAAAAAAAGTACATAGAAGAAAAAAAATCGTCAAAAACAAATCGTCAAAAAAGGAGAAATTCTTTTTAAATTTAAAAAAACAAAAAACCCGGCCCACATTCTCGGAATTTTGACCCGGCCGGATGAGGGCAACACAACTATTTTTAAGAAGCCACTTCAGAAGGAGAGTTGTTTTATGAAATATAAAATAAGAACCTTCTTAACTTAAAGGTGTATGTTCCGATCACTTTCATTTTTTCCCCCTTTTCACATCAACATATTTTGATCTGAAAAAGAAAACCCATATTTTTCTCATTATTTCTGTCAAATCTTGAGACACAAGATATGTTCCATTAAGACTTTATAGGCCGAAATGCAGTGAATTACTGCCAAAGGTGGTTATCCACCCGGTTTGTGTACTACTCAATGGGCAAATTTCATCATGTACAAATATAGAATAGAAAACACTAAGTTGAAAATCGGGCCAGAAATCGGAACACCTACCTTTAAGAAGAGTTCTGGATTTTAAAAAATAATCAGGGTATAAGAAGAATTAATTCTTATTAAAGGAAGGGTCCCGCAAGCACAACATTGAGCATTATTTGTTAGAAACATAATTATCGAGCCGAAATTACGTAACTATATAGAACAAAACATACTAGTCACAAAAATGAAAAAAAAACCTGCCATCACTCAACATGCAATTTTTAAAATTCGCGGCGATCGAAAGTCCTGGTGTTGATGACGTCACGGGTATCGGTGCTCAAATTTGCGAATGTGCATTGTATAACTATGACTTTAACGACACCGGGACTTTGGACCGCCACAAATTTTAAAAATTGCATGTTGAGAGATGGCGTTTTTTATTTATTTTTGTCATAAGTGTGGTGTTTTGTTCAATATAATTACATAAGTTGGGCTCGATAGTTATTTTTCTAACATATAATGCACACTTTTATGCTTGCGGGACACCTCCTTAAAGAAGATCTTAAAGTTTTATGAAATACGGCCATGATGCAATAGCACTTTTAAAGTCTGGTGCACCAATGTGATACATATTTTTTATAGTTAATGTTATTGCAAAATGATAATTGTAGTACTGTAAAACAAGTTAATTTCGCAAGCAATTTAATTTTGCGAATTTTCCGAACGGCTCAAATTTGTGAAATTATATTGCCGGGAATTGATGTGTGTGAAGATGACTGTAGTCAAATTTTTAATTCGCAAAATTAAGTTACCGCGAAAGTAGTGATGATTAGCAATTCGCGAAAAAAAGTTGCTGCAAAATTAACTTGTTTTACAGTATCTAATGATAAGGCCAAATAAATAAAAAAGTTTGTCTCAGAAAACGGTGCGCAGTAGCTTTTAAAAGTCACATTTTACCGCATAACCTTTTTTTCCAATTTTTCTTGAACCTTTGAAAACTGACTCCAGTTCTTCTTCAATTTTAGTTTCTCATTGTGAAGTACCATATCAGCTTCATTTTCTTGCTTCACATGTAAAAAATATATATTAAAAAAAGATACCACATTTCGCATAGCTTAAAAAAAATCAAAACAAAATCACAATTTTGTTCAGGTTTCTTCGAATTCTGAGACAACGTTTTTTTTTGTTGGCCTAAGAAATTGCACGGCAAGTTTAAAAGAAAGGTGTGTTCACCTTGTGAGTTGTTTGTATGTATATTTTAGTATGATTATATGATATGCACTCACTGATTGTACAGTGCTCAAGCAAGGTAACTATAACAAGGTAATAAATCCACTCTAGGGCGACGAAAGAAACACACCCTGTTTTACGGGCGGACAGACCTGTCAAGTAGGGTCGGTCGGTCGGTTTTTAAAAAAAAAAGTCACCTAAAATGTCACCAAATTCTGCGAAAATCCGACGGCTGATTTTACATGATTTGAAGAAGAAAAAAATCTAAGACAGGGTGGTTTTTTTCCTCGCCTAATGCCACAAAAATGAAACCTTTTTAACCAAAATATAAAATATTAGCGTACTGGTAACCAAAATCATCTAAAGACACTTCTCTAGGAGGGTACTTTTATTTGATTTTGTTACCTCAAAAACACCCCCCCCCCCCCTCCACAAGGGAACATCATCATCAGAAATACAGTTGAATGTATCATCACACTGGTTCAGAATGCTTATGATTTACAATGTGATGCACCGGGGGGGGGGGGGGCAATACTCAGATTTTTTTTTGGTAGGGACGTGCCGCCAGCATAATGAAAATTGACCCAAACATTTACCAATTTTCAGGGGGAAATGGACCCCTTTGTTTACCTGAAACCCATAATTTGCCTATATATTTGACAGCTTTTGCTAACATTTCTGCGAAAACCAGCAAAATTAAGGATTTTAGACCCATAAATTTGGCAAAAATGGTTTTGAAAAGGGGTCATTCATTTACCAGAGGGTGAAAAATAGGATCCTATTTGGCGGCACATCCCCCGTAACCTAATATCTATGAAGAACCCCCCCCCCCCACCTCCGGGGGGGATGCGACATCAGTGGTTTCTCTTGCCAGTTCAATTTTGGACATCTAGGGTTGACGACATCATCCATTCTAGCCCCGATATGTGACTGTGGATGTTGACTATCTCCTGTGATGCATGCATGTCATATTTTGGCCTCTCCCAAGTACAGTCATCAAAAAGAGTAACTATACAGGTAATAAATTGACTTTTAACTCTAAAAATATATATCCTACCTAAAAATATTAAATTATAAAGTTGTTGGAAAATTTATCTTCTTTAATATGAGATATTGCACGCAAGGATAGGTTGAATATTGAAGAAGTGACAATCCAAAATGTAAGGTAAAGTCACAATTTCATTTTTACATTTCAACACGGGGGAGAGTATGACAGGTAGCGTGTGTGTGGCGTATTGATCCATCGGAACAATGCGGCCGACTGTCCATCCTGCGCATGCATCACCCAATTGACTACCGGTAATCGATAAGGTACCTGTGGGTCCGCGTGTAGAAAATAAAAATGTGAAAATGAAAATCGGACCCCACCTTACATTTTGAAATGTCACTTCCACAATAATCATCTGATCCTAGCGTGCAATATGTCATATTAAAGAAGATGAATTTCTCAACAACTTTATAATTTAATATTTTTAGGTAGGATATATATTTTTAGAATTAGAAGCCTATTTATTACCTGTATAGTTACTTTTTTTATGACTGTATACCACTGGCTGCGCAACGTATTGTAAATTGTGAGAATTGTACAAGGTTTGGCTTTGTGAATACAAATTGGAGCTGTGTATGAAGCACCGTTTCATTTTTTATTGTACAGGGTGGTTCAAAAAAAGGTGTACCCATTTTTTGCAGCTATTTTTATTTTTTAGCTACTTACAGATAACATTCGGTAAATATGTTTAAATTTTATCAAAGCAGAGGCTATATTTAAGCATGAAAGTTAACATGCGCAAAATTGGTTTGTCCACAGTAGCCTTCTCATCTTAGTCCATTTGAGTAAAAGATTCTGAGCCGGATTCCAAGATATGAAAAATAGCACTCTTGGACAACATGTTTGTCTTTAATTAATAATCAATCAGCAACAAATAGGAGTTGGTAAAGATTGCAATGGCCTAATAATATCAAGAAATTTGACCAGGTACGACTTCTGTGGACAAGTCAATTTTGCACATGATATCTTTAAACTACCATATTTCATAAACAAAAATAATCCAGACCCTAGATTTTTTGCCCAGTGACGCTCAATAACAACTGCTTTTATTATAAGACGCAAAGAGATTTAAAATAGAATAAAATGGCTGTCAGATGTGGGTTAATTTATTTTTGAACCACCCAGTATGATAGTGTGTAACATAATTATCAAGGTCGAATCAATCCACTATAACGGTTGTCAAATCGAATCTTTCAAGTCTTTCACAATTAATAAATGAATTATAAGTCACTGTAACAGTGTAAATTGGTCTCTGGTCAAGTAATTGTAGAAACAGGGGGAGCTCGCATATATTTGGTCATGTATCAAAAATGTGTGAAAATATTCAGTTCTGTAGCCTCAAAATGGCTCAAATTCAGTACCAAGTTTAGCACTTTGTGCCTCACACCTTTACTAAAATGAAAGTCTACTACTCCCAGTGCTGGCGGAGAGGTGGGGTATAGGGGAGCCCAAATTTTGTTTTGTAATGTTGAAAAATATAGGAAAATGTGTGCAAAGCACCATGAAAGCACACAAATATTTTCAGTTTTTGAACTTATAAAAAACGGGCCAATTGATATATTTTTCATCAAAACAGTCTATATAAATAATCTAATAATATTGAAAGTCTTATTTTCAGGTGATACAAGAATATATTGCACCCGCTATAGAAATATTTTTATAGCTCTTGCAATATATTCTTGTATCACCCTTAAAGCCATTCAATATTGTGTAAATATTCTGTTTCCGCGGTTCAGTGGAATAAAATGGGATTCACACCCATGATCTTCAAAATCAGTGATCATATGAAATATGGGTGTATAGTTACCCATTCTGTAAAACAAGTCATTTATTGCAGACATTTTCATGACATTGATATACACCACTAATGCACTGTGGTCTATCACATCGGTAAAAGTTGTATCACAGCAATACAAATTGGGTACCATTCTTTCAGAAAAAACACACAATATGTTATAAATTTTAATAAAAAAATTGCCATTTTAAATAGAATTGCAAAACAAAAAAATGTTAGTTTAAAAAATTAAAAAATAACCGCCACCTCCCGATTCTTCCCATTACCTCCCCCCCCCCCCCCCAACACACCGGACACACACACAAAATGATGGATGCCCTCCTCACACTCTGGTTGTGGCATAAATGCTGTGAAGTGTTGTCATTTTCCTTTATAATGTGAGTGTGAGTATTCTATTTACAGCACCCCCATTGGGCTACCAGATGACAAGTCGGGCAACTGTGACAGGTGTAGTCATATAATTACCATCTATAGTTCAATCAGTTCCAAATTGGCGAGAAATATTCGGTTTTTATCTATCCGCGCGCAAAAGTAATCCAAGCATATAAGCGCGATTTGGGCATCTGCAAGCGTCAAGCACACAATGATACTGCGACATTGCGCGCCATATTGCGCCATGCGATCATTTTGCGCGCGACGCTCTTCTGAATTCATTTGCTGCGGAAAACAGGGTTTCGCCAATTTGGAACTGACTGAACTATAGAGCATTATGGGTACTTTTTCATACCATCAGCAGTCATCATGCACACACAAAATTATGGAATGCTCCCCCACCTCTACTCTGGGTGTGGCATAATGCCTCATACTATTGTGTTATTATTTTCTTTAGTAAAACATGATCATAACCAGCATCCATTGGGCTACCAGATGACAAGTCGGGCAACTCTGACAGTTGTAGTTATATAATTATCATCTAGTGCATCATGGGTACTTTTTGGTATTATCACCAACCAGTCATCCCCATTTGCAAGTGCAACACCATGACCACCAATACCATGGCCTGGGCGCGATTTTTTTTTTACTAGTAAAGATTTGTAAAATTTATTTATTTCGTTTTAATACGGAATAAAGCAAAACTCACTGAATAAAATTATTTTTAATTATTTTTTTTAAAAAGTCAACTGATTTTACCTGTGAGCCCATACAAATGTTTACTAGTAAAAAAAAATCGCGGCCTGGGCGCAATTCTGTTTTTTTCTTCTTCTTCTTTTCCAGTTGAGTTGAGTTGAAAATAGTTGAATTGTTTAAAAATCATTTTATTTAGTGAATTTTGCACTTTATTCCTCATTTAAAACAGAATTATGTGAATTTTGCTCAACTTCTGTACGGAATTTCCGGCCTGGGCTGGATACTTGGCCTGAGTAGCCTCTATGTGGAAGTAATATGGCTGTATTGTATAACTGAATTGTCTCAAGGCTAAATTTTATGCACCAATAACTTGGCTCCATTAATAAATTAACACAGCACCCAGTGGGCTACCAGATGACAAGTCCAGCAACTCTGAGAGTTGCATTATGGGTACACTATGTTCAGCTTGTGCATTATGGGTACTTTTTGTTTTGTATAATCTACAAGGCCAAAAATATTTTTGTTCTGTTGCCCTTAAGGGGGCTGTGGACTCTCGGGTACAGCCTCCGTAAAACTGCCGTAACTTCTTCAATATTCATTTAATCTTTATAAACGTATACAGTTTTTTGCACGAAAGGGTAACTCAAAATATATTTTGTCAAATTTTGTCAAAACACTCCTAGGGAATGTTATCAGGATTAACATAAAACTAGTATGACAAAATTTGACAAAATATATTTTGAGTTATCTCTGCAGAACCTAAAATGGGTCAAAAAACGTTGTTTTTTATAATTTTTTCCAAAATGGTCAATTTCATTATCATGGTTGGATTAATTGAACCCTTTCGTGCAAAAAACTGTATACGTATATAAAGATTAAATGAATATTGAAGAAGTTACGGTAGTTTTACGGAGGCTGTACCTGAGAGTCCCACAGCCCCCTTAAGTGCCAAAAATCTGTAAGTCGGTCGATTTTTCCTTTTTTTTCTATCTCTTTTTCCTTTTTTTTTTTGCTGACAAATATTACAGATTCATATGTGGTTCATGAAAAGACACATTTGGTAAATGTCAATTCGACTAATGTTTCTAGTGTGATAATAGTTTTAAATCTTTTCAAGCAAACTTATTGATTTCAAGCAGAAATAGTAATATTTTGACAAATTTGATAACATTTAAAAATCTTTAAAAAAAACCTGAAAAAACAATTGCGACCCTATATTTTTAGGCTTTTAAGTCGGTTGCTTAGGTAAACACATCAACAACAACATTGTTGCCTAATATGACCAGTCATACTCACGTGCAACACCATGACTACCGTACCTGACCTGGATGTAGCCTCTGTGTGGAAGTAATATTGATGTATTGTTTGATTGGTCCCAAGGGCAAATTGTTTTATGCGCCAAGAATAAATTAACACAACCAAATTCACTTTTTGATTGATTGCAAACAATTTTTTAAACGATATATATTGTGCTTTCCTATCGAGTGCTTAATTGGGATAAACTGGTATTAGTATTAGCCTATTAAACAGCATTTATCAAGCGCCTTTTACCAAAAAATACCAAAGCACAGCACAGAGATATAATAAACACATGATTAAAAGTACCAAGTACTATACAAAATATTAAGACATCAATAGAGAAAAATGGAATTTAAAAAGGCAAAAATGGTCATAACAGGCATTTCGTGATTTTTTATTTTCGCGATTTTCAACATTTGTGAACAAAACGGTATTTATTTATGAATTTTCGCGAGTTTATATTTTCGCGGTTGAGGATTGATTCGCGAAAATAAAAACCTCGCGAAAATGTCTACTTTACAGTAAGTAAAAATACAATAGATGAAATAAGCACATACACAGTGCGCACACCCCCTACATGCTTTAAATACCCTGCATTGTGAATTATCACATTGTGGTCTTAGTAGTGCCACAAGGTCCTATCTGTAATAGCTGCCACTTGTTATATGGAGTTGATTATATGCTGGGCAATTGGTATCAACTAAATGTCACTCAGAGCAGCTATTGCAGCTATGATATTTTTTGTTGAGATACGTATATTGATCTGAAAAGTCACTATCTGTAACAGCTGCCATATATTATACACTTCTGATGCTTTAACAGTGAGCCATTGTAAAGATGCAACCCTACATACGGCAGCCATTGTAGATGGCTCAAAACCCTTGACATGGCGTTTCCCATGATGGGCATGATGTCAGCGTGGGCATGCTGTCTTGTTGTTGAGTTCCAAGATGAGCGAAAGTTTACTGTAAGCAGGCGCCTAAAAGAAGGCCGCAACACATGGCTGTTGTCAATTTTCAGAATTCTATCTTTAAGGGGACCATTAATAAAATTGTTATCAAAAAACAATTATGGTTTGAAATATTAGTACAAAAAAACCACCTTTTTTTAATTTCCTTTTGAAAAAGGTTATGACCCACCCCTGATTTGTGCCTGCACAACCTCCGGTAGAAATAATGAACAGTCCCTTAGAATATTTTAAACCAAGTCACAAGTTAAGACAAGTCATGGCTCTTAGTGACTTGAGTTAAGGGGGGACTTAAGGAAGTTTTTTGTTGAATTTTGTTAGTGCTGTAATTATTGAACCATGACTCAAATGTATATAAAAGTATACATTTTTGGAAAGGAAATGGATCAGAGAATTCAAATTTGGCATCAATTTTGACCAAAAATGTTGATTTTTTGAGAAAATTACAAAAAATCACTTTTTTGACCCAATTTTTTTGAACAAAGCTAACAAACATAATTTTGAGTTAAAAATGCCCAAATCACTTGATAATGATGTTAACACACTACTGGAGGGACGAATTTTTTTTAATATAATCTTATCCAATATTTTTTGAAATTTTGACAAAAAAGTGTAAAAAAAAATTAAAAATCCATTTTTTCACGTTTTTTGGCACTTTTTGGTCAAAATTTTCATAAATATTAGATTAGGTTTTTAAAAAAAAAAATCGTCCCTTCATTAGTGTCTTAACATCATTATAAAGTGATTTTGGCCATTTTTTACTCAAAATAATTTTTGTTAGCTTTGTTAAAAAAAAATTGGGTCAAAAAAGTGAATTTTGTGATTTTCTCAAAAAATCTACTTTTTTGGTCAAAATTGTGCCCAAATTTGGATTCTCTGATCCATTTCCTTTCCAAAAATGTATACTTTTATATACATTTGATTAATAGTTCAATAATTACAGCACTCACAAAATTCAAAAAATCAAATCAAAAACTTCCTTAAGTCCCCCCTTAAGTCAAGTCATCAATAATAGTGACTTACGTCCAAGTCACTTCATACTGCTTAACCCCCTGAGAACTACCGGCCGATTGGTTAAAAAGATGGATACATCATTTATTGCACCAATGAGAGACATTGTTAGAATAATTGTATCCCTGATAAAGATGGGAGTGAAACATTTTACAAGCTGCATTTGAATTGGCTTTTCATATGAGTACATCTTGTAATAAACCAATCAGAACCACTGTAAGATAGACAGGTCCAAAGGTAGTGTTGTGACGACTGGAGCTAATGACTTGACCTGGACATCATCGGTCACCATTTTTAATAACTTGACTCAGCGCAATGACTCAACTTGGCTTGTGAACCTATTTCAAAACTTTTCAAATTACTTGCCGAAAGGACTCGACTTGACTCTTACTTAAAGACATATTATGTGATCTTTTCCAAGTAGCGCCCTCTATCATTGATTTTTACTATGAAAGCAGATTTTCTTGCAGATTTGCATTTTTGATTATAAATCATAAAGATCTAAGTTACAGATCGATACGATTCCTAATTACTTCAAAATCATGGTTTGAAAATAGATTGTACTGCTTGGTACAATCTATTTTTTGAAATTTTACTCTAAAACCATGATTTTGAGGTTATTTAGGAATTGTATCGCTCTGTAACTTAGAAGATCTTTATGATTTATGATCAGAAAAGTAAATCTGCTAGAAAATATACTTCCAATATTTTTGAGG
The DNA here is from genome assembly GCA_035610835.1 of Ophiura sarsii. Lineage (NCBI taxonomy): Eukaryota > Metazoa > Echinodermata > Ophiuroidea > Amphilepidida > Ophiuridae > Ophiura > Ophiura sarsii. The sequence goes on from CM069456.1 coordinate 66,345,304, forward strand.
ATTGAGGGCGTCCCCTGGAAAAGATCACATATACCTTTAAAACTGGTGCTAAACTCAATTTAGGTTTGTTGATACAATTTGTATGGTCTGATTAAGGACAAATTCAGTGATTTCAAAACAAAATCCTTTTTTTTCTGCTATTTTCCTTCAAACAAGAGAATACATTATGAAATTGAAAACCTC